>VWZF01000985.1:978717-1528033 GCA_013396755.1 Sclerurus mexicanus | reverse complement strand
AAAATGTTTTTTCACAATTTTAAAAAAAAAAAAAAAAAAAAAAAAAAAAAAAAGCGCACAAAGAAATAAGTGATTCATATGATTCATATAAGCAAAAAATAAATAAGAGATTACTTTGAAAAATACGAATTTTCCTATTATTTCTGAGTGTGCTGAAATAATCTAGAATAGGTGAATAGGAAAATGAGAGAATGATTGGAAACCTAGAATACAGGAAATGGGCAAACGTAATATCTGATTTTTAAACAGGGGAGAATTGCACATAAAGAAATTCTAGGCCAAATAGATAAGGAGCAATACTCAATCTACCTGTAAGCAAAGGATGTAGAAGTGATAAGTAACAACTGACATACATTAGACTAGGTTGTCAAACCAATCACATTTCCTTCAATGGCAGTGTAACAGGATTCATGGACTGAAGTAGCTGTGAGTCACCATCTGATTCTGTCATAATTTGAAAGTTGTTACCATAAATAAACCAAGTAAATGCAGAATGGGTAAGCACTTGTAAGCACACCAAGTTAGAAAACTGGATTTAAAAAAAAAAACAATTCTAAGTGAGTTTCTGTTAAACTGGAGTAATGCAGAAAAGAAGGAATCATACTTTGACCTGTCCTGAGTTTGGTGTTATTCCTCATTTTTAGTAATGAAGGGTGGAGTTGAGCATATATAACAATTTTTGTGGATTATGTCCATTGGGACAAGTCTCAAGTACTCTGGAGGACAGGATTAGAATTCAAAACAGTCTTAGTAAATCAGAATTGTAGTGTAGAAAAATAAGAGATGGTTTAATAAAGCCCAGGCCAAGGTGTTATGCTTATTTTTATTCTTCCTGACCGAACTCATGACTTCTGTACAAATATAAGATCAAGGAGGGCAGCCTACACAGCAGATTTGCCTGAAATTATTTTGAGGTTATAAGGAAAAATAATCTGTACATAAAGCAATAATTTAACCACTTGCACTAGCATATATAAAAAAGAAGTGTCACATATAAATGACAGCAAGTAATCTTTTCAATCTTCAGGCAAAGCCCTCAACTCTGAACTCCTGTTCAAGTTACTACATTTTTAGAGAGATGTGAAGAAAGCAGAGGCAGTCCACAGGAAAGTGACAAAGATGATCAAAGACCTATAGAAAAATGTCTTACAAGCAAAATTTGAGAGGACTGGGCTTGTTTTGTCTGAAGATCAGAAAACTGAGGGGAAATGTAAAAACAGTTTTCAAATTAGTTGATTCCTGTGACGTAAATGGCAGTGAGTGAACTTCTATGTACACTGAAGGTGGAGAAGGATGGTATGAGGTATTACATGGAATATCACAGTCACTTTCTGTCTATAATTTTCAAACTCTTCTCAGAAGAAGGAAATAATTTCCTCCCCCTTCTTCCATCAGTCCTTCCTAAATTAAAATTTTTCTGTAGGTTTAAATCCTGTAGCCTAAATCAGTATTTAGGCAAATGTTAAATGTAAAACTTTTTTTTAAAAAGGCAGCCTGGATTAGATTTAAGCATCTGAATAAATTTAAGCCATTCAAATACTTTAACTACTCTAGTGATTGAAGTTGGGTGCTGATTGTTACATGTATCTGAGCTTAATCTGAGTTCAGACTAATATATATGTACTTTACCAATTTGGTTCTTCTATTACTTAGAAATTTATACATATTTAAATAGAAAACTGATGCTGACGAACTTAGGTCTCAAACTTCTGAACATATATGTTATAGACCTTCATTTCTTCTTCCCTTTCCCTTGCTGGCTTGGGGTCTATACATCAGGAATTTGTGTTCTGACCTTATGCTTTGAGAGGTATTGAGTGCTTTAGCCTCCAGTATTGAAATCATTGGATGTCTGTTGCTGACTCAGATAGAAGCAAGGTTAAGCCTGTAAATAGTAACATTATTGAAAATCACTTTTTTAACTGCAATTTCCTGACTAACACCAAAGCTCGTCTTATCAAAGCTCTCTCCTAAAATCATGTGTGAGGGCTTGTACACCTGCACAACTATTAATACAATGCTGGAAAAACAGTCAGGTTTGTTTGCCCACATTTTTGGGAGGACACTTCTGAACATGTAGCTATTAAAATAGTAATTTCTCCATTAGTCTGCAGTCTGGGAAGGGACTGCAGCCCAGACCTTCATTTACACTGAACAGCTGTGGGGACCCACAGTCACTGGATTTTCAATGGAAACCCATGCTAATATGTCACTGCTGTTAATTCATTCTTCCTTCACTGAGAAGGATGAACTGGTATAAAAGAATCTGCATCAAAAGCAGAAGGAAATAAGTGGAATATCTACTCCTGTAGAACTACAGGCAGGTTGATGGCCAAATGTGGTATTTGATGTTGGACCATAAGGACCTAAGCTGTGCGGGGTGGCTATGTGAGGTAGTAGTTAGCTGTATTAATCCCTTGTACAAATGAAACCCATAGAGAACCGAGTAGAAAATCCTCAGAAGTCACTATTATAGTTAACACTTCTAATGGATGATTTGTTTAATCTTTGGCTTTGTAAAGTTTAATGCTAAATTGCAACATATCCTCAATTACAACATTGTACTAGAATCTCATTTTCTGCCTTGAGATAAAAGACCATTTTTTTCCATCTCAAAATATTCTATGAAAACAATTATAATGTTGTCTTCTTACTTACTTGTTTTGATTTTAGTTTTATTTTAGTATCTTTCTAATGGTAATTCAAAATATTTGGGTTCTTTTTTTCTTTTTTCCATCTGAGGACTGTTTTTTTAAAGAAAAGCGTTGTGTGATGTGTAAAACTAACATAGCATGAAACCTGTCTATGGCATAAAACCACAATATGTATTAATCAAGTAGCAGAAATTGTTGCATTTTTGTCATTTAGGCAAAATCAATTTTGCTGCTGCAAACAAATACATTGAGGAAAAATAAAGGTCTGATGTTCATCTGATATGTATCAGCTTTGTTTCAGTTATTTCAAAACACTTACTGCAGTTTGCACCTTCTGAAATCTGTGGCATGTTGTCAGTAACCACCATGGGAAATTACTTTTAAGAAGTTCTGGTCTGCACTGTTTAATGTAATGTTATACAAAAGCTCACATTATACACATGCAACCACTTGGAATATACCCATCAAATTGGAAAATTCTCTACCAGACTCTGTAGGTGTCACTGTAAATTTTGCAGTGTTAAGGATCAGTGTTAAGGTTAAGCCAGGTGAAAAACTGGCTCTTGGGTTCCACCTGCCTGCAGTTGCCCAGCCCAAACTACTACCTTGCAATATTGCTTATAATTACCTTTGGGAGCAGTTGATTCCGTAGGAAACATTTTGGTGATGTGGAGAATTGAAGGTTGAAATGGACACCTCAATACTTGCACAATTTTGCCAAGAGGGAACGTGATGTCTGATGATTTACAGTGAGTTTACCAGTTCTTCTCTGCCCACCACTGTCTCTCATAGCCATGCACTTCACAGGCTGAGTTTACTCACTGATTTGCACACAGAAAAGGGTAACACAGAAAAATAATATTAAGGATTTTTGAAGAAATTGTTTGCAAACAGTTCTGCCCTACTTTGACTTTAGGATTTTAGTCTACTCTTTATTATGCTGAATCTACCTCACTGGAGCAGGTGATTCTGGTAGGAAAGAAGATGAGGTTTATTTTTGATTTTGTTTTCATTTGTTCTCTTCTAAAAATTCCTTTTAATTGGACCTTTTTCTCCTTTAACTGATCCAGTAAAACAGCTAAAGTCTGGTACTAAACATCAGTAAATTCAAAAGCTGTTATGAATAAGTAGCAGTAGTATTGCTCAGTGGTTTTCCCAAGGTATTCCATAATAGAAACAAACATGCTCTTGCAGTACAATATTAAGACATACACCATTTCAGCACTTTCTGTGCTTCCAACAATTAAATTACAGTCTACCCTGTGCTGGGCTACAGGAGGAGGAGCACAATTCTGTTCCCATACGACACTGTGGAGTATTAAACCTAGTTATTTTATTAACTAAAGGCTCTCTTGGGAAAGCCAACTAAAATTATCATATCCTCTCGCACACATAATGTAATTAAGGCCCCAATACAAAAAGGTACTTAAGCTCATGCTTTACTTTAAGCACAAAGGTAGATGTCTTGATTCAATCAGGATTACTGCTGGGTTTAAAATTAAGTGCATGCGTAAGTTCTTTGTGCCAAGCTTCCTATCACCAGCATAGCTAGGGAGCTATCAGGAGGTAAGTTTTACCTTGTTATCCAGAATTTAAATGGATTATCTACAATGCTTTTCCCCCTCAAGTTACTCTTGGTGCCTACTCAGAACTTTCTGCACAGCAAAAGCTGCAGGATCTCTGAGGTCTCATCTCAATTAAAGAAAAAAATTCAGATAGTTTTGATTTTCGGGAGATACCACATCCTTATTTCCTTATTATGGGCCTTTGGTTGGGATTTCATTGGTTGCAATGTCATTTAAGTAATGACATGGATTTTCTTAAATGACTGTGCTAAATGAACAGGAATAATTGCTTTGGAAGTCAACTTCTCAGTAAATATATTTTTCTGCACAAGCATTATATGGTCAGCACAAGGTAAGCCTCGGTCATCAACTCATTGTTGCCAGAATTTTATGTCACTGAGATTTAAGACTCGAAGTGGGACTATTCCCCAGTGTGATTCTGTGTCTACATGCAGTGATGCAGTGTTCCTACCTTGAAATTCAGTCATGTCCTAGAAATAAGACAGAAAACCTCACATCAGGGCTAAAGAAGATAAAAGGAGTTGAGTAGTTGTTCTAAGTTGCCTGTTACAGATTTGAACTGTCCTACTGCAAGAATAAAATGCCCAATCAAGTAATTCTGGCATCCTCAACTATGTTTTTATAGTCACGTGAGTGTGTACAAGAATGCACATCTACACTCTCCTGCAACATACACATAGACCAAGATGCTCCAAACTTGTGAAGTGCTGTGTCAGGACTGGCATTTCTTTGGAAATGCAGGAAAATTAAGTAACTCATGATAAGATCCTTAGCACATTTCTTTAGTTTTTATTTTTTTTAAAAAAGTTCAAGGTACACCTGCTGAGATAAGAGAGGAGAGGACAGAAAGGCCAACAGACTGTGGCTGCTCCATGCTAGATAGGAAAGCTCTGGAGATTGATTTAACATTACCTAGATATTATTTTTTTATATTTTATATATATAAATATATTTATATGTGCTATTTATGTTTTACCTTTAAATGCCATGAAATGCCTGAGACATAGGCAACACTCCCTTTCTGAACACAGCTGCAAGTTTCTGAGGTGTAATGGAAGTCTTACTATTCTCTTGTTATTCCCTGCTCTTCTGGTACCAGAAATTTGCCTCCACTCAAATCTCCTGATGGTGGTGAGCCAGGGATGCTGCTGATCATGTTTCTCTATCCCTTTAGACAAATCTTTGTTTGTTTGGGTTGTCAGAATCCTATCGTTCCTGAGCAATAATTTCACATAGAAAATGTCGAACAACCAACCACATATGTTATCTTTTGTGCCTTTTTATCCACCTGCTTCTTCCCCCTTTACTCTCCCTTTCAGTCCTAAATGCATCTTTTCCTCTTCTGGCTGTCAAATGTATCTTATACTTCAACTGAAGGAGAAAATCCCTTAAGCCACGGTGCCACATGTTCAATGCAATCAAAAGGAGTTTGGCTTGTGTTAATCTAGGTGTGCTATACTGCATGCACCTGGGGGGAGTGTGTGGATGTGCCATATTGAGAAACCATACATTACTTATCCCTGAGCTGTAGCACAGAGAAATAAACAGCCATATGGCAAATGAACTTCGTTTTTTATTACTTGGTTTTATTTGTTTCAAAATAGCGCAGTGCCACAAATCCAGAATATTAACAATGCTCCATCTGGAAAGTGGAAAGTTTTGCTGCTTTGCCACCCCAGCATGTTTGCTTTCTTGAAAAACTGCAGTTGCTCTCCCTGCTCCCCAGCCTTGCACCTCAGGGATTTGCCATAGCCAGGGAGGTCAGTGAGAACAGAACATCTCTCTTTTGTCTTTGCTGGGCTCGTTAAAAACTCAGATGCACAATGCAATATGTCAAATATGAAATAAAGGGAATCAAGATAAAGCTATTGTTTGATGTTGTCTTTACTTCATGATTTCTCTTCCTTTTATAAGAGAATGGAGTCATTGTGGGTTCTGCCACTCTTTGGCTGAAAGAGCTGTTGGGAAAAGTCAGTGACGAGCTCTGTGTCTTTGTTATTCTAATATAAAATGGAGGTAATTCATACTACTACAAATAAAAAGCAATGATTATTATGGTACTCAACAATCATTTGTCATTATTCCTATATTGAAATGCATAGCTATATAACCAGATCTCCAAGGAACCTATATGTATAATTTAATGAGTTCTGAGCTACCATTCACTTTACTACTGTTTCTTTCCATGTCAGAATAACTTTTGGCATATAAATCACTTAAAATGAACTATTCTCGGCCTACATTTATAACAATTATTACCTTTTAGGGGTGCAAAGTCACAGTGTTCATAACCCCACCATGATGTTCTGATGCACAACTTGTTTTGCAGAGTTTACAATCTAAGCTTCTTTGTACATAATCCAGTTAACATGTATTAGTGATTTACCACTTGTGATAACTATGGGCAAACTCTTAGACAGTAAAAAACATAATTGTCTTATTTTCCATATGAGGAGTTCAAAACATTTTTAATGCCTATTGTAACAGCCAAAAACATGCCCATGGAAACTTGTCAAATTTTGTGTTCGAATCCTGAGTCAAAGGAAAAGCAGTAGGATAATTCTCCTTTAAAAACAAGATTTGACCAAGAGGTATAAACAACAAAGAGGAAGGTTGTTTGAAGATACAGATTAATATTTGCAGGTAAATCGTTGCTGTGCTTACTAGTTCTCATTTGTTAAGTGGGGCAGAGGCTGTGTGGCTCTGACACTGGTTCCATGCTTGCTGTATATGCTTGTCCACTGTTAAAGGGGCCCTCATGCTCAGTGTGTGAAAGGGCCTGGAATGGCTCAGGAGCCAGCAAACAAAGAGGGGCATAGTGAAGAACACAAATACAAACATTTATACCTGAAAATGCATTTGTCCGTATGTTTGTTACACAGAACAGAATGCATTACCTCAGTTCAGATGCTTCTAAACTTCAAGATCATTATCCTTTTCTTTTATTCCTCTGCCCCTTTCTCTTCTTTTCCTCCACTGGAACTTGTCATTCCTGTCAGATTTTTTTGGGAAAAAATTCTAGTTATGTGTATTTGCATGTAATCATATTTTTGTTGTCTTTAGCTCTTTTCATTCCTCAAGCAACTAGAGGTGTGAATGAGTATATTAAAAACTTCTACAATCATGAACAATGCAGTTCTAATTATAGGGAAGTGCCATACTGTAGTCAATCTCTCAGCAGTTCTAATTATAAGACATCATCAGATTAAATTAATAAATAATGAAAGTTAATTTAGAAGAACTTCTGCAAAAATGTAAATGACATTTTTACATACAAGTAGAATTTGTAGTTAAACTGAAAAACATCATACAGTAACTTAATAGTTGCATGCACAAGTCTGTGAATTCTTTGCTTTGATCTTTTTCTCAGATGTACTGGCAGATCATGTAGGCTGTCAAATGGACATGCTAATTATGCATTTACAAAATTTTCTGTGCTTAGTAACAGATATAAACTCAAATCAAACCTTACCACAATCTATTTTAGACATGGAGAGCAGCACTTTGTCCTTTACCTGTGTACTTATTCTTCCTGTTCACCTCTTGCCCATTTCACCTTTCTGTGTTTTAAGATCTGTGTACGTTAACCATACAAAAGAGACTTCAAGTCTTTTCATGATGAAAGTAGACCATTATAATATGAAAATTATTATATGTCTTGTCCACCTCTCATCAAAGCTTAGGTGGTTTTCTCTATTCTTGACTTCTTGTCCTCTGCAAAAAATCATGTATAGTTTTATTTTCTGTCTTTGTAATGCTTTTATGAGATAAAAAATATCTAATAGACACAGATCTCTGATGCCTGCTTAATTGTGTAATTTCATTTCATTTTTACAGAGTTTCCCCCCCACACACCAGATAGATTCCTGAAACCAGTCCCTAGAAGGGGAAAGTAAGATGTTCAAAACTAACTAATGATCTAGGGAGTCTGGAATGCTGTCAAATTTTATTTCGTCAAGTTCCTTTATTTATTTGGTGTCACTCAAACCAAGTATTCACTTCTCAAATTTCTCATCAAATGGACAAATATATCCCTATTTGTAGATCAGTGTCAAACAGGAGCCTTGCCTTTGATTTTCATCCAAACAAGCATCAAAAAAACCATTTCACTTACAAAGGACACAAGACTTCAAGCTGACAAAATTCCTTAGCTTCAATTTACTGAAGCTTTTTTCTGGGATCCATACTGCTACTATTACAGTTGTCAGCAGCACAAGACATGAGCTTGGAGTTGATCACAGCCTCAGAAGAAGTGTTCAATGGTTTAATATCAATGCATTAAATGAAAGGAATTTGTTGCTTATTTTTCTCCTTAAAAGTGATGAGAGAAATAATGGTGAAACAATGGGCAAAAAAAAAGTGAAGTATAGCCTGTCTTCCCCACTTAGCAATGGACAGGCTTGAAAAATGGGTGCCTGTTGAATAACTTTTTCTACATATGGTGCTGTCTGTGCCTGAGAATTCCCATGCTAATGACAGTGAAATGGAATAACCATGAGGAAATAAGCACATTTATCTTCATCGCAATTTTATCTACTCTTGTGTACTCTTAAAGCTCAGCATCTAAAATCATGACAGAGAGACTCTCGGCAACTGTTTATTTCCATTGTCAACTCCATCATTATGGTGAGATCAAAGTGGTCTTTTAGTTCTTTTAGTCTTTTAGTTCAGTATAAACTCTTACTCTCCTAACATATTTCACAGAGATATAAAAGAGACTTCACCAGCAGCTTTACTTGGCTCTTCCAGTGCCTTCCCTCTTAAAATCATAACTGGTGTTTCCTAGAGAAATATTTTTTCAGCAAGCACCTTTTCAATTCCCACAGCTACCCAACAGCACAGCTGCCATGTCACACCCTCCCCTTTCATGCTCACCACAGGGTTCAGCTCCTTCCAGAATATGACATTAAGGATTTGGTGAACTCATTGAAAAATGTTCTCTCAGGTCTCAATTGTGAAAATAAGTGATCTCAAATAAGCAACTTAGTAACAGCTCAAAAAGCAAAAACTGAAGAATCTTTTTTTATTACAGTAAAACCAAATTTTCCTAAACAATTCCATGATTTACATGGGACTTAATTTATAGTTTCTCAATATTTTGAACTGACTATAGTGTAAACAACCAGCAATAAAAAGTTCATTAATTGCATACAGTGTTAATTTGCATTAAAGGAGAAGGATGCCTCACTGGCTCACTGTAAATTAACTGCAAGATTTATCAAACATTTTTCTGGATCTAAATTATTGCATAAACCACGATGGGGATGAGGTGGGAGAGGAAGTAGAGGATGGCAAAATTATGGTTTTTTCCTTCAATAAGTGCATATCATTATGATGACATACTACTTTCACACTCAGGTTTTCAAGACTTCAACCCAGTCATTAGCATCAAGTCAATTCTGTAGACAAAACCAAACCAGAGAAATGTAAAAATGTCAAGTATGCAAGTTCTAAAATTGGAAAAGTATCCCATGTTCTCGAGTTTCAGTCTAGTGTCTTTTTTACTCTATGTCACTGTGTCCCATGTAGCCCATGTTACTTGAAATTAACACTATTTAAATTCACATAAAGCTTACTCCAAAGATTGACTTTCATGTGCTTCAAATTATGCTGCTGGAATCCTACTGTCTATTATAGACATAATATAAAACATATCACATTATCCTATACTTTCATATGAATAGCTTTTCTTAATTTAACTACCTATAAAATGTGTGGTTTTACTTACCTTTCTTGCAAGATTCTTGCAAAATTGAATCAAAGTCAGTAGGCTTCCCAGAAAAATAAGAACTTCAGTATTAGTGCAACAGTGTGATATAATTTATTCCTTGTAAGTTTGCATTAATGAGTGCTATTGGAAAAACAGATTTGATCTTCGTAAGTTTCTAACTCCTGGACATTTTTGCATGTTTGGAGAATTGTATAATGATTTTAAGACTGGGGGCTTCGTGACAGATTTGCATTCTATCTGTTCAGTTACGATTTTAGTTGAATAGCTTGAATAAGGTTTTTTGGCCTCAGTCACACATGTAGGTTTCTGAAGGTTAAGGGTGTTTGCTCTGGACTTCTGTCATCAGCTTTCCTGAAGACAAAAATGGACTGAACATGGTGCAACACAAAGAGACTTTGGTTCTAGCTTGCCAGCAGACAACAGTTTTAGACTACAATTACCATTCATTAAATTAAGTGTCTAAGATGAAAATATAGGTTAATTTGATAGGGGACTGAAAAGTTAACAGTAAATTAAAGCAAAATTAAAAATTTGTAACTTCATTTATTTCTCCCTTATTTCTTGCAATATTTTTACATATGTGCTGCCCACACTGAATGCAAATTAATATTAACTTCTACTTCTTTGCAAGTTTTATAAAATTACTTTAATTCACATTATGTATGAAGCACATATATTTTTTTCTTTTGATCTAATAATCATTGAAGACTAAAACAGTGACAGCAAATGCTAACATAGGTGTTAATGTATTTCTGGAGTGTGTATACATGTACACATGTGTGCAATGTAGCTTATAATCTAAACCTGGCAGGGGGAGCTATTACACTTCAGTAATATTTGTGAGCCCAATTTGCTGAGAATTCAAGCCAAATAGTTTCCTATTCCCTTGAAAAACTGAAAGACATGGTATAATCAAGGCAGACAATACCTAAATATACTTTTCTTACCTCATACATCTTCCCTTCATGTCCTAAAAGGAAGTCTGCCCTCTCTGAATGGAGATTCTCATTTAACTTCTAGTCTCGTAGTTCAGCAAAATTAGAAATGTGTTTCCACAATGTTGGTTATACTCTTATCTGGCCTCAGAGCAGCAGGTAAAAATCTACTCTGTAATTGACTGTATTGGCTGGTTTATTTCATTTGGAATAAGTAGTTATAAGAAGCACAAAGTATATAGAAGATACATGTATGTACCAGGATGCAGTTATATATGAAAACTAGAAATTTAAAAGCACTGGTAAATATTATGTTTCTTCCAAATGCTGGGAAAGTTGGAATTTGAACTTTGTGAGCTAGGACTGCTCTGATAATGTCCCTTGACCACGAATAACTTGGAGGCAAGTCAGAGAGTGGATCACATGTGACACATCATCAATTCATGAAGGAATTGACACTGAACTGCTCACAGCGATGGGAGCCCAGCCACATTTCACTGGCATCCCGTGTCTTTTGTGAGAGTAAGTCAAAGTCACAGGTAGCAAAATAAGACAAATATTTAGAATTTGTATCCTGGGCTTCTGTTTCTCATATTTTAAACCTTTTGTTTTAAAGAGGGATTCAAACAATAAAAACAAAAAGTACTTCATGGGTACAGGAAAGCCCCGTTCAAACACACTGAATAGGAGAATTCATAGTTCTTCACTCTAGACACATAACAAACAAAACTGTTCTGATTCAAGTGGGTTTTTGCAGGAAAACACCATGCAAAACAGAAAATATATGAATATGTTTTTCTTCTTTCCACTGGCCATGTGTAGTCTTTGATTTCCGTAAGGTTCTCTCTTACTACCCAGTCCTTGCAAAATCAACAATAAAAGTAAATTTTGCACGACTGCTCACAGAGAATATTTTTTACAATGTTTCCTCTTTTCTTGTCTTTAGTTCATATTGTTTATGTATCTTATGAACAGCACCTGTTAAGAATGCCTATAAAATTGTAGCCAAAATCTTCCTCTTCACAACCATTTCTGAGGTTTAGAAAAGTGACTGGTGGTCCCACTAAGGGTGAGAGTGGATTGAAATTGCAAGACTGAAAATGGAACTGAAATGTAAGACTGAAAATGTATGATATTTGTACAGCCCCCTTAGAGCAGAACATGGAAAGGATAGCACTGGAAAGCTTAAGCAAGTGTGCTTTCACAACCTCTTAGACTACAGAGACATCCTGCATCCCACAAGAAAATGATGATATTGGAACAAATATCGGGGAAAACATGGGGTTGAGGTCCTTTTCTTCATTTTCTCTATCTTTTTGTCTGAACAGGTAAACATGAATTTTTTCTGTCTATTCTTTACACCAGCAGGGCACAAGCAAGCAGCTTTCCAAAAATCTTAATAGTGGACAGCGTGAGCTCATACACCTCCACAGGAGTTAGTAAAACAGCAGTCTTGCTGTGGGCTTTCTGCTGCAGAGCTGCTTTGTGTCTGCCTAATCTGGAGCACAGGAAGAACTAGTCTATAGCCCGCCATACACAGGCAACATTTAGAAGCATTTTCTGAAACTTGAAAAAGTTACTTTTATTTTAGAAGGAAGCAGAGATCAACATCTAATCCCTTGACCACAGGTGCTGGGACTTTAAGAAGAACAACAAATATCACAACAGTCCCAAAGAAAACAGTGAGAGCTGGCATTGCTGCTGTTGGTAATTTGAATTTGTGAACAAAGTTCAGGCAAACTATTGGTTTCAGTCTCATTTTACATTCAGGACATCATTGATTTTTGAGTATTTCTGTGGTGTGGCCTCAATAATTTTTACTCCACTAGTTAGGATGATCCCTTTGATGCAGCCCTTGTGCTTCTGTACTCAGTTCAGTTCGGTTCCCTAAGACTCAGGTAAGAGATTGGCATTTCCCAGTTTTCACAATTATCATTTGTGTATGACAAGCACAGAAGCATCTGCATGATACTATATGATGGTTATACAAATCCCAAAATCTGACTGCCATTTTGCATTCAGATGAGACACACAATTTTAGACTCAGTGTTGCTTGGTTTTTCAACAACTTTGATTTAAAATAAAGTTGGGTCTGTGATAAGAATACTAGACCAGAGATCAGGAGAATTTGATGTTAATCCTGGATCCAATATTGTCCCAAGAAATAAATCCATAGAAGTAATTTTATTCCTCGGTACCATCTTTCTAGTCCAGTTTTACTAGTTCAAAAGGTAAATCGGGGATTGCTGCTGACTCTGAGACAAGGATGTGCCTGTAGACCTAAACCTAACCAACACAATAAATTAAGATGTGGGTGTGCAAGTGAATCCCACAACTGCTCACTAATTAGCTATACACAAATGCACATTTTGAATTTGTGTATTCTGAGCCTAATGACAGACACATATTATACTGTAAGTCTATTAACCATTCTGTTTCTGTAAACAAGGATGTTTCCTGGTGATGTTGTTTGGGTGCAAGTTTCCTGTATGTTTCGAATTCTTTGAATAAAATGCTGGCCTAAAAACATGATCAATATGGATTCCTCTTTAAAGTATACAGAGTTTGAATATGTTTGTTTCTCTACAGGGTCCCTGTCATGGATGTTACTACAAAATAGAGAATATTGTTGGCTGAGAAATTACATAAAACAAAGAATAAGAGTGTCAACAGAGGAGCTCAATATCTTCTGTTGTTTAATGCAGGGAAGTAATAACTTCTTAAAAAGGCATTTTTTAAGTCTGCATACTTCCTATCCTCACCTTGACTCCACTCCCCTTTCAGACTAACCTTTGAATTTGGATCAGATGGGCAGCTGTAGCTCAAATGGTTCTTAGCAGTTGGAGGGTTGGTTGCAGTGCTCTCTTCCATCTTTTAAGTACTTCAAATTTTTTATATTTCAGCTTTTTTATATATATAATGTATTCTCTCAAAGGGAAAAGATACGAAGTCAAGTTTTCAAGAACTGGAGTGTAGGGCCCCTTGAAAGGCATTTCTGGAAGAGGGGGAAAAAGTTTCCTTTTGTGATCTTCATGTTGGAATGAAAAATTAGGGATGAGGTTATGAGGGACATGTGCTAAAGCTGTCTTATGAAACTAAAAAAATGAGGAAATAATGAGCAAAAAGTGGTATGAGTTCAAAACAGGGCAATTGTTTGCTGGGGAGGAGGGTGATGGTGTCACATTGAATTACCTGAAGTCTGATTTCTAAGTGAAGAAAATGAGTGCTGCTGAGAGTATAGGCCCTTTCCAGAGGAGTATATGATTTATTTTCAGTACCTTCAACATCTGGAGTCTGAAGACTTGTGATTTAGTAAGATAGTAAAAGAAGCAACTGCAATATGCAAAATATGAAGTGATTAGGATGGCAACAGGATTGCAGGAGAGAAAAACTCCAAGGGGTGTTTTGTTTCTTTTTTTGAATTTGTGGGCAGTTTCTTTGTTAATTTGTCTTCTTACTCTAGATTTCTCTCCTAATAGCATAGAAATCCAAGTTTCTTGGGAAGGAGTGTCAGTAGTTCAATATGTTTAGCTAATTCTTGTCCTAAACTGTTATGTGCTGTTGCAGCATGCTGTGCCATGTATACCACAGTCCCCTGAGAGACAATTGCATTTTAGCGATGGTTACAGTGATGATTATCCACATGTTGGGGAGATCCACATCTTGTGTTTCAGTTACGTGGCAAAAGATGTCTTCCTCTATCTTCATCACTTCATCAAAAGTACCTCTAATAAAGATCAAGTTTCTCAACAATCCTGACAAACCTTAAGCATCCTCCTTTGTATTTTGGGGAGTTTTTTGTTTGTTTTTTGGTTTGTGGTTTTTCAGTTTGGTCGGGTTTTTTTGGTTTGAGTTTTTGTTGTTTTGTGGGGGTTTTTTAAGTGAGGCCCCAAATTTAATACTGATTCCCCTTAATGGGGAATCTTCCTAGTTTGCAGGAAGACTAATGATTGGACTGGGATAAGCAGGGTGTTTGAGAATCAATGGTAACTCATTTACTATTATTAGAAATAAGGAACTTGTTCCAGAAAAAGAGATGCTCTGTTGCACATTTTAGCATTGCTGCCTCATGCATGGAGGGCCCAAAGTAGGAGATGTAAAAGCAAGACATGTCTGATTAATGATGACTGGGTCGAGTTCATCTGATGGCTCTTGAAGCTACAATCTATTATCTCCTGATTAATGTCAGGCATCAAATTTACAGTTGCTAACTATGACTGTCCATGCTAGACTTTATCTGTGCTGTGAGATGGCTGTCCCACTTAGATGGTATCAGCCTGCACTGAGAATTATTATACTACCATGTGATTGTTTTAGCAGCTCTTGTGCATATTCTGTGTGGGATGTCTAAAAGTTATGCACCCAAGATTGAGCTAGTCACCTCAGACTCCCTAAATACCCATGGAAAAACAATAGATACCTCCAGAGAGTGATTTTCCTGACTTATTTTAGACACCCCCAATCTTGGGGTAAGATAAATGGCTCTCTGGAGATGCTGTTTTTCTCTACCGATAACAGAGGGAACTGAGGGTACCTGCCTCAGACCTTGGGCATATGGTGACTAAATTAGAACAAATGAATCACACCTTTGCTATCATTCAGGAAGAGTAAAACAGGATTAGCCTCTTCATTTGTGTGGCATGGAGGAAGGAAGGAAAATAAGAATAGGGAATTAATGTACCTCCATATACAATGAAAGAGTTCCAATGCTGTCAGATAAAAAGGTGAGTGGTCTATTTCACTTAAGAGTCTGGTCAAGATTTCTGGATCAGCACTAGCTTAATCAGAAGATGAAAAGTAATAACTAAAGGCATCATCTAGGCAAAATACTTCATCTTTCTGGCCCCAGGCACCCATCAGTCATGTAAGGAGGGAGCCACACAGGCTCTGTAACAACCAAAATTGATGATTATGATTATTTATACTTACCTGGTGTTCTTTGCACAAAACTTTCAAATCTTTTCAGAAATGGGAGTGAGTATTATTGTCTTCAGTATATAGAGAGTAAAACCAAGGCAATGTGGCTATAATGTGTCAGACATTATATGGTTAATCAGTACTGAAGTTGAAATGGGAGTTCAAATATTTTACTCCCTGTCATCAGACCTAACACTAGTTATTGCTGCTTTTATCTTTCTTCTCTTTACGTTGTCAAACGCATAATATGGACTTGTTCTTGTGGCTTTTTAAAGAGCATTTTGGAATGAATCCCAAACTTTTTAGAGGCTCAAGTTTGTTGTTATGGGTTTATTTTCGTGAAGGCCACAAAACAAGTTCAGCTTCTATTGCCATAGGAGCTGCTAGCTGAAGACAGTCTAAATGTAATCAGTTTATACTGAGAAAGCAGTGTGGAACTGCTATGAAGTACAGTTACATTTTGTACAGGGAGGAAAAAATATATTTGTTTTTTTTTATTTGCTGTTTTATAAAAAAAATCTAATCCCATTTTACAAATTTGAGTTCCAAGATGCATGTTGCTATCCTTTCCTGTTTCTATTGCAAATTGTTCCGTTAAATAAAGACCTAGGCTTGCTCTTACAGACTTGAATTAGAGGGCGTTTTTAAGAGCAAAAGAAGTTAAAAGTGGACCACCACAAGTACCAGCAACTCACTCCAATCAGCACTTGACATAATTCTACAGGTGGCTCCCCTGATTTTAGGAGCCATGTCCCCTCAGCTTGCTGGGACCACAACCAATAAAAATGATACTGAGGAAACTTCATATGCATTTCTGCTGCTCATGATATATTGGTTCACATGAGAAATGTCTGCATAGGCAAGTCTCGCTGTCCCAAGAGCAGAGTTCCTGCACTGTGAACTCTGTTTGCATCTAGTTGACATCACTGGTCACAAGCAGGTTCTTCTTTCTGTTTATTTTTTCTTCACCAAAAGACACAGAGTCTGTGGTCCTGAAGGCATTTTGAAGGAAAAGAAAATTGAAGCCAGGGTATATTGCAGCAGCAGAACACGTGTGATTCCTAGAGCTCATGAGAGACCCCATTACCAGGTGTGTATGCACCTGATTTTATTGCACAGCTTGTTCTAGCACTGGCTGTATGGAAATACTTAAAGATACACTCATAGCTCATAATTGAGTGAGGAAGTATGTGCTAGAGATACCAAATCTTTGTTGAAATATATATGTAATTAGAAGGACAAAACTATTTAAAATGAAATTCAAGCATTGCTGTCTCAAAAGAAATAATTTTATTTGAAACCTTTACTATGAAATTTGGTAGAACTATTAGAAATAGTGGAGTCTGTATGAAGTATCACCTGATGGCTGTTTCGGGAGAGTAGGATTTTTACTTAGTGCTACTGAAATAAAAATGAATTAAACAGAATCCACTTGAAATTCTAATTTTAAAATGCCACAAAACCTGACAGACAGAGGTCTTGAACAGGGACCTGGGCAGCAATGCTACAGTAAGGTCTATGAAATTACTTTTGCAGAGCACCAGTGACTGCAGTTGCATGTACTACAGGCTTAGATGTCTGTCAATGAACAATTACACTGCAAGATAACAAGAGCACCAGGACTTCCAGGTCATCACAAGACAAGCCCTTGTGCTCAGAGGTAATGTGGATAGTCCAAGGTCTTTTTGAGATGTTTTAGAGGAATAGGAGTCACATCAAATAGGTTTGCTTTTTTTAAAATCAGAAATAATTCTGTTTTTTTACAGCCCTTGAACACCCTGTGGAGTCACTTTCTAAGCCAATGAACTGACTATCCCCAAATACATTAGTAGTAACAGCATTTTGTGTTCTGATTCCATGAGATCCTGACTGCCTTTCCACTCCTGTTGAAAATCATTAAGTATGCTCAAGATTTTTTTTAAAGCATTAAGCATTTTATTTTATTATTTTCTATTTTATTTTTAGCTGGCATTATCTTCATAGAGAGAATTTTTAAAAACATCATAGTTTCCCTTGTGATAGTGAGGAAAACTTTTCTAAAGAGTTTGATTTTCATTCTAAATTAAACATCAAAATGAGGAAAAAAAGGATCATGTTTTTATTTTTTTAAATAGACAGATGAAAGATTTTGTTATTAATAATTGACATGAAAGCCTTTCGTCTTGAACACTGGTGTATGTAAACCTCAATAAAATCCTAAAAGTGCTTTTGTAGAACAAGAACAGTCACAAAAATCTGAATAAAGCCACCTTTTCAAAGAACATGATGAGAAAAGGGAAAACTCTTAGAAGTGCAGAGCAACACATTTTACATTCATGCCCTAGTTATTAGGAAGCTTTGAAGTATTCACTGTTATTGAATACAGTGTTATACTGTAATTCATTTAGTGCCTTCATGTTGAGCTAAAAAGTTCTACCCAAAGTGCTTTGGCTATTTTTTTGAGCATGAGAATTTGGATGCAGGGAGAAAAATGGTGTTCCAGTCGAAATCTCATGTAGTCCTTAAGGTCTGACTTTGGAAATTATCATAGCAAAACTCACATGAAACTAAAATAATAAACACTTGGAGGGGGGTGGTCCAGGAGATGGGATGTTTTCTGTCTTTGCATTATGTTCTTAATTCTTTAATGCAAAGAATCATATGATAATGGTTTACAGTGTGAAACTAGTTTTTGGAATATAATATTAATTGAAAACTGTCTACAGAATAAACCAAAATTGTCTTCTAATCCAGCACAAATCCTTTGAAACAAAGCCAGTTACCTTCCCTCAAGGTAATTTTAGGGCTGGATTCCAGACTGTACCCAGATCATAAACCAATGCTGCCTTCAACTCAGTAAGATTTGAAAGAGGTGCTATCTCTTGACTTCTTGATTAGTTGTTCCCCTTGGTTGGGAAGTAGAGATGCTGCATTATCATATTTGAGAAAGCAACAGTAAGAAACTCCTCCCTTACCCAACACAACTGTCTTTTCATGTTTATAAGACCCCAGTAAAATTATCCTTTGGAACCTCATAAACATTGAGTAACTGTCCATTAAATGAACATTACTGGGAGTTAGGGGCTTTCCTTAGCTGATAGCTTTCTTCTTCAAACCCTTTTCCATACTATCCTCTAATGTATCCCAGGCATGATATGATTCAAAAGCTGACAGCAGTATTTCCTGGTCTGTCTCTGCTCATCTTGTTCTCTCTGCAGAAACCCTCTCCCTGCCAGGTGTTACACTGCTTGCCAATACAGGATTGATGTGCTCATGTGTTTGTGTGGACATACTTTCTGATGTGCTGAGATTATTGCATGTATTTTTTCCAAGGCACTGAGTAAATGTCATAAGATTAAAACAGCTGTTCATCCTTGCTTGAATCCAACTGGTGTCCCCAAGTAGAAACATGTGCACCCCATAACAAGCCCTATTCTAAATCAACAAAATTCAAGGAAAAGAACTTCTTCCCATCTCTCTAAGATGCCTTGCTGTCAGGAGTTTATATCCAATATTTATTTTCAGTGCAACTGTGGTCAGTATGGTGTATATTTTACTGAATTTCTTTCCTCCAGATTGCTTATGATTCATTTAATATCAGTTTATAGGCAATGCACCATAAGCAGCTCCTATGAAAGTGAGTGTGATAGAGCAATCATTTGTTTTCAGGGGACCTGCAAGCACTGCACATTAACCCACAATGGAAATACTGTTCCTAAACTTGATGGCCACTCAGTAGACTTGTGTTGTTTTTAACATTCCGAAACACAGTCTCCCATTTCCTCTCCTTCCTCAGAGAAAGCCTCAAAGTCCCTTTCCATGAGACAATTCATGTGTCAAGTTGAAGAAGTGTAAAAGAAAAGCAGCATTTTCACTCTGTCTCTTTACCCTTGGACAACAAGACAGAAGGATTGGCTCAGAGTTTGTTTTACCAGAATTCACTTTTGCCATGTTCAAGCCCCTATTGTAGAAATGGCATTGTTTTTTTCAGTCTGAGATTGCCCAAATTTATTCAAAATAGTGAACAGACAGCCTAATTGTAGGGTGCAAGAACAGATTATTTCTTTTTGTAATCGGTTTCTAACTGAGTCTTTTAGACATAATAAAATAGCTTCTTAGTAATTTCCTAGTTATTTTCCTAGCTATCCATAGTCATTTCTCAAGCAATGCCTCTGATTTGTTACAAGCTTGAAGGGGAAGAAAGGGACTCTCCAGCTATTTTTCTGGGAAAGGGGGATGAATTTGGGTTTTTTCCTTTACCATGGCCTTAAACATATTAAGCAAAATGAAGTATGAATTTTTAAAGCTGTTTGAATGATTGTTGTAAGTAACTGAAACAACTATATTTCTTTTTAAGAGCACTGTGATTTCTAGACTGATTGTTAGACTACAAGCACAGAGAGCAACTGAATGGTCCCATAATATTGTTATAGAGGCATTTTATCAGAAAAGCAAAAGACCAACTTCTTCAGTATACCTGGCTCTACCTCTGGAAGCTGGAGGATGTTTCCTGCCTAGGCCCTTAGTTCTCAGGTAGCACTAAAGTAGGAAGAAATTGAAAAGGAAGTTTGTTTGGTTTGTAGAACTTCAAGTCTCGTATTTAGATGTTGAGTTGCACATGGACATAACACAATATTTTATCAGTGGACTTATTTTGACACTTCACCTGGCTGATCCTGCAGTGCTGACACAAGAGCTGGGAGCACCTTTGTCCTACTGCTTGTTTTTCTTACTAATTTTTATTTTATTTTATTTTTATGATTTTTTCAACCATCTTGCTCTCTTCACAGCTATACAGCAGGGCCAATCAAATACCTGTATGCACACACTTGAGCACATAAGGAATGACAGCACAAGGCCATGAACAAGCTGTCAAATGTTAAATTAGTAGGGAAAAGATGTAGCTCTAATCTACTAGGACCACCTTTTAAAAGCTAT
This sequence comes from Sclerurus mexicanus, assembly GCA_013396755.1. Taxonomy (NCBI): domain Eukaryota; kingdom Metazoa; phylum Chordata; class Aves; order Passeriformes; family Furnariidae; genus Sclerurus; species Sclerurus mexicanus. The sequence continues at coordinate 1,507,293 of VWZF01000985.1, read as the reverse complement.
ATGTCCCACATTGTGAGGCATCTCACTTAGGAAACCAGATACAGAAGGCTCCCATATAGTCAACAAAAATTAGATTCTTCAAAGGGCAATCAAGATTCTTAGATTAGCCAAGAGACCCTTCCGAGGAGACTATGGAAGGAAATTAAACTAGAGTGACCAGAATTCCATATCTCCATTATATGTGTTTAAGCTTTGGTGGCAAGTTGACATTTGGCAGCTAGAACTGCTTGCCTCAGGAGCCTTTCAGAAGTTTGCTTCCCTAACCTTCCTGTCTCTAGGGAAACAAGGATCTTGAGCAAGTTCTGTATATCAAAATACAGGAAGAATTGGAGATACTACTTTGCAAGAGGAAAAAAACCAAACAAAACCTGAATTATGGCTATTACCAGCCCTATGTAGCCAAAAGAGGGACATGAGACAGCCAAAGTTTAGGTGGGGTGGTGTTTGTGGTTTTCCTTAGAATGATCTCCCAAACAAATTATTTACTTCAAACACAAGTAGAACAAATAGGTCTTTCCTTTTTAACAAAGATAGCTCAAATCAGCTAGGTAAGATTTCAGAAAAAAATAAGAGTCAACACTCATCTGATTGTTGTCAAACACAGTTCTAACTGGTTGGAGTGTATGCCAAAAGAAAACTTAGGTGGATGGCTTTTTGTATTTAGAAGAGGTAATCAGTTCTAATGAGTACATGGTATTTTGCATCTTTTTTCTTTTGCAGATTATATGTGTCTTCCAGATGGTAAATATTTTTAGTTCCTATTTTTGTCCTTATTTCAAAAGAGATTTGAAGATCTCAGAGGAAGCATGTTCATTTTCCATTATGCCAGTTTAAAGCCTCTAATGAAGTTTGAGAGCTGAATTTGGCCCATACAACATATTTCTATGTCTATGATGTGTATTGCACAGCTTCCCAAGGAACTTCAATAAATGCACTTATTGAGCTACTGTAACATTAAAATATGCTGCTGGTTCCTTTGGTTTCTTCTATACTAGGAGGTTTCTGAGAATTGTTGTTTACATCAGCACTTGTACAAATGGGAAACCAAATCATTAATTTATAAAATGGCATCTGGAAGTCTTAATTTCTGATTGATCTAGCTCCCTCTGGATTTTGCATGCCATACAGCACCATAGTTTTTGAGCATAATGTAACTTAAGTAGGTTAGCATAGCACAATTCAGGGCAGATTTCTGAGGGGTTTCCGCCCTGCTGAATTCTTAACCAAGACTGAAGAATCACCATGATTCTTTCTTAAATAGTTTTCAAGCATATTTCAAAAAGCAAAAACTTAGCAGGTAAATGGAAATAGTTCATAATACTGGCTCTGGATGGATTCCCTTTGGCAGACTGTATCCAGGGATCCCAAATAAACCCAAGCTTTCTAGTCCTGCTGACAATGGAGTAGAACCATTAGCTCAGGCACAAAGGCAGGAAAGGGGGGCTGAGGAGACTGGTGATGCTGACCCCTTTCAATTCTGCACCACATTTAACTGGCTTCCATTTCTTGTATGCTCAGATTTTTCTCTCGAATGGGTGAGGGTGTAGCAGCAATTTTTCAGCTTGTGCTACACCTATGTTGTTTTTTCTTTTGAGGTAGGGGTCATGGTCTTTTAACCCAAACTGTATAACTGAGCATTAGAGGGGACTATTGGCTGTTCTGGCTATTGCCCAAACTGGGTCTCTGGTGGAAGGCAGGATGTTTGAGCCTCTCTGAACCAAGAAATTTCACAAGTTCTTCACAAATGAAGGGTAGAGGCAGTCCTGAACCTCTCATAAGAAATATAACCCCAAGATAGAGTGTTTGCTTTTCTCAGCAGTAGTTCTAGCAGTCACCAGCAGTCAGGAAGATGGCCAGCAGTGAAGTGACGGGCAGACCAGGCTGGTGCCATGATCCTGAGCAGCTGTAGTCACTTTCCATTGTGTGTGAAGTAGATCTGCCAAGCTTTTCACATGGGCAGTCAGTGGGAAAAGCTGAGACTGCTGTCTGGCTGGCATCTGCCCTGGGAGGCCAGAGCAGCCAGCACTGCACCAGAGCAGTGGCAATGCCCCCTCCTTGCTCTTTCAAGAGGGCAAATACTGGTCTCTGTTGGACTAGGACTGCAGGGTGAACCCTGTCAGGAACTGAGCAGCAATTCTGTTGTTCATTCAGTCCTGCTTGGAAGAGGTGACTGAGAGTTGCAGAGGGGCAGAAAGGCCCTGAAACAGAGGATATGGTAGCCCAAACATAGGAGATAAATGCAGGCAAGCCAAAGTGCAGGTGTGGGTTACTCTGGGGTAATCTGCTCCAGTGTTCCTTCTCCTCATAGGCACACTTAATGTGTTACATCTGTGCTTCAAAATCATGTTCTAATGAAGCAGTAACCTCTTTTCCCCTCTGGCATTTCCAAATATGAAGGGTTTTTTTCTTAATCTTAGCTGTATGACCTGCAACTGTGTACATTACTTATCTTTTCTGTGACTAAAGTCCTCAAGGATACCAGTGCTATGTCTGCATGAACAAATAGCACGATGAAACAGGAGCAGATTTGCTGGGTGAAACAGCTCGTTCTGAGGGCTCGTGTTCCAAGATTTTGGGGAATGAAGGCAAAGGTAAACTCCTATTAGCCCTAGCCTGGTCCTGTGTAGCAAAGACCCACTAATAACCGGACAGCTCCAAATGAAAGCTCTAATGAAGATGCAGCCCTGCAGTGTTTTGATCCTCCTGTATATTGACAATATTTACTGAGTTATATGATTCTTGGGAAATTTCAACCAAAATAAAGATTTTTGAAAGGACAGCCGTTGAGAAAGTACTTTCAGACACCCCTCTGTTTTGGCACTTACCCCTGCCAGCTGGGCTAACTCTTGTATCTGTGTAGTATTTGCTGTATAGATACTAACTATGCAATTCTAGTCCTCATCCCCTCTCTTTTAACTAGAAATGCCACATGTAACACAAAATCCAGTGCTTTTCTCAATACCAAATAGATTAGATCTGCTGTGTTGCCCTTGTCTAGAAAATCGTATCAAAGGAGGATGTCAAGTTTGTCAACTCCCACCTTTAGCAAACCTGTGTTACATTTTATCTTACTCTCTACTTATGTCACTGTTTTCTTATTTTGCAATTCTCTTGTCAAGATTTTTTGCTGTGGATTTCTTTACTGAAGCTTTCTGCGCTAGTAGGGTCAGGTGATCTACTGAGGAAAAGAGTTTCTCACTTCTCTAGTCTTTAAATACAAGTACAATGCTAGAGTTGCTAATGGTGTATCCCAACTTTGACACCAGTTTTGGCAATGTCTCTTATTGAAAACCAAAGTTTATCTCATGAAAAGTATCTAAATTATTTTCAAATTCTGCTCGTCCTCCTTTACATAGCAGCAGCTTTTCCTTTTTGTTTCATATGGGTGAAGAATCATTTGCTACTTACTTTTATTACTTTGCAGTCGGTTGTTCTCAATCCCTATGGTCAGCTATGAACGAGTTCTTTCTGATAAATACCTTCTTCCTCTCCTTGAAAGCTGTTTCTTTCTGGCATTCTCTAAAAAACTGTTAATCCTGTTGTGCTCAAAGCTCTTCTCTGTAATTCTTCCCTTGTGCAAAATACAGATTCTATCCAATTTGTGTGCTTTTGGGGCTTCAAGTGGAGAAAGCTTAGGCTCTCTGTAATTTCTTACCTTTTGCAGTCCAGATGTTAACTAGTTCATCAACTTGCTCAGTCTTTTCAAAGTAGAAACCTTAGTTATGGATCAGGGAGGGAGGGGTGTTTGCTTCTTCCATTCAATTTATGTTTAAATAGCTTCTTTTCACTTAAGACACACTTATTTTCTAAACAATTTTGTAATTTATAAAAACAAACCATAAATATCATCTGGTGTTAGTTTTAGGGATTTTCTGGCTATCCAAGGTCTCCTGGAACTTTCTGCAATTAGCCTGGCTTATGAATCAGTGCAATTTTGTATCTTTTAAGGAAAACTGGGAGATGCAGCAGATCCTCAGAAACAGCTTCTTTGCTATCCCTATCCTCAGTGTTTTTATGACCCAAAATAAGTTGTTATTACTGGAGCAAAGTTGCACAGATGGATCCAGAGGCAAAAAAAAGAAGGCAAAACAAGTTGTTTTGCCATTAAGAACAAATTATATTTAAAACTTTCATATATTTGAGGCCTGCAAAGTGGGCCTCATAGGGGGAAAATATGCAAACCTGTTGAAAAGCTGAAAAACTACTTTCAGTTTAGTTGTCACCTGATAAGGAAAACAAAATCTAATTGAACTCTGATATTTGCAGTAGTTGGAAAAAAGACCTCTGAAAAATTATGCATGTACATAATAAACTATATTTCATCAGATCTATAAAGCGTTCACAAGACATACGCTGGTTGAGCAAGATAAACTGTTGTGCTTTAAACAGTACCTGTCAAGTAACTATTAAAAACAAAAAAGCTGAGTTTCTTAAAGAAGCTCTGAAAGAAGTGAAATGCAAAGTTCAAGTGCCCAAGTCTCCTAGGTGTGTTCTAGATTCACAGCTTTAAGATATGTGTGTTCTATGGCTTCTGATTTTCATTCAAACCTCAAAGCTGCACTAACACTTCTCTGGGAAATAGCTTGGAGTGTTACAATTGGTGGGTTTTATTTTTCTTAAATGGTTGGAGAGGGCGTATTTCAAAACCTGAATGCAGCCACAAGCTGACTGCAAAGAAACTAGAAAGCAGTGGTTCCAAAAATGAAAACAAGTAGAGCTTATTGCTATTTTTACTGATTTTTGTCCATCTCTTTTTTATTGCATAAAGACAGAGCAAGTGTAAAAATACGGTGGGGAGTTACTGTGTTGGCAGTGGTATGTGTATTTTCCAAAACAAACAATTTAAAGGCCCATTAAACAAACATATCTCACTCTTGACATAAGATCACAGTGCTACTATGCTTTTTAAAGCCTGATTTACAACAGAAGGTGCAGGGTGGAATAAAAATGTGNGCCCAAAGGGTTTTTTTATCTATAGGCAATGGGCAGAGCCACATTGTCTGCGTCTTCTTTCAGTGGGTTTATTCTGTTCTGACCAGGCTCAAGTTGCACTGTTTTCCAGGGATTACTGTGAGAATAACCTTTGGTACAGATTTGCTCTCATAATTTAACAGATAATATTGGCGATGATCTTAGTTATGATGCCAGATGACAGCATAAGTGTGTCTGTGTATTCCATTTTTATCTATCTGTGACCCAACTGATTGGTGATAGCAATACTATGGAAGCTAAAGAGCGGTAGGCATTTATTTGTGAATCTGAAAGAAACTAATTTTAAGTGGTTCTGAATTTGTTTCTAGTGGAGGGGGAATAAAAAAAAGACCACAACAGGTTATTATCAACTATTCTGCTGGTGGTCTTCAGTAAAAGGTATCAAGAATTGAAAGGTTTCACTGGCAGAGCACATGCAGGACAGGTCCTTGGGGCCTGTGAGCAGATGACTTAGAGGGTGTAAGATGTAGGTACCAACAAAACACCTCCCCAGTATCTTTACTTTTGCACCTTGATAGCAATTGCACACTCCAGGAAGGCATGGCTTCCTCGGGGGGGTCTTGCTGGCTTGACTGGAAGCTGAAATAAGCTCAGCACTTCAGAAGTTCAAGGCATAAATAGCAGGCATGGTTTGAGGGGTGCTCACCTCACCCACAGTAGGTTAGTAAGCTGGTTTCTCCAGACTCCTCTCTGGCCAAGGGAGGGCATGTTTACACTGCAGGTGAAGCCCAGACATCCCCAGGTTTGAAGCCTGAACTGCTTGACTGTTGACTTTGTTAACACCAGATTTGAGAGCTCCTTTGCTCTGAGATGTTCTGGAAATTGCTGTGCCCTCAAGGGTCAGCACAGTGAGGTGCCTATATGCAATGTAAATATACTTGAAAGATGGCTTATCCTTGCTCAGCCTGGGACAGCTGGAATCTTGGGTCTTTACTGCTTTTGAATTTGTTGATTCTCACCCTCGCTACTGCTGTGAGAATTCCGGCCTTGGCAGAGTTCGGGTGGGATTTTATTTATTGTTAGCAGGTAGCTAAGCAAAACGCTGCGAGACATTAGGACAATTAATTGCTTTTTTAAAAAGGATGGGCAAGAGAGGCTGGCCACAGTCACTCAGAGCTGTCACTAGTCATTAAAATAGAAAAGCAGCCCAACAGTGAAATTCCCAAACACTGCTGGAGCCATAAAACTTCTACAAATTTGGCTTGCTGTTCTGGATTTCAGTAACACTGTTCTGTTCATGATCACACAAAATATTTTAGGCCAAGTCTTATTTTCACTTGCTGTGGGTTTATAGTATAAATTCTTCAGGTCATAATAGTCTCTCCCTCTTTGCCATTCCCCTGGTGCTTCTGGCCAGTCCAGTGCTTTCTCTAGTGTTACTTCTGCTCTTTTTTCCCCTCTTCTAAATCAATATAATTCAAGGAAAAGAACTTCTTCCCATCTCTCATTCTAAGATGTCTTGCTGTCAGGAGTTTATATCCAATATTTATCTTCAGTGCGTTTGTCTTAATGTGATCCCATTACTTACAGAGATAAGTCCAGCAGTCATTTTCAATTTATTATTTTTAGGGATAGGAGAATTTCAGTGGTATTAGTAATTCCAGTCCTAGTTCAGGACTTCTCATGGTAAAAACTATGCCACTCCCCTCAATCCAGTCCTCTAATAATCATGTTACTAAAAAGAGCTTGAGTTCTTATAAACTAAAGGGTGTTAAATTTTGCTACTGGGTGGAGTAGGGGAACAGCAGAGAGAAACAATGATTGCTAAGGTTGTTTTTAAAGAATTGATTAGGATGATTACTGGAAAAAGAGGTAGTTAAGCAGTCAGGTTTGGGTTCAAATCTGTGTTCTTTAGAGTGTGTTTTTTTATTATTATTATTATTATTGTGGAATTTTTGTATTATTATGGTGGAAAGGGTCAGGAACTGTCTTGGTTATGCTTTTTCCTCAATATGACTGCACTGATGGACAAGAAAAGGAAGAGAATCTTGGATACTTTTACTATGAATATAAAAGCATAATTCAAGGGATATGTGGTTTGGGGGTTTTTGTTTTGCTTTTCCTTGGAGCTAGTTTAGATTGTACCTGTAGAGACCTGCATTGGCAGAGCTGAGTCAGTGGGAAATAAGCAGGTAGGGCTTGCTGGATGTCACCCCACAAATTACTCTATCTCTCATGAAACCCTTCAATGTGTACATTTTATTTCCCCAGCATGTTAAGCCAAACTGGTCTGATTTAAGCATTCAGGCTTATTTTTTAGTGTACCCCTACAACATTTTTCTAGAACAGTGCCCAGGGAAATGTGGTAGAGATAATGTCTTCTATTTTCAAGGAAAATGAAAACTTCAGGGGTACATACAATTTTCTTTAATTTTGTAGCTTATTTTCCCCTGTTTTACTAAGAGTTTCTTAAATCTGAAGAGTAGAAGTAATTCTTCAAGGGGAAGAGACCCAAAGGAGTACAGGGTAAGATCCAAGAACTAGGTTCTCCATGCTGATGGATTTTGCTTCCTTTCTAAAACTATATCCTCACAGGCTCTGGAAAACTAAGGTCACTGCTTCTGATGTGTTTATGGGATGCATGTTCTCTCCTTCAAACAAAAAAGCAAAGTGGAAAGGCATAGCAGAGTCTGCTCAACTCTTGTGATTTGTTACTTTTTTAAAGCATCTTTGATTTTTTTATTTAAGTGGCAAATTTCACAGCTATATCAGAGACCCTTGGCCACCTCCTGGATTTCAGTTCTTAATTTGGTGAAGTTGCCCGAAGGTCACATCTCTAATGAGGCTGCAATGTCTTTTGAACAGTCATGGTACTCATAAGGACAACAGTAAGGAATGTCTTGAAAAGTGACTTCAGCACACATGCACTTCTGATTTAACAACCACTTCTGGCCCTTGAAAAGTTCTAACTGGTGTGTCATGTTATAATGCAGTGTCAACTCTTTAGTCAAAGTAACTGTACATGAGTGCTGTGTGATGACTTTCAGACAGCCAAATACCTTTTTTGCTTTTTAGTAAGTTGGTTCAAATTTCCAGAGCTATTAACAAAACAAACAGAATGGTTACATTTTTATATCTGACCATAATTATGCTAGCAGCTGGCTGCCTAACTTATCTTGCTGTCCCTGGTAGCTGACTACAAGAATGATTCTTATCATTGGGAATATATTTGATTTAAACCAAACATGTTTGAAAACTTCACTAAAGTTTTCTTCCTCTGTGCAGTGTTAACAGAAGTGGTGTGCTTCCAGATTTTTAACGATTGTTCATCTGAACATTAGTCCATATTGAGTCACTAGATATTAAGATGTGTTTATTTAACCATTATTTTTAATGAAAAGTTAGGGAAAATGCTTAACCTCTTATGAAAGTTAAGTGCTGAGATTTGGTCTTTCTATATACTTTAATCCCATTAATACATAAAATATGAACTGAACAGTGATATAATTCACCTATACAAACTTCACCCATGACCTCTATCATAGCAAAGGGTGTGCTAATGTATTCTCTATCCTGAGCTTTGCCTTGAGAACACAGTGATGAGTTTAAGGGATATAGGCACCAGAGTGCCTCTGAAGAGTTTGTCCTTCTGCTGTCTTTCTGACAATCTCATTTTAAATATCCTACATGTTAAGGGAAAGAAATTAAATAATCTACAAAAAGTACCTTTATTCACTAACATCTCACCGTATAAAGAAAAGAACAAATGTTAAGACATGAAAATGGAAATGAAGTCATCTTATATATTCTACTTATGTGTCTGGATTTTCTGCTAACTACAGGATCAGATCTTTGCCTTCCTACATATCACACTCCAGCTGGATCTCATTGCCTACTTGTGCAAATCTCCTTTGCCATTTGTTCTGTACAGAGATTCTTCCATTGCTCTAACAGCAGACATCAAGATGGCTAGGACAGGGCAGCCTGGTCTCTAATTCTTTATCACCTTCAGAAAGCATTTGGATACAAACACAGCACAACCCTTGCTTTAACCTCCTTGCTATGTGACCTCAGATAATTGAAAGAGTCTGATCACTTTGCTTTTATCCACCATGTGTCAGGAAATGTCTTTCTAAATACCTTTCAGCTGATGGTGAAACTATTATGTTTGGCTGAACCTGTGTGGATGTCAGAGGTTCAAAAGCCAGTGTTGGGAGAGACCTGCCTGCTTTAAGGCTAACACCACACAGTTCCCCTGCCATGCCCTGGTGGTGTAGTTGTCTTGCTGCAGTGTGTGTGTATGGGGGGGAAGGGGGGCAGTAATGCTCTGTTTGGCTTTTGGCATCAGGCAAAATAGGCAACGACCTGTGCCAAATTCTATGGCATGTCAGGAGAATGTAGGGCACACACTTTCAAGACTTTACTCCACCACTGGCTTACACAGTGTAGGTCCCACTGGCCTTTCATATAACCTGTCATATAATTCATATAATTTTAGATGTGTCTTAGCATGTTCTCCTTTCCATGAGTACATAAAAAGCCTCTCTTGGGAATAGTGATTTCTGACAAAGCCTGAGCCGTGAAACTAAGCACACACTTAACAGTCCTTGAGGAATTGTCTCCTACTTTGAAGATCTCTGATTTCTGGTTTTGGTTTTTTGTGTTTAAAAACGTCACCCTATAATGCTGACTCTTTAAATATAGTCAATGTGAAACTGCTGCTGTGTGTTCTTCCTCCCTCCAGGCATGGCTGGTAATCCTCCACTACAACTGGAGGACCTCATAATTTTTGACTTAGCTCTTCGTAGCCTAGCCTGGTGAAATAGGAGGGTAGCACTCCTGCCAAACAGCAGCAGTACCTTGATATCACTGCTCCCTGCAGTGGTGAAACAAACCACGGGATTAGGGTGTTCCTCTCAACATGCAGTTATCAGGCCACCTGATGCTTCAGGATGCATACAACCATCCATGTGAATTGAGGTCAATGTTCTGTGGCAGCACCTCTGCAGAGGTCCAGCTGTTAGGGCAAGACTGGGATCAAAAAATTATTTAGGTGAGGCAACTCTCTGACATGTATCTGTGCCTCAGTCTCCTCTGAGGATTACATTCTCACTCCTCATCCAGTTTTATATTTCCAAGATGTATGTTTCATCAGCACTCAGCTCCTGTCCCATCCCCATATGGTAGGTGATTGCTCTGATATTTCTGAATCAGTCCTGGGGCAAGTTTCTTGACAACTCACGGTCCTGTCATGATGTGATAAAGCAGATGGTGGGTTTACCTTGGCCTGGAGCAAGAGGGAGGGTCTTCTGAATATCTTCACTGAAGGTCTCTCTAGAAATATCTGGGTGAAAGTTGAAGGATCTCTTTCCTCTTTATCCTGCAAGGTACTGAAGTCTATCCAGCAAAAACAGGTTTTGCATGGGCATCATGCCCATTTTTCCAAAACATTTATGAAGTGCTTTTTAGCTGAAGGACAGTATTTACTTTCCTTGGTATTGCTTCAGATTTGTCTTAATTTCTTCAGTTTAGCTCTTGTGCCAAAATGTATCAAGAGCAATACATGCAAAGCTGTGACTCGAAAATTCTCCATCAATGAGGATAAGGTCACATGTCTGCTTGTGGAACCAGGTGATGGGGCCGTAACCCCTTCAGTCTTACCTAAAATGTCTGTGTACTTTCACATCCACCTGCTCAAATGGCAGCAGAACACCTTAGGATCCAGTCAAATACGTGATTTCTTTGTAGAACGCAGAAGGGCCAGTGGATTAAAGTAAAGGCTTTCTTGGTCACATTGCCTTTGACACAGTTTTTTTTACTCTATTCAAGACCCTTAATAGGAAAATTAGGGGACTAGGAAGGAGCTGTTTGATCTCTTCTGCATTGTAGTGTACAGACTTTTCATTTAATGGACTACAATCCTTACTGTACATCTCTTAATTTCTTGTCCTCCTGGTGGAGGGTAAGAGGGTCTGGAGGAAGAAAGGTTACCTAGTTGGCTTCTACTATCTCTCAGTTGGCTTTGTAATCTGTAACACACGAAATAAGAGAGGATCTGTCTTACTACAGAGAAAGCCAGGGGAGGGGGAAAAAACCCACAGTATTTTCTTTGTTTGAAAACTGTAGCAGATGTCTGTGGCAATAAAAAGGCAATTATACTCGTATTATCATGAGAATTTCCAGCAGGAAATCTTGACAAACTCGAAGTTTACTTAACTGAGATAAATACAGTAGATAAATAGCAAACTGAATTTAGTTTACTCTTGTACACAGGTGTACTACACATTTCCTCAAGCCATGATTCACAGCCATAACCTTTCCTAATCACAGGCACAGCAAGATATGTCAGGAGTAGAAATGGGCTCATGTTATAAAATACAGCTATAGATCCAAACTTTCTCAAAAGTTTTGGTATATTTGGAACTGAGAAACAGTCCTGGGTTCATTTCTGTATCTCTGAAGGGGAGGAACCAAAGGGCCCAATTTGTTTTTTACCCCAGACGTTTTATGCTGCTGTGAGGATGCAAGGTTTTGATTGAAAATATCTATGGGGTGTCCTCCACTGACACAGAGCCAATGGCACAGCTAAGAATTGATTTCTTTCCCCTCTTATAGTAGCCTGGGAAGCAACTACTCTCCAAGGCTGCTCTGATTTATACTGGGAGCAAGGTAGACCATGGCAGTACTTAGAATCTGGGAGGCCCACAGATAGCATGCAGTGCTGTAATATAAATAAGGAGCAACACTCTGGGAATTTAGAGAGTTCTGCTCTTGGAGTAAGGATGCCAAGTAAAATTCTCTGTTCATTTTTGTTTCCAGGCAGGCGAGCAAAATAATATGCAAAATCCAGCTGTTCTAACAGTCACTTCAACTAGACAATAACTAGTTATGTCTGATAACACACCAAATTCTCCTTACAATTTGTTTTTGTTGAATTAGTTCTTTACACCTCAGTGAGACTCCTTTTGTATATCAAGGGTAGCCCTAGCTGGCAAAATCAAATTCATAGGAGATTTAGGCTTTCTCAGGCTCAGAAATCTCTATTCTCTTTACTGGTTATGCTGCTATACTTGTACAAGAGATTTAGCCTCTGCCCTTATTAACAGCTGAAAAACCATTGATATTTCTGACCACTGCAGAATCATTGTGTAGTTGTTTTATTAATATAATAATCAGCTAGAGTAGAAATAAGAAATTCACTGCAGATGAATATCCAATCTTCTGATAGATCAAGAGGTATTCAAAAAGTAAAAATCTTTTGCATACATGGGGAAAAAATCCCCAACATTTTTTAGTCACTTAAAAGCTATAGCCCTTTAATAAAATATCCACACTTTTGGAAGACTTGTTTTGTCATTTACTTAATCTTGTTTGAAAAACAACATGCTGTATCACTTTAAAAGGCTATTACTAGGTTGCTTTTGTCACAATAGACCATATGAGAAAGGATGGAACATAAAGACTGCCGTACAACACTTCTTTTTGCTGTTGAATAAGAGTATATGTGCATCTGCAGCTCTGTTCTTTTGGTCCTCAGATGCTGCTGAACTGTGTGCAAGGATTTTAAGCCACCTCAGTATCTTCTCTCTCTTCAAGGGAGTAGCTCAGCTATTGGAAAAAGCATAAATAAGAGCAAATGAAAGGTTATTCCAGCAATTTAAAGGCTGCTTCCATATATGCTTCCTTCCATATACCATTTGTTGCAGCTGCATGTCCTGTACTACCAACAAGATAAAATGTAAGAGGAATGTCTTTATATCACATTAGACTTTCACTGCATGAGGAGACTCTCTAAATGTCCATTTAAGGCCTTTTGCTGATAGGGAAAATAGGCTTTGAAGTCTGGTCAACATCCTGTTCTGAGATGGGACCAGTTAAACACTGTCTGTTGTTTGCAACATCCTGGAAAGAAGGGGTGGTATAACCATGCTCCTGTGAGATTGGATCACCCTGATGAACATTAGCCTTAATAGTATCTTTTCTTCTTTACATATTGCTCTTTTCTCAGATCATGGCTGTCTTTAAATTGCTATGCACAATGGGTCATGTAAACCGTCACTCAAGGTATTCCATAATAGGCAGAATTCAACAGTGAAGGGCTAAAATAAAAAAGCAAATTTCAAATTAAGCTTTGAGAGTATTTAATGTATTCAGTCTTTCAGAGTTCTACACTGAATTATTTGTAATAACATTTAGGCTTCCCAACTTTGAGAAGAAAGGGGTTCCTTGTATAACTGCCATGTATGCAAGGAAACCCAGGTAGCCAGAGCAGTACAAGCAATAATATATACACTGCAATTTTTATTAAAGCACAACAATAGGCTGAAAAATGCATATTAAACAAGCTCAAACAAATATATAGTTTAGGAAATTGACATTTATTTATTGATGGTGTAATAAGGGATGTATCTTTAACTAGTCATAGACACTTATTCAGGTATATCTGCAAAAACAAACAACAACAAAACTCAAACAGAACTCAAAAATGTTGTTCTCTCTCAACTTGTGTATGCTTGCTCCCATTGTTTTTCTTGGTGTCATAACAGGCTGGCTAAAAAGTGTCAGTCCTGGGAGTAGTGGTCGAAGGGACTGGTGGTCAAAACTCGCTTTCCATAAAAGTTGAAGAATTTGTTGAACTCACCATAAACTACGTGGAAAGGAGAGAGAGCATAGACACACAGATTATTGTTCATATTTTCTAAAGGAATGGGCAAGAAGTGGGCACTAGCCAGAAAAGCAGCCAAAAAAACCCAAAAACTTATTGGCAAAGGTCACAATTGTGTTACGGAAGCACAAAAGATCAAGGTCATTATCAATATTACTATGAATAGGCTCTGTAGTATGGTAAAAAAAAAGGCAAACAAAAATAAACAAAAAAAACCCAAAACAATCTTTCCATATCACCTGATATTATGATCTGAGAAGGAAAATGTTGCTCCTCAGCTTTAATCAATGTAAGGTACACATGTATACAAATGATACTAAACAGGCACCTGAGAGCTGCCCCAGGGCACATTGATGTCCCCTGTAACCCTTCCTGCTGGGGTGGCCTTTAGCAAAAGCACTTCAGCTTTGTCCCCAGGTGCAGTAACATCCAGTTATGGGGGCTGCTGGTTGCTGTGGCAGCAGCAAAGGAGCTGGAAATCTATTTCACTTGTGTACAGCTTTAAGGCCCCAGGTAAGTACAATGAACATGGAACCAAATCCTTACCTAGAGCATGGGTAGAGTTTAGGCTGCTTTTCCCCTCCTCTGAATTTCTGAAAATCCCTGGCAGCTATCCAATTTCCCAGTCTAACCCAGAGCAGCCTTAAAGCTGCTCTAGAGCAGTTTGGCTGCCTGTGAAATGCTACCACCGTGCAGCCTGGAGAACAGCGTGGTTCTGGCATCCCTATGCCATGCTGGTGAAGCGGGTGCTGCAGATTTGGCTTTATGAGCTGCCTGCTGAGGACTGGATTTATGGTATCTGTATTCTGTGCAAACTTGGCATAGACCAAAATGGGACTTGGAATTTACAACTGAATTTACCCAGCATTGCAACAAAGAAGTATCTCCTCCCTGCTTTCCCAGCTCTGGAGCCCAGCGGTGCTCAGAAGATGGGTGCACAGGTGTATAGCCTAAAGATCAAAACATGCCCCTCTATTTTTGTTGGTGTGAGGCAAAACAGAAGGAAAGCCAGGAAAATTTGTCAGGGAGCAGATTGTAAAAGCGTGTTTAATTTTGTTTGCAAGAGAAAAAATTGGTACTAGCTAAAACTCTGCATGTTGTAATTTCTAGTACATTACTGCTAATTAGTAAATGTATTGCGGCCTAATTTGATCTCTCAGAGAAAGCACCTTTTAGGGAAAAATATCTCTGAAGTGATCAAACAGGGAAGATGCCATTATCAGAGGTTTTGTTTTGTTCTTTTTTTCCTTCTTTTTGCTGCTGAAGCATGGTGCTCATATTTTCTATTCACGGACTGTTACTGCCCTTTTCCACTGCTCTTTCTACTTTCTTCAGTCTTTCAGGAAGAGTTGTTCTCAGCTCTTCATCTGCAAATAGCACATGCAGAAGCCAATTAATTCTGCTCTATCAGTGTGCAATGGACAGCATACCAGGGCGAGCAAGAATTTTGAGCCACGATCTCAGTGCTTCTTCCCAGTTTCATTGCACAGTACCAGTTGTGAAGCTTCCCCCACCGCCCTCCCAACCCTATTCAGGGCATGCCTGGCTATGTGCTTTTGTCCCATGGTTTGTGGGACTTTGTTTAATGAAGGCAACGAAGTTGGTTTTTGTACTCATCTCATTCCATTACTATTTTCCCCTCCAGCTGCCTCAGTGAAGTCACCATCCACACAAGACATACGTTTGCGTATCTTAATTTATATCCCCATGTCATACTTACTGTACAATCCAGTGCTGCTAATGCAGTTTCTTTGAGGGACTTCCATACTTAAAAGTTTTTCAAGCCTCTTTTCTGCTGAACTGTGTTAGTGAAAGGCTGCTAAGGGAGAGAGATTGCTTTGGTGTTTTAAAAATAATGTTTTGCTTTTGATCAGGCAGCTGTTAAAGATGTTTTCCAGAGGCTCCGTTTTTTGTGCTGCCTTTTGGTGGAGACAAACCCCTATCAATAAGTGTTTTTTATGTATAGAAAAGCAGGTTTTTCCATATTTTGCCTTAAGTGATTTTATCTGCACTTAAAACATACAAATGCATTCGTGTTGGGACACAAACAGCCCCAAGGAAGCAAGAATCAAGAGCAGTACAAAAACTACTTGCTGCGTATTTATATCACTAGGATACTGGATAACTTTTTTTTGTGGTTTTTGTGGGTTTTTTGTGGTTTATTCCATTGCATTACTCACAAATGTGAGGTTACTGAAGGATGGAAGCTTTTGCAGGTTTGGAGCTCTAGAATTGCTGCAATTCAGTTTTTCCTGCTTACAATAGTTCTTAATATTTTAAAGTATGCTGTAACCTAAAATACCAGAAAAAATAACTTTTGCCTAATAGCTTCATTCTCAGTTAGACTTTTTTTGTTTATGTTTTTAGTGGTATTGATTTATCTTCTAAAACATTTCCTCTGATTTTAGGCAGAACTGAAATCAAATCCCTCAGGCTTTATCTGTGAAGCTGGAGAAGCTTATTAGGATTTTTAACATTCCATGTTGCTTTCTGAACAGATTGCACCAGCTAGTTGATGAAACTTCAGCTAATTACTCTAATGTTGACGAATGTACTAGCACAAAAAAAAAAAATCATATATGGAAAAAAAATAAAAATTGCACCTCTTCAAGAAATGCTAAGTAAATGCAGTGATTTGTGGTGTAAGAGAGGGATGTTTGCAGAGGTTTCTTTAGGAAGAGATTTGAAAAAGAAAAAAAAAAACAACCCAAAATACAATGTATAAACAAAATGAAAAATGTGTCTTTTTGTAGGAAATTGAAATAAATGAATTTGATAGTTGGTGGGATGAGAAACTGCCTTCACATAGTGGTCTAGCTATGTGAGGCAGTACTGAGAATTTCTGCAGAGCCTCTTGATCTGTAGCATCATACCCAGGAAAACTGGCTTACGATCACTGAGTGCATCCTATAGCTCCACAGGGTTCTCCAATGTGCTGAGTTGGTTGGTACTGTCAGGAGTTCTCTAGCTTTTGTTACTAGTAAAGAGGAATTGCTTTCACTAAAAACATCTCCACACTTCAGAGCAACCCATAAACCCTTGGATCTATAGAGTTGGCTAAATCCAGCCTTGGAATAACTATATTAAAACCTAGAGAGATCCACAAGTCCTGAAATGAGAATAAATTCCATTTGTACTCATCAATTTTTAAGGTGTTTTGTTTTAAATTTGTGCTTGTCAATGTAGATGCACACTCATAAATTAGGGGAAGAAATTAGTAAGGCTATCACCTTGTGATCATGAATATCATCACAGAAAGGCTTGGATTAGAAGAGACCTTAAAGGTCATCTCATTCCATCCCTGCTGCCAGGGACAGGGACACCTTTCACTAGACCAGGTTACTCAGAGCCCCATCCAACATGGCCTTGGACACTTTCAGGGATGGGGCATCCACAGATTCTCTGGGCAACCAGCGCTGGGGCCTCACCACCCTCACAGTAAAGGATTTTATAGAAATGTCCTATCTAAATCTCCCCTTATTTAGTTTAAAAATGTTCCCCCTTCTCTTATCACTATCTGTGTAAATACATGTTGGAGGTAACCTGAACACCCTTAACCATGCTCAAATTTTGTTTGTCAATGAAAAACCAAAAATGCTTAACTAATTGCTGATATTTCCATTCAGTACTCTTTAAGCTTAAATGGAAGCAGTGTGGCTATGACATGAAGGTTTCCTGCCATTTAAACTTACTGTGCCTCAGAGAGAAATATACTGTCTTGTCCTTTTTTTTCTTCTTTTTTTTTTTTTTTTTACTATTTACTTAATAGTTTTGACCTTTCAGCCAATTGTCCTTATCCGTCATTACAGGGTATGATCAATCATTTCATGTCTTGTCATCTATAAAATACCAGCAGGAGGGAAATGTTTTATGTTATATTTCTTTTCTTGATTTTTTTCCCCCCTTTTTTTATCAGTATGTCTTCCTGTTTATTACAAAGGAGAAAAAAAAAATGCTTTGAGTCTTACTGGTTTAATCAACTTCATGGATTTCATGAGTGAAAATAAGTGAGTGGAACTCTAGTATGAGGGTGGTGTGAGGCACAGGTTTCCAGAGCAGCTGTGGATTCCCCATTCCTGGAAATGTTCAAAGCCAGGTTGGATGGGTTTGGAGCAACCTGGACTTATGAAAGGGATTCCTGCCCATGGTAAGGGGATTGGAACTAAATGATCTTTAATATCCCTTCCTAAACAAATCATTCTATGATTCTAAAACTCACTGGAAGCTTAGTCTTTTAATTTTGGTATTTAATAACAGTCAGTATTTTAAAATGCACCAAACAAGCCATGAACATGGTCTGTCTGAGGATGGTTCTTCAGTTAGGACAGGGGTTTGTGTTCCTGGAGATTCAGGTAACCTTCATCACAAAAAACTTTTGTGAAGGTAAAATATCCAGGAACACTTGTGTTGCAGGAGCCTAAATGATATTTACAAACTCAAAGCATCACTTAACAGGCTTGTCTGCAGCAGAAAGCCAAAGATGTGCAAGGATCATGAGCTGCAACACACTGTGACACTGTTATAGTTTCAATACTCATTGGAATTCCTTCCTAAAAGCTTGGAGGCCGTGCCTTAGTCTGTAAAGATGGTTAACAAAGGGTGAAACAAATATTCATATCCTGATGTTAATTGCTTAGCTAGGGCCTTTTGTTCTGGTCTCTCCCCAGGCCAGGAGGGGGAGGGAGAACAGCTGTGGGGAGGAAGTGGCCGGGGCTTCTGCGCTTTCCTGCAGCGATCANTTTATTGCAAGCTGTTGGTGTTTGGTCCTTTCTGGATATACATATAAATGTATTGTGGTTAAGAACTGTTATCCTTTCATATATATATATATATATCCTAATTAAAGTTCTGTTTTCTAAATTTAAAGGGAGAGGGCTTATTTTCTTGGTCAACATAGATATCTTAGTTCTCCCCTTTGAACTAAGACTCTGCCAGCATTTCAAATTGAGGCTTGAAAACAGTGCATTGCTCTCAAAATGTCTTTCAGGTTTAGGTGTAGTGACAAGTAAACATGTCTAATGATTGTTTTTCCAAAATGTAGGCATGTAGGCTGCTCCCCAGAGGAGCACTGTGTTCTGTTCCAGTGAGCAGCACAGAAAAGGCTGCTGGCTTAGCCACACGGCTCCTGGAGCACAGCACAATATTGCTTGTAATGAGGGTTAAGTGACTTAGGATCTGAAGCACTTTTGGGAACCATGCTTTTTGCTTCTCTTGTCTTTATTTTCCTAATTATAAACCAGAGATAATAGCACTTCTGCTCTTCCCATGGGGTACTGAGAAGATGAGTACATGAAAGATTGAGAGCTGGAGCTACTGAGGGTGACCCAGTAATGGGGGCACCAAGAGTGACTTTAGGTAAACAACTTCAGCATAAACATCCACTTGCATCCCTAAACTCAAAAATGTCAAGTGTATGTTTAGAAATTTCACAAGTGGTTTTCATTATGTTGGGTTTTTTTCAGAGTGGGGAGTTCTTTTGTGTCATTATTTCACGAAGGCAGAGTAGTCATGCGAATTATTTGGAGAGAATGAGAGAACTTGGGGGAATATACATCAGATATTAAGAAGGAAGGAGACCAAGCATGTGACAAACTTCAGGCATGTATTATTTTTGCAGTTATTTGGCATTCCTTCTTAGCTGAAAGAAGTTAGTCCCCCCAGTGCTTGTGAACACCAAGGACATCATATATTATCTGAACCTTTAAAGCATCTTGGTTTTATTTGGGATAATTGGAGTCATTCTATCAAAAATTTGTCTGTGATCCTAACACTGAGCATGAAAATGATAATATAAAGAAAGGTGAAGATACAAACATTCTGCTGAGGTCTTGGGCTTGTAAGGTGAGTTTTGCACAGCTCTGGCTGTAATTCTTTAAAATATACATATGTCCCTTTGATGTTGTATCAAATTAGAACTCAGATATAATACTCCCAACTTAGTTGCTGTTCACTGCTGAAGCCAATGAGCAGTGGAGAAAAAGGGGAGTGTGCTTTGAAGTGCTTGGTATTACACAAAAAATTAAGCACTTCAATGAGAATGTACCACATCTAAGAGGCTGCTGTTGAGATGAACTTTAAAGTCAAAATAAGGACAAGAGACAGAAAGTTCACCTTTTGGGTTTGTATCTGAACCTTCTTCAGGATATATTTCTATCCTTAGCCACTGCAAAAAAATTGAAAGGAGCAAAATTTGAAGTTGAGATCCAAATTGAAACTTTCATGGATGATGGATATGTGCTTGCACTTCTAGTCTGGTTTTGATCTCTGATACCTTGCTCTTCAATGGCTTTTCAGCAGTTCAGTTCAAAGGGCTCTGAGAAAACAGAGGGAGGACGGTATAATTAACTTTGTTTTGCAGAACAGAATCCAAGACAGAAAGCAATGTCCCAGGGAGGTGGCTTGTGCATGGTCCCACAGCTTTTAGTAGGACAGGTAGGTCTGCCCCCCTCCTATTCTCTTCAGAAGGGCAGAGTATTACTGAAGCCATTGTCTCTTAATGGGGTTAGTTCTCTTCAGCTGATTAATATAAATCCTCTTAACTATATAAAGAATCTAATGCATATTGAACAGGAAAGAATCATTGTAATTAATGCACAATGTCCATTGGTCACTGATCAAAAAATTAAAACCATGTTTTTCTTTCCTTAATTTTTTATTCCTACTTCAAGAAGGATTACATTTCATAGCATTGTTCTTTTATTTTTACGGCCTTTTATTAATATTTATGAACTCAAGTGTCTGACTCTCTCTCTACTGTACTGCACTTTCTACTGTTACTGCAGCATGTTACCAAATAAGAATGTCTTTCAGAAGATAGGACAACAGGCTTTTTGCTGGTTTTCACATGGTGTTTCCTACCAGATTGTGCAGTGGAAGGTCTGAAAAACTTGGTATCGTTCTGTCTGGGTGTGAGAGAGTCCATTTAACAGTCTGTGTTATTAAACAAAACTTGCTCTAGAAGATGCTTTCTCACTCCCTCTTCCAACATACAACAAATGGTATGACTTCATATGTTTGGCATTTAGATGTAGTTTTGTTAACACATGCCTATTTTCATCCACATGTTTCAATCCACATGTTTTACATCTTTCAGAAACTGAGTATTTGGGAATCTCATTATTAGTGAAAAATGGAGGCTCCCTCTAGCAGTTGCTGCTGTGTCTCCCTTTTTGACCTCACAGCTTATTTTAGTCTTCAGGAGCCTGAGGTTGTGCAACTTTGTTTCAATGATTTAGAAGGATTTGACAAAGCACAAACCCAAAGTCTTGTGCCAGGGTATAGCTTGTTTTGTGGGGAGAGGTTTAAAAAAACCAAACAACAAAACAACCCCCAAAAACCCCAAAACAAAACAAAACAACAAAAAAAAACCAACCTAAACAAAATTTACTTTTCTTTTTTTCTTTTTTTTTTTTTTAAGACTTAATCAAATCTCTTTCAGTTCCAACTGAGAAATTGTGAACAATCATTGTCTGGTGACTTTGTGATATTCGTGATGTTTATCGCTTTCTCTCTGCCCCCTCTTCCTTTATGAAGAATCCTATTGAATTACTCCTTGAATGGAAACTGTGCAATCACTGCTACTCCTTGTGTTCTTGTCTTGACTCTTTTCTAATTCTGTTTTACAGCATCATGACAATATTTTCTGCTTTGCTCACTGTTCCTCTCCTACTCATTCTTAACATTGTCTGCTTGTTTGATCACTAGGAAGCTCTGACATGGCATATTTACAGAACTAGCTGAAATAGCTCCAAGATCCTGTTCCTTAATAGTAATAGCATACAGTCACATTGTGACATGAGGGGTTGGCTTATTTTCACCACTTGCACTGAGTTTAATTTGCTATTTTATTATATTTCTGTGTTATTATTATTAAATTCTTCCCCAAATCTTTGCAACTAATTTTGGCTTTGCTACAACTCAATTCAATACGGACAGCAAGTCATATTTGCCATCACTCTTTACTCCCACCTCCAATTCTTTTAGGCACATGGCAACAAGCCAGACCTGCCATGCCTGTGGTGAGCTCCTGACTTGTCCTCTCTCTGCTGTTTGTAGCTGAACTCAAAAACACAGTGGCACAGGGTTAAAAATCAAAAAAATACAATTCAGTTGAACTCTCAATCACAGAAACTTGAACCAAAGAAAATGAGTTTATGCCATTATGTTTTAATAGAAACTGACTGGAAAGGGAAAAGACTAACATGGCTGTGGGGAGTTCATCCTATCATCCTGCTGTGCAATTAATCTTCTGTATAATCTAATGCTCTAATGTTCTGAAACAAGACATCTCTCCAGGACCCCGGAAGGACTTGGGCTTTTTCTCCATCCCCTTCAAGTCACTGTGAACTTCTGTCCTTAGTCTAAAGCTTTCAGTAATAGGAGTTTTCCAGCAGTGGTGGTGTTTTGAGTTGTAGGGTTTTCTGCTGTTTGTTGGTTGGTTCATTGATTGTTTTTTGTTTGTTGGGGGTTTTTTAAGTGACTCCAAAATGACTGCAGTTACCTGGGAACCATACTTCCCATCGGGACTTAATTTTAGTATAAAGCTATTGATATAGAAACACTGCAGGAATGAGTTTGAGTGGTAAAATGAAATTAATGTGGTCATACAGATGAGCAAATTAGAGGGGGAAAAATAAAGAAAAAATCAGTGACAGAGAAAGATTTGAATGGAGCACCTGAATTATGCCTTCTTGGCACAGAAGGAGGAGATGAAAATAATTGCTTTCTCTGATTAGCAATAGCACAGTTCACTGTTACAAGGAGGAAAACTTAACTCCTTAGAGGTACAAACTGTGCGGCTTGCTTTCCTTTGGAGTTTTCCCACCCACTGTGTTTAGAATTAGAACCACCTACCCAACCAGCTTCCACACACAGGAGCTGGTCCAGCTGTTTGATGGTATTACAGACTTTCTGGCCTCTGATGTTTACTCTTGCTTTCATTAGGATCACCTATTCCTGCTCACTCAGTCTGTGAACAGTCATCAAAGAGTTAATTTACATCTTAGCATAAACGAAACTATGGAAATTTGTAATAGGAGAATGGGAAACAATAACAATTTTCTTCTTCTGATCAGTTACTACTTATGCTTAGAAAGCAAAGTGTACAACTCTAATTAGGAAGGATTAGTTCTTTCATTTCTTGTTAGGTTGTTTTATTTTCATGCACCAGAAAAATGCTATAATGCTTGCTTTGCAAAACCTTGCAGATAAATATATTCATGAATATATATGTTACAGGCACATTTTGAGGAAGGAAAGATAATAATAAAAGAAAAACAACAAATCTTGAGTTCGAAGGGTTTCTTTTGGGACTAATTTGCAATCTACTTCTTAATCTATTTAAGTAATACACACAGATGGTGAGAGAACTATACAAAGATAATGGATAAACTATTGAGGGGGGCTGATTTAAAAGGAAAGGCCTTAACATTTGCATCTAATCGATATTGAAGTTATAAGTCAGCTCAGCCGTATGTCTCTAACCAAATGACTGAGCATAGGTGTGTTTTTATATGGCTCTTTAATGTTAAGTGACAAGGAAAGGCAGCCACTTAAAAGTATTTGACATTCATAAGCATCCAAAAGACTTTCTGTCATCTTCTGTTTATTCATTCACTAGACTAGAAAAAGCTACAGTGGTTTGTTTTTCCTCTTTCTTTCAGGGCAGCAGTCAATGCATCTGTGTCAAACCTTAGCTCTTCTCATCTCTGCTCCGTGGAGTCCATATCCCTTCCTTCTCTTTCTCTTTACTATCACCAAACAGCTTTTGAGTGCCCATTAACAGTGAGGATTGCTGCATCTGGAATTTCTGACTCCCAGTCTGAAAGGATTAAAGGGACACTGAGAGTACTTCTGCTCCTCCCGAAGCCAGTAGCACAGCTTCTTTCAGCAGCAGCAGCAGCTGCAGGAATGGTCTGAGTCCCAGTGGAAAACTGGAAAAAATACCCAACTAATTTTAAGTGCCTTACTTTAAGAGTATTTTAGGTACTTTTCTAACATAACACAGAGAGCTTTTACTTCAAAAAATATTGGCAGTGTTCTTTCGCACCTTGACTTTTAGGTGGCGTGCACTCAGTATTTTCAGCTTTGCATGTAAAATGTATTCAGATCACCTGTAACATTGAGAGTAGAGTACAGGAATGTTGGTTTGGTTTTGGTTTGGGTTTTTTGCTTATTTGTTTTTAATAAAGGAAAAGTTCCTCTTTCTTAAAAATGTGTCATGTAATCAGTTCCGATGTTTAATTAAGTCTGTCCAAGAGAATTTAGGCCATGAAGCCACTAAGATAATTTGCGTTGGAAAAACTTGAAGATTTTGCCATAAGGTAATAAGTTTTGTTTTGTTTTGTTTTTACCTTGAGTTAAAAAAAAGCTTTCAGGGAAAACCACAGAAAACTTTGTGAGGTGTCCTAAGCAGTGTAACTGTCACACAAAAAACCCCCTTTGGTGCCAAATACAAGGGCCTCTGCAAGTTGGTATGTTTTGACCCTTTTTAACTTGATCTCCTGAAAAATTTAAGCTGTTGAACTCTTATCTGTCTGCCCCTACTAATAACTATTGAATATATTGTCTAATTTTAACTGTGTTGCAGAGAGCAACAGTTTTAAGGGCACTTTTTGTCCTACAAATTTCAAGACAGTGGACAGGGTCCCACAGGTGTCCCTCCCATGGAAAGACTGCAGTGGGAACTTCAGGTTTATTAGTCCCTACAGAATTGACACCTGAAAGTGTTGGAGGAATGAGTCAACCACAAGAAAAAGAGTGAACTTCCCTTTGTGCCTCACTAGATGAAAGAACCCCAACACGGTACACAAAACCACATAAAATGCAGCTATGCAAGGTCTGTCTTGTGCTGCTGCTCTTGTGAGGGTTATGTTAGGATTTTGCGCCTTTTTTTTTTTATATGAAGGGCGTAAATATTTCAGCACTTTGCTAGATGGCACTAGAGAAAGGAAGGTCAAATGTCATGTGTTCCCTAGTGTGGGATTTTTTTGTTTTCAATCAGAAGAAGAAAAAAAATTGAAGTTCTGTGGGATTCCTGAGTCTGTGTCTGTGGAAAACTATGTTGTTGTCCCACTTTTTTGGCTGTCTCCTTCCACAAGTTATCATACCAGAAGTCTCCTCTTTTTCTTTGGGAGAAAAAGAAGACAGAGCTAGGCCTATTGAATTGCAGGCTAGCACAAACAGGCAAATCCAGGTGATGCCGACCAAGGATGCAGAGTACAGGGATATTCAAGTAATCTCTGTATATCTCCTGTCCTAATAAGTTTCAGGAGTTGGTAATCACTGTACAATAATGCCTGTGAGTGCCTTGCTTGTGAGCTGGACAAGAACTGATGCTTTGAGGTAAAGAAAAGGGAAACTAACAGATGTTCTTCCCAAAAAGAAGGCTATAGAAGTGGATAAAATTCCTGAGTAGAATGATACTTCCTTTGGAATGTTTCATGTTAGTGTCTCAGCTGTGAGGTCAATATTACAACATATGAAGAGTCTGAGTCACACTTTCTTACCAGCCTCTGAATTTCAGTGTTTATTGTGTGTGACTCCTCCATTTGTGGCACACAAAACGTAATTTAGCAACATGCAGGTGTTTAGTTAAGACCCACACAGCTAAATTTTGTGAGCAGACAGAGTTTGCCTATCTAGCAAACGTGCTTGCAGCTAAATTCTGTCCTTGTATATTTAATTTCAGCTTCAGTCTAAACATACTGCTTTGGACCTGGGAAAAACAGGAGTTTAACAATGGAAGTGCTACTGATGACACTGCTGCAAGTTGCAAATGACGCCATTTTAGTACTTAGCTGATATTCAGGAACTTTCAGTCTTGGGTTGAAGAGATCTGATTGAAAATCAGACACAGGCATATATGGAGAATTCCAGGTTCCCCAGTTGCCTTGAAGTGGAGTGGGCACTTGATTATTATGAATGCTAGAATTGGATTGAAGAATCATACTTAAAGGTGTAATAGAGCTCAGAAAGTGTCAGACCTTGGAAGTACCTAGCCCTTGATTGTAGCAGCTGGAAGTGATTTAACAAGTGCTTGAGGTGACAGAATCAAATGCTTTATGTGATGAATGGGCTGTTTCAATATAGCAAATGATTTTGCTCTTTAAAAATCAGAATTAAACAGTTTGTTTTTTGTGAGGCGTGAGATCACGAAGCAATGAGGTATATGTGTGCACGTGCCCAGAGATATAGAATTTCATGTTAATCTTGTCTTTATTATGATATGTTCACTTATTTTTGAATTTACTACTATGGACTGCCCCTTCTGGGGGAGGGGAGGAGTCAGGGTGTGTTTTATGCATGAGGATGTCCGAAGAAGCTGTAATAGTATGACTAATAGAAGCAGTTCTAAATGACTTTTATAAAATTAAAAATATGTTTGCTAAATAATGTTATCAGTCAAATTCAAAGGCAAACAATTTCAATTTCTGTCCCATTTGGCAACTGGGCATCCAGATGTATATATACAGAACTGGATGCAGAGTTGGGAGGCGATTCCTCAACTTCATGCAATGGTGGTTTTGTCTGAGTAGTGCCCCGTCCTAGATTCAGTCAAATGGCCTGCTTAACACTTGCACCTATAATTCAAGCATCCTGTCTTAAAAGAAATTCTACTCCACTTGACACCTCCACAACGAGGCAGAATGATTTCTTTTTTTTTTTTTTCCTTCCTTTCCTTCCAGCCAAGGCTTCAGTCCTTGTCTTCCTTACTACAGAGAAAGAAAATGCCCCACAGCCAAAGCTTCCCTAAAAAATAAGTCAAACTTGAACCTGATCCTTACAGCTCTGCAGTGGACAGAACAATTAATTATGTTAAGTTCTCTTGCCTTTTTTATAGAAAAGGAAAAGTGCAGAGATGAAATCTAATGTTTATTTTTTTGTCTTTGTGCTGATCCGAATTACTTTGGCTGTTACTGCTTTGCTGTTTCTGAGGTTGAATTTTGAATGCTGAGCAATGGATATAGCCAGTCTCAAGTGGCAAACAGAAGAGAAATTATATTTTTAGGATCAATGCTTTAACGTAACTCCAGGAACACAGCTGACTGTGTTGAAATGGAAACAAACATGCGTGACTTGTTCCCTCCCCCTTGTGATTTGTGATCTAAGAGAGTTCCAGAAGGCTGGGGGTTCTTGTAGCACAAATGATTATGACAGATTTAGTGGAAATCAGTTGTAAGTAGAGGATCTTAATGTCGCCTTTTGCTTCTCCTAGTCAGCAACAAGATCCACCCTGACCTTTGAGCAGACCCTGAGCTCCATAATTTGGATAGGTTCAGCCTGGGCTCACAAATGCTTGATGTTCCTCTAGCTTGTGTTTCTGGGGTTTTGTATTGACTGCTGACCTGAGCATCACTGAGCAGAGGCAGATTCTTTGTAGATTCAAGGTTTTCAGAGGCAGTACTGAAATGCCTCTGATTTGACTATCCACCAAATCAAGTGTATAGAGACACAATATTCATCTTTAAATCATGCACCAGCTCTTGATCCCTGGTCTACCATGCACAGAAGTCTCGAGCACTTTTTTCTCTTATATATGAGACAGCACCATATCTGTGCACAGGGGATGGATATTCTGGCACATAAAGCTATTGAGTAGGGCGAGGCCTTCAGTCCTACACTGGAGCATCCCTCCACACAGCATCCTCCTCTTTCTCCAGAAGAAGATGACACACTGCTTCTCTTTTGTTATTTTATTTAACATCCCAAAAGTGCTTGGTAGGTAAAGAAAGGCCATATATTTACAAGTGGAAAGCAGATACAGCTCCCAGAACTGAAGATTCAAATACAGTAGAGAATCTCCTAAGCAATGAGAGATCATAGAATAATGACAGATGGAAGGAATTTCACCAGGTTCAACCCCCACCTCAGGAGAGACTGAATTCCAGCATTAGGTCAAAATTATATTCAGGTACACAAAAGGGTTGAGCCACACTGGTGTGAGGAAGCTGTTCAATTGAAGTTAATGACATGCTGCTAGTGGTGGTATATTCATAGGTGCTACCTCTCAGTATCTGACAAACATGTGTTGTTACATTTCCCCCAAAAGTGAAAAACATTTGAAAAGAACATCTTTTTTTTCTTCAGAGGTATTTGCATAATTACACAGAATGTGAGTGTTAATGAAGAGCTAGTAAAAAAACTGGGTGAATTAGCATGACTGAGTGACTTAACGCAATCCTGTTGATCATACAGTGAAGGATGGCTTGCATTTTGCCAGATTTTTTTTTTCAAGCTATGTATTGCAATTGCACATTTGAATTTGAACTTTCATTAATTATAGCTTTATTTCATGAACATGAAACTTCATTGACTTAAGTGTTTACATCACTAGAACACCTATTCTAAAATATGTGCACCTGACAAAATTCTTAATGAACACCTCACCACCACCCCCAGTACTGAGTACATTTTGGAGTCGTTCCAATGAAGGAGTTTTTCTTTCTTTAAATACATAGTATGCTCTTTTGTATGCCTTTAACTTGCAGGCTAATTTTTTTTTTCTTTCAAAATTATAAATAGCAAAGCATGTAATGGTGGGAAACAGCCGTAGAAGCAGAATATTCCTTCAATAACATCAACCTTTAATAAGCTCTTAAAAACATTATGCCTCTTTCATCTCCTTCTTTTCCTGTACTATTTGTTACTGGTCTGAATTTG
The DNA here is from genome assembly GCA_013396755.1 of Sclerurus mexicanus. Taxonomy (NCBI): domain Eukaryota; kingdom Metazoa; phylum Chordata; class Aves; order Passeriformes; family Furnariidae; genus Sclerurus; species Sclerurus mexicanus. Next base: position 1,479,035 of record VWZF01000985.1, on the reverse strand, counting down.
AGTCGGTTGCTTCAACTCTGAAACATCCAGGTAGGTGAGGTGCATGGACATGTAAAAACAGCTGAGAAGGATGACTTGTAGCTGAACCAAATCAGTTTGTATTGAAGAGGAGCACCTGTGGGTTTTATGATTCTGACTCTGTTGGAGGGTAATCACTACTAGGTAGTAAATTCCAGATTTAGGGAGAAGTAATGTCTTAATCTCAATGGGACTATAGCTGCAAAATCAATCACATATCTATGGCTTTGGTTCTTAGTTACACTTAAATCCCATTGTTCTCATCATTGCCCCTATGGCCCATCTTGGCCATAGGGCCCATAATCTCACCAAAAGTCAATATTGTGTCCCTTTGCCTGCTTCAACATGCCTGAAATTATAACAAAGCACCAGTGTGTACCATTAGGTGATGAAATAACTTAGATTTCCCCCTCCTCCCCTTTGGGCACTCACAGAAAATATACCCTTAAGCTAGTAATGGCAACAGGGATAGTGAAAAAGAAGATTGTGTTATATATTTGAAATTTCTGCTGTCATCATCATTTTGGCAGGGAATTGCTAAAAGTTTCAATATCAAGTTTGCATAAAGGGCATCTTTGCTCTAAAACTTTGCGTATTATTTCAGTCAGAAAGGAGAGGTTTGGATATATTGTCTCACTCTACATTTTTGAGATTCCTTATATTGTCCCACCTATAGGACTGGAATATTGAAATTGTCAGTCCCTGAAGCTAACTGCTAAATATTCAAGCGCAAAGAAAAATGCTGAAAGTTAACAGTGAAAACTTTCCTTCCCTGTTCCCATCCTGCCCCCAAAGCTGGAATGGGCAGAGAGATATATACAAGCTTTGGCTTTTATTAAATTGTCAATTATAATTTAACATTGAATATACATATAAAATATTCAATATTCTATAATATGTAGTAACTATATATAAATATATACTTAGTTTTTTAGTAGAACAAAATATAGATATATTGGTAAACAATGTCACCCAATATAAGATTTAATTAAAAAAAATGGTGAAGATAAGTCTATAGCTCATGGCAGATCTGAAGTGAAAACCTCCATAGGTGTATAGTAAGAAAATCGGAATTGCACTTGGAAGTCTAACAGCCAGAAATATGTATATTATGGTACATACAGCCTGTGAGATTAATACTGTCAGAAAGTCACATGCAAGGGTGAAGCAAGTTTGAAGTGAAGTTGAAATAAATTTGGCAGGTCACACATTTTTTTTACATCAAAAATAAATAAAGCATTTTGTATGGTTAATGCACTGTAAGATAGCTAAATCCATACTGAATCCAGGAATTAAGAGATTCCCTTCTACCTAGTCAAGTGTACCTGAGAACTCATAAAGTGTTATTTGCAGGAACAGATGAGCCAAGTGGGTTTAGGAACACCCTGGTCCCTAGGAAAATAGGCCAAGGGCATCCCAGTTCAAAGCAGGGCATCTTCATTTAGAGGTCTAATCAACAACACAGGCACAATTCTGTACCAAAACAGACACAGTGTTCTCTACATTAAAAAGCAGGACTTTCACAATGTTTTCTTCTGGGTTTTTGAGCCAAACTTCATGTCTTTTCTCACTGGTTTTAAATCTATGCTGCTAAATTAACAAAATATTGCAATTTTGGAAGATGTTTCTGTCAAATACGGAAAGAGAAACAATGGAATTTCAATTTAAGAATTTATCCAGAGCATAGGTCTGTTTTAGTGACTTCTAGGTTTACCATTTTTCTTTTTCCTGTAAATCTGTGCCTATCTTGAGTTTATAATTTATTTCTACAAAATCATTTTGATAGTTAACATATAAATATATGCACATAGATTTTTTCAACTGTTTCTACTGTTAGTACAGATTATATTGACCTCAAATTATTCCTATTTTGGTGTTTTTCCTGTATTTTCATTTTGTCATCTAACTAGCAATATTTTTTTGACTTGAATCATTAAATGGGTATGTGTTAAGGAGCCACTGCGACAATTAATAAAATTCTTAAAATTGTCCTTTTCTGAAATTATTTGCCTATAAAAATCTGAAGGGCACTAGGCAAAGTCAAAGAAGCATTTCTTATGTGTTGTCCTTCCCATTAAGGACCAGGAATTTTGCCTCTCATACTCTTGTCCTGGCCTTGTGCCCCCTGCCAATATGGAGATTTCCACTGAAATCTGGCAAATGTCACACTAGCCAAAAAAAGCTTACATGAAGAGACAGTGACATTTTAAAATGCTATTTGCCTGAGACCAGGTCATCTGGTAATCACCATTGATATATTGACAAAACTACAAAAGCAATAAAAAGGAGGGCTTTTGGTATGGGAATATGATGGGGTGTCATTAGCAACAATTGAAAACGCTAAATTTTAGAGGTTGGAACAGTCCCTGAGCAATGAACACATTTGATAGCTGGGTTCATGTATGAATTTCCTCATGGCTTCATGAAATTCAGTATGAATTTCAGTTCAGGTGCACCTATGGAGAACTGTTCATCTGAAAGAAATACGCTGCAGGTTCTAATTTCTTCTGTGCATGAAAAACTCCCTTGCTACTTAGGGCTTCTGCCTAAAAGCATTTCAGTCTCTTAACCTTTGAATCTACTGTCTTCTATAGACCAAGCTATAGCCATTCTGCTTGTGGCTGGTAAGGAGGCTTTAGAGCAAGCAGCTGTCTCCAGCACCTGGATGTATCTAGTGAGGGAGTAGCATGGAGGGAAACAGTGTTCTGAAGTACAGTGGCCCCAGGGATGTTTAGAGAGAGGAGTTCAGAGCAGCTCTGGTTATCTGTGTAAAAATGGGGTGTTGTTTTCTCCCACACTTGCTGCTTTAGTCTTGCTTATCAGTCTGCAAATGAACCACATGGAGCTAAGCTGCTCCAATGCTCTCCTCTCTTGTAGTGTTTCCTGGTACTCCTTAAAGAGGCTGCCTCTTGCTGGTTTGAAAATTACCCGTCTCTCCTTGACATACACAGGGACAGCCATGTTTTATGGAATCCTGACTTCTGTTTCTCCATTTGAGAATTCATCACCCGTCATCTTTGGTTTTTCCCCTTTAACAAACCCAGCATTGATCTTGCAGATCATGCACACTGCACTTTCAGACAAGATAGATAATGACTTGAACTGCAGCAAATGGGACCATATGACATCACACTTTTGTGAGCAGACAAGTCTGTAATCTTATTTAGCTTGACAGGTATAAAGGGCATTTCCGAAACTGATTATATCTGCTGTGATTTTAAGAAGGTCTGTGATATGACTGGAAAATCCTCAGCCAATGTATTCCCCAGGGAACAAACTCTTCAAAAGAACAAGAAAATGCTACTCATTCAGGGCATTAAAATACACATTAACCTTTCTTCCTACGTTGTGGAAAACACATAATATTACCCCTGTGAAGGTTCTGAAGGTAAGAGTGAGGTCCTAGAGCTGAATCTCCATCAAATCTGGGGAGCAGGGTCTGCAACTAAGCTTTGCAGATCAATGTGAAAGAAAAGGCTGAACATGAAGAACATCTGACTTGTTTTAATGAAAATGTGGATCTGTGCTGATTTTGCAGAACTGTCTCTTATTGTGAAAGCCCCATCACCAGCTGGGGATAAGATTCATAAGCATTTTCTGAAGTTTCCATTAATAGTCCTGTTAAAACCAGCTGTGGCAGACTTGTGCAGCATTTAGTCAAGACCAATATGTGTAACAGTATCTACCTGCTGGGTCCCACCTTAGACAGTGGGATGCACAGACCTCCTTTAGCTGGATCCTTATCTCACAGCAGAAGGTTTCTGGTAGCACCTGGATTTTCAAGATTGCCCAGTTGCACCAGGGGGAGGGCTGGCTAAAGCGAACACTGAAATACAAGTCTATTTTCCTGAAACTTGGATGCCTCTGTAAAACCCAGAGTTAGCAGCTGTGAGTCTGGGATTAACAAAACCAGTTTTTCACCTAGATGTCAAAATAACCTCTTCACAAGTGAATGGCACATTCAATTTGTTTTGTTTAAAGCATGGTTGGCACAGGTGCCCATCACTTCTGTCAAATACGCTGCCCTTGTTCTGCAAAGTGCCCTGATGAACAAGCCATGGGCACCTCCACTCCTCTCTCTGGAGCTGTGAAGGACGTTAAAGTAAAGGCAGGAAAGTAGAAAGAATTGTCCTCGGCTTTCCTGCTGGGTGAATAGTCAAGGGATGAGGGACTCATATGGACTGTCCTCAGGCACCCAGAGGTTTTGCAGTTTGGGTAGGAGTTGAGGCTAATCTCAGTCTTGCTCTTTATTCCTGCTGCTGACCCACCCAAGTACTTTTGTTCTTACCCAGCCTGAAGATGCTAGGAAGTGGTACTCTGCTGGAAAAAGAAAAATTTTCATTCCTACATCTGCACCACAACACACTTTCCTGAAGAATAATACTGAGACAAACTCTTGATGACTGAAGTGTGGCTTTGCATGTTTCACCCTAGCTTTGTGAGACTTTTGCCATGGGCAGATGATTTATTCTGCACGTTATTTCTGATGCCAAAGGAGAACATTTCTGCATAGTCCAAAGAAAAAGCACTAAAAATTGTTTCTAGTAAGTCATAGACCATTAGAAACTGTAACACATCTGATAAATTTCTATATGTGTCTCCATGGCTGGAATTACAATCTTTTAATCTCTGGTTTCTAGTCTAATCTTTACAAAGGCAATTTTGTGGTCAATATTTTTGTTAATTCCTCCCTCCTGGCTTTTGGTATGAACTACTTCCCCAATTCTGCTTTCACTAAGATGAATGGAAATATTTTACTGATTATCTTGGTGAAGACAGAGCTGTGGTGGCGAGGGGAAGGAGGGCTGTGGCTTCCTATTATGTCCTGCTGAAACAAAATTTTTGCTAATTGTCATAACATAAATTTTATGTATTGTGAACTTCCCATAGAAGGGATTCTTCCTGTCTGTATAATGCACCTTGAGGCAGTCATGCAGGTTGAAATTAGACTTGGTTTCAGAGCAATTTGGGTTTTGTCCCATAGGGCTCCTTCTATTTCTCTTCTTGGTTGGTGCAGTAGGGAGGTTTCCTGGGTGGGTTAGGCCCATATCTTTGAATGTATTGCAGGGAAGGGTACTGTCACTTTGAGCAGTCACTGCTCATCTGAACAGCCTGGAAGCAAAGCAGAAGCAGAGCAAGTGTCACCTCTTGCTGCAAAAGAACAGTTGGTGCTGCCGAGCCCTGATGCAAGATGTCTCCAACAGAAGGGTGCTATTCAGCTGCTGACAGGAACAGTCTTGACAAGCAAGTTCTTAAGTCTGTCTGTGTGCATGACAGACAGGGACGGAAATATCAGTTCTTGATGAGATGGGCATGTATTTTATTGGCCCAGTGCTTATTGTTACATGTCAGAATTGCTTTTAGCTGAGGAAAGGGGGTAAAAAAACCCAAACAAACACAAACACAAAACCCCATGAAGAATATGTGTCTATAAGAAACTTCAATTTTGGAAAAAAAATAAATGTTTATTACTGGTAGCAATTCCCTGCAACTTCACTCTTATACTCGTCATTTTGTAAGCTCAGCACAAGGGGCAGCTTTGAATGCAAAATCATAACACACTTAGTAGATATTTTGAAACATTCTCCATCACTTGATAATTGTCAAAGGACAATGAAAGAACAGATTGGAAGCTGAAAATCCTATTTCACTATTATCAGATATTTTTAGTGACTGTCTTCATTTTGGATATGAGAACATACATATGTTGATCTCTAAAAAATAAGAATCTTTTTCTGCTGTTTCAGAAAATAAAAATCACACTTAAGCAAATACATTACATGTTACTCCAAAAGGAGGTCTATAAAATGGTACTTTTAATTAAAGCCACAAAATAATCTTAAGCACTTGTAGTGTCCCTTCTTGTGGGGAAACCATCCTATCATGTTAATACTATCAATGAATAATCATGTTAACATCAACATTAATTCACATTCTCATAAGCCTCTTGATTACAGTAAGAATTTTTATTTGAAAGGCAATCTAAGGACAGTCTAAACTATTTTACTCATCAAATCTTAGGTATCACAGATGGGCAGAAGAAGAGAGAAAAAATTGCCTTACATCTGCGTATGAATGGAACTCAGTAGTGTTTTCTAGCATTCATGGGCATTGTGTGCACTTTATTTGAGACAATGAAATAAAGACACTTGCTAATGAACCAGACAATACAAGGTCTTTAAAATTTTGTCCTCAAATACTACAGTAAGCTTTGTAAACAATTTCTTCATTTATTTTTAAATTAGAAAAGGCCTGAATAATTTCTCTTCTTTACTTCTTTTCTTCATGGGTTTTGCTATTATTATTATTTTTAAGGAAACCAGATCTCCTACATAAAATTTCAAATCAAAATAATCTGATTTTTACTTAGATATTCAGGGGTTTCATAACAAAAGTTCATGGCCAGTGTCTAAATAATGATCAGCAGCCACTTCATTAGTCTTTTTCGATAAATTGTTTTATTAACTGGTTATTTATGTTGGAACAGGGTAGTCCTTGTGCTGTATGAGCATGAACTGATGGGGTCAGCTTCTAAACGAATCTTCTGAACCCTGTTTTGGGGGTGGTTTGGCTTTTTTTTTTTTTATTTGCTTGGTTTTGTGTTTGTTTTTGTTTGGTTGGTTTTTTAAAGAAAAATACCATACCCAGACATTACAGGTAAGATGTGCCTTAGGTAACCTCTCAGACCTCTCAGGCTGTTTAACAAAATTACTTTGATTTTCCATAGCATCCTGGAAGGGACTGAAATCCTACTGGAGAACATTGAATTCCCTCACAGCCTGTCAAGTGACACACTGTGACAACAGTACTTTTTGCTTCTGTGCCTCTTTCCAAGTGTTAATGAAATACTCCCTATGAGAAAGTCTCAGTTAACACTCTCACAATGCAAAGATTTTAACATAAGTCTGTAGTCAAGCATGAATTTTTTTAAGCATACAAACAATTTGATCTAAACTAAGACAAGCAGCTGCCCTACTTGCATTATTTTTCTCATCACTTCCTGAGTTCAGAAAATGTAAATTAACTGCTTTTCAGATTTACAAGTTGTTTTGCAAGTCAACAGTCCCAGCAACTTCCTAATTGTATATGAAACTGGCTGCTTCTGGTTCCAGGGGAGGGATTAACACTTTGTAAATGTGTAGATGTGCAATATAATAGAGCTAAACTCTTTTTCCTCTGAAGTTCTTGGTGCAAAACCATGTCTTGCTTCTAACTTGTCATCTTGGAATGACACAAGACACTTGGGATAATTGCCCATCTTTGAGCAGAAAATCACCGAACTTCCCACCTGGCAGAGACCAACACACATGCTTAATTTTGTACCACACACAGTGTTATGGCAGAGGAACACTTGCCCAGACCTGCACAACCATTGGGCCACAAAAGGAAAGATTCCTAAGACAATTAAGGATGAGGAAACATAACAGAATACCAGGGAAAGACAAAAACTATTAGATTTGAGTCAAACTCCCTCTGATACTTCTTATTTGGTCAAAAAGAAGGGAAAGCAAAAGTTCTGTCTCTCATTGAGAGTGGGGAGGACAATGAAAGTTACTTCACAGAACACAATCCAGCTTGTCTTCTGCAAAAGTCTTTAAAAGTCTCTTTGGAGCACCTGTCTGTTGTGAAAATAATTCATTTTGTCATGCCCAGTAACACGCTTGTAGTTGTTTTATGAAAGCTTATGTAGCAGTTTCACCTCTAGCTTTACCCTCTGTTATACTACATCACAAACTCATTTAAATAGTGATATTAATGTTTTTAGAGATCACTACAAATGGTTGGCAGCATCATTGCAGTTAATGTCTCATGGGAGCTATACAAGGGAATTTTATCAGCTTGAGGCTGAGGTATTTGATGAAGTAATAACAAACTAGCTTTGAATTGTCTTTCATTACCCTTTATCTCTCCTAGAGAGAATATAATCTTATTCAAATTATAATGGCCTCTGTTATCAATGTGGTTTACTATTTATTTACCTGCACATGGACATGCAAATGTACATGCATTCTCCTCCTTTTACCCTACCTGTAATGAAATTCCTTCACTATCAGAATCGTGCATGATCACAAATTACAAACTAGTTACTCAGAAGTGTAATTTCCTTAGCATTAAAAGCATTCAAACCAAAATTAAAATCCACCTTTTTTTTTAGAAAAAATAAAAGTACCTTGATAAGGAGTAAAATCCAATCATTAGACTTTAGATATACCTTCATTTATCTTTAAGACAAACATGATATTCTAACTCAGAAATAGATAGGCTGCCTCATGTCTGGGCAGAGAAAGAGATGGGTAGAAATGTTTAAGTAGTGCTGCAGCGGGAGGGAATTCCTGGGGCTGGAGGACAGGAAGAGATGCAAATGACAGAGTTTTGGCTCTCCCTGATCAAATCATCTAAATATTTCTGAGGCCAGGCTTATATCAGCCAAACAGGTAGCAATGTGAGAGATGTCTGACACAGTTCTATGTTATTTTTATTAATTACTTGGTGGTTGTCAAATACTCAGTAGAGAAAAGGAATATATAAGTGCAGAGCTAGGGCATGACTGTGAAGACAGATACAGGGAAAATATATTTTTGTTAAATGACAGGCAGCAAAACAACTGACTGTATGTTGTTATGCATCTGTTCTATTTGCCAGATTATAGCAAAAAAAAAACCCCAAAGCCTACAACCTTGCTCCAGTGGCTGTAAGAGCTGCAAATCAGACGGGAGATATCAAAACATTTAGTTACTTGTTATTCCTTTGAAAAGCTTCTATGGTAAAAAACAAGAAGGTGGACTGTTAGGATTGCCTTTTTCTTTAGTATCAGTTAAGGTCATTCACATTCTGGATGAGGGGCTTTTTCTCCTTTTTGTTGGTGTTACAGGATCTAAATTCTCCCCATGCAGACATGGGCAACGTGACAGCCAGAAAACTGGCTCTTCGGGCTGATCTTGAATGACGCAGTAGATTTTTCTCTGCCAGTTTGCCATAAGGCCATTGATTCTGATCGACTTCTAGTCAGTCTTTACTTACTGTCACTTTAATTAAAATCAGGCAAGGGGAAGTGATTATTTAAGCCTGCCTTATCAGACCGGCACTCAGACTGAGGACAAACACTCTGCTGCAAACGACAGATATTTTTTACCATACAGTCTTCAGGCTTATGTCATGGGCAAGTGTTAAATATGATTTCTATTCATTCTTTTCAACACAACTAGATAGAAACCAGGCGTGTAACAATAAACAATACCCAATAATATTTATAGCAGTATCTATATTAAGCTTTCTTTGTAACATGAATAATTTGTTGTTGCCATGTATCTGAAACAACCAGATGTACATAAATACTGCACAGACAATAGGGATATCCAATCCTGAACAGATAAAAGGCTTACAGAGCAAAGTGGAACCAGAATTTAAGAACAATATACATACATTTAAGTAGATTTAAAATAAAAAATGCAGTTCAGTGCTTGCTGAACAACAGAGGAGAAGCAAAGATGCTCAGCAAAAAGTACAGAAACATCAAATGTGTGAAAGCTGATCAAGCCAGATTTTTACTTAAAATTCAAATGGGGAAATAATCTGGAATTAAGAGGTAGAGCTCATAAATTTTAAACATCATGCCACAAGATTTTTTTTTTATGACAAGGAAAAAAAAGTGTTTCTTAATGAGTAACAAAATGGTTGTTTGAAATGGGAACTAAGGTGAGATGAACTTAGAGCATAATTCTTTTCTGTTGTAAAAGTAGATCAAATTCATCAAAAGTGTGTTTGCTAGATCAATAGGTCAAATGCGACCAGGGATACTTAGGCTGAAGTATGAGTAAAAGAGGAAAGGACTGGTGATTTCCCACAGCCAACAAAACAAGCACACTCGAAGACCATAAGTTATTTTGTGCTGCTTTTGATAATCTGACACCCACACACACTGATTTTGTAGAAGGGACACCGTCACAACCAGGATAGGTACTCATTGGTACTTTTTTAAGAGGGATGCAGGTTCTAGAGGATGAGAGCTTCCTGCAGAATGCCAGAAACATGGAAGGTCTGGACTAGATTCCAATACAAAAAGGGATTGGGACTTGCAGGGGTTAGAATTCTTGGAACCAGGGTTAAACCCAGGCCTTGAATGGTACAAAGCAACACAAAGTGCTTCCTTTTAGTGCGTTAAACAAAAGTCCAAAGTCATTCTTGTTGCTTTTGTTTTATACATTTTCCTTATAATTTGCAGAATAGGGATTTTAACCTTTCCAAAGCAATCCTGTGCAATTCTGTTTATTCCTCCTTCTACTCCTCAGTTAGGTCCAATATCATAATTTCTATCCTGTTCTGAATTTTGAGGAATTTTCTGTGTGTGCTAAAGTAGCCTCAGTATTATACTTGCCACTGAAATGATTTTTATGTCTTGTGTAAAGACTATAAAACAGCTTAGTAGATTTATTAAATATTATGTGTTGTCAATGTAAAATAATTTTTATAATACCAAGTGACAATCTTTAAAATTTATCTTCAAAGCATGGAAACAAGTTTGCAGTCTGAATTTAGTTTGCTTACTTGCTTCACTTATTTACATTATAGTCCTTACTAATTTTTCAGTATTCAGATGAGATATGAGAGAGAACAGTAAACTCACTACTGAAAGTGTAAATTTCCAAGATAGACTCAAATTATATTTTGGAATTACCTTCCCCTCTTGAGTTGCTTAAAGTTTGAATTTCAAACCAGAGTTTTGGGGCTTGAGCCTTTCCTGTGACCACTTACACTTTGTAAGAAGTACTACTCATATTGTAGATACAAAGAACTTAAGCATTTACTTAATGGGAATAATATTCCTAACTTGATATTCATCTTTATAGTTTCAGCATTTTTAGACTGCTGGAAGTGGGCAGGAAGCAGACAAACCTAGCCCTGGAACTCACATTCCCTTAAGGCAGAAAAAAATCCAAGTCTGTTGACCTTTCAAGATTACATAGAGGCTTAGGAATATACTCAGAACTTTTGATGGTTAAAGAATATAGGATTTTGTCTTTTAGCCTCTCTTGGCATTTGTGAATTCTGAATATTGAGTGTACTCTTCTGAAAAACGTTTACCTACTTACACATTTAACAAGAAATGTCTCTCATAAATCGAGAGAGTAAGCAAATAACATTTTTGAAGTATGTAGGAACAACAAAGAGCTTGGAGTCATCTACACTGCCAAGGACATTATGTGACAATCCTTACCTAGGTGGATGGCTGCATTTATTTAACCTGGTACAGGAACATGTAAAATTTTACATATGCTCTATAAATAGCCATAACAGGAATGAATTCCAGTCAGTACATCCCCAGACCAGTGTGTTTCTAAAATGTTTTTCTCCTGGTTCATCCTTCTAAATCACCAAGGGCATTTTTGTGTTTGTTCCTAAATGTCATTTCTTCTCCTAGGCAAAAGAAGGACTTTTTCCTTACCTATAACAGGTTCGGTGTATGGCTCATCCAGTCTTTAACTGGACTGCTGTCTCTCGTGGGAGTGAACCTTGTTCCACCCGTTGGCTCTGTCAGTATGTCAGTTCATGACAGATGTATTTCAGGGATACTGCAAATCTTCTTCATCATTGTGACAATGTTGTTATTGTCAAGCAATCCACTGCAGAAATACATCTGGATATGGACCTAAGGTAGGCCTAATCTATACATCTCAAAAATGAATTCAGATAGGAAGCTGCCTGGAACATGTAGGATATATAAGCAAGAATTAAGTTTGGCTTTTTAGAAAGATTACATCCAGTCATGAATTTTTCTGTTTGTGAGGGTATAAAATTTCCAATTTTTGTGACAGAAAATAAGAAATGATTTTATCTGACATAGGTGCAGAGTCTCTTTCCAGTGAGGCATTGCCACTTCTTCCCCAATCAATTAGGGAGAAATTGTTTGCCAGTTAGGGACCAGCAAAAATCTCCCAATTCAATTTTGTTGTGAAAAACGGCACATAACTGGTCACTTTGAGAATTGACTGAAGTTTCAAGCCTTTTTGTTTTTTTCCAGACATAACTACATCCCAAAACTCCTCCTGGCAGATTTTTATCTTTTAATTTTTTTTTATTTTTCTTTTACTGATCTTTCCCTATGTATCTAATGCAGTCAGTGAGCACTTGCTCAAAAGCACAGAGGGGCACTGGGATTCAGCACTGAACCTCAGTCAAGGGTCTCAGAGAAAGTAGGTCAGTAATTTGATATTTTTTCACTTTCTCTTTCTGCATCTGCTCAACTGGTAACACTGGACTGCCTCAGATCCCTAGTTGTCAGATCTCTCCAATACCCAGCCTGTGACAGCTCAACAACGTTGTCTGTTGATTTAGCAGTTCAGTTTTAGGTCATGCTATGAAGAATGCAAGGAAAATTGGTTTGGCCACAGTTAATGTGGAATCTTCATGGCCACTGTGCGTGCACTGCTTCCCTTTTATGTGAATTTGGTCCTCTGTGACAAACCTCATTAGGTGAAGGTTATGGGAACACCATTTCTTTTTCCACATACCTGGGCCAAATGTGCTCAAATTCTGCAACCCTTCTCACCAGCTTACCTTCTCTATCCCAGCACCTCAGCTGAGGTCTTTGGGAGGATGAAACAATCCACCTGGGTATGGCTGGCTGCTGTCCTCATATTTCCTCTGGCACCACTAAAATCCACCCCTCGCCCCCCCACACCCCCAAAAAAAAGGTAGGTCCAGTTTCACTTTGAGCCTGCCAACATAACATATTCTAGTACCAGATATTATTTGTAGCATATTATCATATGTGATGTTACAGAATTCAGCAGTGATGCCAAACGAGTGAGATACCTTCTGGCAGGTGCTTCATGTCAAAGTTCGAATATTCTGGCATTTTCTATGCCCACCTAATTCCAATAAGTCAATTCTATGTGGCATTTGCTAAGAAAGGTAGGAGGTCTGTGCAGTGTCTGCAGAAATAACTTCCCATGTGAAACTTCCCATGTTAAAAATGTGTTTTAAGTATGTGCCAAAGGCAGGCACTAGATCTCTGCTTAAACTGTTAAGAATAGGAGTTACTAATATTTATAAATATTTTCAATGTCTCAGCCCAGTTTCTGCTCTAAGCTGGACATTTTTGCTCTTTCTTAAGAGCAAGAGAGTTGGGAGAGTGTCTGTTTTACCATCTACGTCAATCCATTCCAGGGCAGAAGGGACACTTCAGAGTACTTCAGTGAAGTGCATTGAAGGGGCAGGAAAGCAATTATGCTTAAATGTATAAATTAATACTAGAAATTTTCTAGTCATCCCTGCTAGAGTTTCCAGGATATTTGAATGGGTCTTGGAATACATCAGAATCATACCACTGGGATCAGAAATCCATAGTTTCGGGTTTGGACCTCACAGAATGGGAGGCGGGGGAGGGAAAGGAGATTTTATATGAATTGGGCAAATGATAAAGTCTGATGCTAGAGAGAGTGAAGTCCAATACTAGTTCTATTGTTAGAAAAATTGAGTCACTTTCAAATTACCCCTTTCTTTTCTGCCTTTTAAAAGGCTGTAAGTTGCCCACACCATTCTAAGCAATGAAAAAACCCAGCTCTGCAATATACTTGATACAGATTTCAGCTTTGTAAAGAAACCACAAGCATATAACACAGCTTGTCCGATGTGTATCTGGGGCCACTGCTGCTTATTTTAGTAACATAAAAAATTATTTCATGCTGTTTTTCCATCAGAATCTATTTATCTAGGAAGAGAGCATGAGGTAATATCAGCTCTTTTTACTCCTCATCTACAACAAAATAGGTTATTAATTTTCAATTGTCACCTAGAAAAGTGGTCTGGTTATGGTAATATATTTAAATGTTACATAAAACATTGTTTTGTCAGCAGAAGTTTCATTACTTGTGTTGCTGTTTGTCACTATCAATATTTAGGAATAGCAAGCCCTAATATTTAAGAATTTCCTTTATATATTAACTAGGATTTTGTATGTCCTCCAGACAAACTCTTTCATTAAAGGACAAGCATGCATGCCAACTACATTATACTACACTGACCTCAGCTGTGAGGTGTATTTGGCAAACTCTATTGCCTGTGTTTCTTATAGACAGTATTTAGACCTTCCCCCATTTCAAAACAAGAGGATACTTGTATGACCCTATCTGACCACTAACACAGCACAGAGCTTCAATCCGAAATTCCTACATTAAGCCCATAATTGCTATATACAAATACAAAGTCAGTATTTCTCACATTTGGGGACAACACTGCAGGGGAATACAAAAAGTTTGAGAAATAATTTACAATATGGTTTAACAAATATTGCATGATGACAAATAAGTGCTCAATGAGACAGCAGATAGAGCTAGTGTTACTGAGTAATTTAGTGTGGAAACAAGTGTTCAAAGTCCTAAAAAAAATCTCTTCTTCTCAACAAGGAGAAAAAGAACAGACTGCAGCTTTCTTGATGCCCAAAGTCAACAGAATTTCACATGATGTTAAATGAGACAGACCCCTTCTTGCCTTTGACCATCAGAATTTGTAACTTCCCATTTCTACTGCCAGTGTAAAAAGGTACTGAAAATACTAATTTTTCACTGGCAAATCTGATGCATGTTTAAAAACCCTAAAAAGCAGTATTAGTAGTGTGAAATACCCTGAATCAGTTGGTTATTCATAAAAAGCCATATATCCAAATCCTTAATAATTTTAATACCCACCTGAATGTGCACTTCATTGAAATTCTTGGTTTTCCAGTGCTCCTGGAGAGTAGCAGTGCATGACAAAGTTTTGAAATCTTTGGGATCCTTAGGCCTTAAAGCATGATATGTCCAGGCTGTTTTGTGTTTCTTCATCTGGGATCTCACCAAAACACACTAAAACAAGAACTCTTATGTACAGAGCTCTTTTCAGGGTTGAGGCCTTTCCCATTAATCTTTTTAAAGGCCCAGAGAAGACCTGGAAGACAAAGGTGGAGTAGTGAAAAAAAAGATTTTTTTGTTGTCGTTACTGATATTTTTAGATAAAACACAACCATCCATGGGCTTTATTGATCATCCCCCATCCTGTAGCAATCTATCAGCCTAACACTTGCATAAGGAGATGGTCTTACATGCAAATGAAAATCGTTTAATGACACAGAGAAAAACAATGAGAACTATTGTTTTCAGATAATTTATACAGCTATTGAAGCAATCTTTTTCTTTTTTTATGAATGGAATTCACAGGAGATTTGTGAAAGTTGCCTGTTAGGTCAAAGGCTAGTGCTTTATCCACTTAATCATTCATCCCTGCTTGATTAATAGACTTTTTAAACAGAATCATATATTAATAATGTAGGCTTTAACTGGGCATCTCGATCAAAGAGAAGATTTTAGAAGTTGATTGGTTTATATCCTCTAGGCCTGTGATAAATGTCTAGAGATTTCTTGTAGTCGTTTTTTCTTGTCATTTTTTCATTCTGATATTCATTTCTCTCTTCAACATTGTCACATGAATATTTAAAACAAGAAATATAATCAGTTCAGTGCTTTTTCTTCAGTGCCAAGATCATAAAGAGCAAAACTGTCATTCAGTACAAAATCTCTTCATTACAATATTTAAGCACTGTCTGTTTTACCTTGCTTGTTGCGAAGCATGATCCTAACATCTTATATACATCAATAAGATTATGAATTGAAAATTATTCTTCAGATTTGGGGTTAAATGGGATTAATGGTAAGAAAACTCCTCAAAGATAAAAAGACTATGGAGTTACTAATCAGGGGTAGTTAGAAAAATGTCAGCACAAAAATGAGCTGGAAAATGCTGGGATAAGTCAGTGTTTTGGAAGTTCAGATATAGTCATTTAAAATTAAGCCAAAATGCACTCTTCTTTGAGATTACTTTTTATTTCCAAATCTTATTTTCTTCAGAAATGAAAATCTGAAGCAGGGTAACCTCAGTTGGAAGGAAATACTGTAACTGAGAATCATAGACTGCTTTGGGTTGGAAAGGACCTTAAAGATCTTCTCATTCCAGCCCCCCCGCCATAGGCAGGGACACCTTGCACTACACCAGGTTCTCAATGCCACATCCAACCTGGCCCTGAAGACTTCCAGGAATGAGGCAGCCACAACTTCCCTGGGCAACCTGTTGCAGTGCCTCACCATCCTCACAGTAAAGAATTTCTTCCACATATCTAACCTAAACTTTCCCTCTTTCAGTTTGATGCCATTGCTCCTTGTCCTGTCACTACAGTTCCTGGTGATGAGTCTGGCATCCTTGTAGGCCCCTTCAGATACTGGAAGGTTGCTATGAGGTCTCCATACAACCTTTTCTCCTTGCTGAACAGCCTCTTCTTTTTCAGCCTCTTTTTGAAAACTGTTTATGAACATTTTAATTTCTTTTAATTTTTGTTACAACTTGGAACAAAAACAGTACTTGGAGTGAAAGAGAGCACTGGGTGCTGCTGGTAGCTCAGCTGTGCAGCTTCAGCCTCATGGATAAAATCGGATGTTGCTTCTGGCTGTGCCACAGTGTATGAGATGTTTGATGCAGAAGGGCGTCTTGTTTCACCATTTCTCCCTCCATTCCTTCTGAGGAGGAAATGGAAAGTAATTTAAAATGCAAAAGGGCCATTAATGGAGGATATTAAAACTGAAAATATTTGGTAGTGCCTTGTGGAATAAAAACTGGATTCTGCAGAATGGTGGGATATCCAGGAACAGTGTATTTCTCTTTACTGTCTTTTCTGCTGCTGAGATCTTGAAGGCCCATGTACTCACCAGAGTGAAGGACTTTCTGGAGGATCCCACGACACAGCTATAAATCTTGGTTGTTATCTGCAGAAAGCATCTCCAACTCAAATTTAGCATAATAAAACTGGGAGGTCTTTTATGCAGGATACATTGTATTGTTGCAGGTGTCCCAGAAGCACTGACATCAGCAGGGAGAGATGTTGCCATCAGTCTTAGCAGTCTCCTGTCCTCATTCACTGTCCGCTTCTGGCCAGTGCAAGTTCTGAGATGTGTGATTGCTTGAAGGGCCATGGTATCTGAGCCTTTTGGTGCATGGGAATATGTAAGGCTTTTAAACGTATACAAGCCCTGCAGAGCTGAGAAGCAAGAGAGTCACTCCCAGGAGTGCAGTGCTCTCAAGTGTGGGTTGAGAGCCCTGCCACCATGACACAGTGGAGATGGGAATGAGGTACTCCAGACTGAAACAGCATCATGGAGTGCATCCCAGAAGTGCTACAAGCCTCATTTAAACACTGTCACAGTTTCTTTATTCCTTCAGTGTGGTGCTGATCCCCGGTGCAGAACTGGCAAAAGGAGAACAGTCCTGTTCTCTATATGGTGATGGCAACTGAGAGGTGCCTGATAGCTGATCCTCACATCCTGTGGAGAGACTGTGCCATCTGAATTGTTCCAGTCATGTCATACTGGTTCCTGCTGTTCACATGGTGTCAGTGGGGAGATCAGGACCAAAAACTGCTCCTCAGGGTCATTGACTCAAGCGGGCAAATTTAAGACCTATGTAATTTCTTGTTTTAAAAGACCTTTTCACAGATCAAAAAGGCTCAGAGTGGGTGTCTGTAGATATATAAAAATAATGTCTAATAATGCTGAGTTTTGCAACCCTTCAAGAAGAGTAGGCCCAAGTTTACTGTGGCTTAACTTGGACCTCTGTATACATACAGTGATGTTAATGACAATTTACTTATACAATTAAAGTTTAACCACCACGAATATGGATTGACTATATCGCTTCCTGGCTTCTTTTTTCATTTTAATTCATCACATATAATGTTGCAGGGATGCAGTTATCCCATTTAATAATGGTAGCTTGTAAACATGGTTATGTCCACAAAGTTATCCATTTCTTTTTTCTGTGTCCACTCACAGATTTCTAGTATGATCCTTCATCTGAATGCTGCAGAGTTCTGTTTGTTTAACTGCTTCTGAGGGTTTCATTATTTTAAAGAGCTGGTTTGTGCATAATGAAAATTAAATTTGTGGGATGAAAAAAAACCCCTCTCCTTCTACTCTCTTTCTTACTTAACAGTCATAGTGAAAACAATAATGTAATATATTTTAAAATTCCATTACTCTGTGATTAATAGACTTCCAAGTATGGAAGTAATTTTCAATTGTCCAGGTTTTCTTTTCTCCTCTTCTTCTTTCCCCTTTGTTTTGGCTGTTTTTCCTTGGTGGTGAATGGATTTTTCACCTCTTCTCACACAAATACATGTGGGGTTTTTTCACCGTTAATGAATGTTTCCTCCAGTCTTATGCCACACCAAGGACTGCCCTTTCTGTCCCATGCTAAGAACATCTTGGGGACCATTGCCTGTCTGTTTCATGAGATCTTTTTGGCCAATTAAAATAATCTTTCCCCAAAGCTAGCTACTTGACAACTGTACTGTGAGAAACACATAAGCCATTAAGATGGATGGTATTGACATCTTCTGCTTTCTTTGGGGATTACAGCAAGCCTACCTTTCAATGATCTTAGTTAGCTTAGGATTCTCTCCTAATGCAATCCTGTGTGACTGAGCATGCCACAGGCACAGACTGCTGAGAGGTGAGTTTTGAAAGCCAAGGGGGCCAAAACGGACCTTATCCCTGGTACAGTATATCCTTCTGCCAGAGGAAAATCTGAGGAAAATATTAAGTGGAGTCACATGAGTCCTATCAAGTCTAGAAGGTTTGCAGTAATGGTGAGAAGGGAGCCTGGGGCAAGGTGTGAGCACACAAAACACTGGCTACTGCCCATTTGGGTTTCTTGGCTACCAGAGCTGCTGAAGTTGCTGCTTATCTGGCAGCATCAGGATTTCTTTCAGGTTCTGCTGGAAGCAATAGAGTTGACTTGTTAACTTTTAGTGGAACTGCCAAACCAGAATTTCTGCTGAAACTGTGGATGGTGGGTAACCTGCTGTGTTCGGCACTTTGACAAGCAATATCCAGGGTGATATCACAGTTAGAATCTTTTTTAGTTTCATTTTTTGCCACTTTAAAAACCCCCACATGTGTCTGTGTGTGTGCATATGTGTGTGAGAGATAGAAAGACGTGTTTTCAATTTTGGTTCTGGTTTGACTATAACAGAAAAAACAGCCTTTACATGACTCTATGAAACCATTAGGGATTCCCCACGGACCAGAAGCCAACTGTGGGAAGGCAGAACAGAGAATGTGAGAATGTTCTCCTTTCAGAGGTGAAATTACCTTTGTGGGCTTTTTACAGATGATGCAAAGGCAGAAACATGAGCAGATTATGTAGGTGGCAGAAAAGCTTCTACTTCTCTGACTATTAGTCATATGTGGACCAGGGAATGGTAAAACAGCTTTTGTTCTGGGCCTTAAAGTTAAACCCATAAAAAAAATCCATGTAGAAGTCTCAGGGATCTTTTTTTGTATCAGGCAAATGCTTCTCAAGCCTGAGATGTTACAAAAACCCAAACAAACAAACAAAACCCAAAACCTTTTTGGTTTAAAGTTATTTTTTTTTAAGTTGTTTTCTTTTAAACTTTAAAAAAATAAAGATTCAGAAGGTGTTTTTTTAACTAGTGTTCCTTTCAAAAGGGTCCTTTGTGCCCACAAAAACTTTCAGATGTATGTCCCTACGCAAAATAGAGCAAAGTTCCACCTGCCTTTTTTTTTCCCCCCCACTGGTACCATAAAAATTAGAGTTACTTTGTAGACAACTTACATACTTCAGATAAATGTACCCTTTCATGTTCTAAATTGTGAAGATATTAATCTTCAGGTTTTTTACATACTGTTGCCCCTGTGAGTCAGCTTCTTGCCCCAGGACAGAACACAAAGGGGGAGAAATTATTGGCTTTCCTTTCCTGTTTCATTTAGATTTGTCTGTTCCCTTTCTTTCCACTTCTAGATTATCAAGTGTATTGGATTATCTTCCTTTTCTTTTTCTTTATTTTTTACTATGCTCCAAGTCAGAACCCAGTTTGATGGTCTATGCATTCAACAGTGAGAAACTAATCTGGGTTTATCCAAAATGTTTCTAAATCTCCATGGCATTTGTTACTGTCATTGTAGTTTTACATTCATTTGGGGATTGGGCTCTATACATGGTGGCAACTTGCTTTGTAGCTTTTAAAAAAATGGGACAAAAAATGAAAAAAGAAAAATTAATTTACTAGAAAAGCTGCTTGCATAAACAATTTTAAAAAATTTAGATGACTAAAAATTCAGTTTAAAGGACTTTGAAGCCTGTCAGATCTCCTTAATGGCAGTCATTGCTATTTAGATGGAAAGGTATAACATGAGTTTAGTTATTAAGCATATTCCAAGGCCTTTGGAGTAGAAAGCAAAAGCTGTAATAAGAAAGCTGTCAGAGATGAAGGTGCTGCTAATAGAACATTCCCAGTATTAAGAAAAATAAGATTTAAGAGCTGTGAATGGTCCTCAGAAAAATTGCTTGGTCCGACAGAGAAGTTTGACAACCTTCTGCTTTTCACTGAAATTAAGAGAAGTCAAGTCAGACTGTTAGGCTGTGCAAAGTCTCTGAAGTACTGAACTCCAATTCCACCACCCCCCCCCCCCCCCCCCCCCTAGTGCTTTACAGGAAAGCCAAGTTTTTAAAACTTCATTTTGACAAGAAGAGAGGAATTCTGCACACTGTGTGAAATAACACAGTTACAGAATTTCTCAGCTAAAACAAGTAGTTTTAGTATCTTAAACAAATGGGTGCATGTGGAATTGGACCTACAATATCAGAAATGGAAGAGGTCATGCTGGGGATGGGTTTGTGAGCGAAATGAGGAGGCTACCCGGGATGCTTTAAAAACTGAAGCTTTTGCTGTATTATAAAATAGATTCCTTGTTCTTTTTTCCCTTAGTCATGGTTCTTCTCAAAAGCCCCCTAAGAAACCCCTTGTTTGTCTGGTTAGGTGTTCAGGCATTGGTCCTTGAAATACTCCGTTTAAGTGTCCCTATTGGCCCTTATTAACCCTTTCCCATTGGTTGTTATGCCTGGATTCTTATTGGTCGTAGTTTGGATCCCCTAAGAACCTATAAATACCCCTAGCCATGTTAATAAACTCTCTCTCTGCTTCCCCTCCTGATGGTCCCCATGTGGCTCCTTCTCGGGCATCTCGGGGACCGTGTGCGGGGGGGCGAAGTGGGGAGCATCTCCCATCAGCTGTCACAGGTGCATGCATGTGAAATGTGATCCTGTTTCCAAAGAGCTGAGCAGATATTAAAAAACAAGTGGTATCTTATGTCCCAGATGAGCTACAAGTCACCCTCAGTTCCAGTGCTGCTGTTGGCAGCAGAGAAGCCACAGGGGGGTTCATGAGCTCCTCCCTGGTGCCAGAACTATCAGATGCTGTTTTGTAGTTCTGTGATGGAGAGGATTTTCAGAGACTGACTCCTGTGCGTTTAAAAAAAATCAGTATGTTGACACATTGAAGAAGCAGCCTGCTGGGTTTTTTGCTAAAAAGTGGCATAAGATCAATACTTGAATAACCCAAGTAACATAAAAGTTTTGTATATAGCCTTTGTAGACGTAGTTGTTTTTATCATTGTTACAGTAGCTTTCCTAAATAATAAACTGCAAGTATGTGCCCAAGTGAGAAAGATTTCGATCATTTTTCATTAAACTTGATTCCATAATTGTGATTAGACTGGTGCATGTCTTTTGAGAGTCAGTTTATTTGTCTTTAGCAGTCACAAAAGCACTGTTTCAAGACTATTTTATGCCATATATATTTCCCATCAAAACCAATATCTCCACCTATAAAACCATAGTTATTGAGAGTATAGCAGCAAGGACACATAATTTTTTTTTCCCTTTTTCCCATTATAGAATCAAAGAATGGTTTGGGATGGAAGACACATTAAAGCTCATCTAGTTTCAAACTGCTGCTCTGGGCAAGGACACCGCCCACTAGACCAGGTTGCTCAGAGCTCTGTCCAGCCTGGCCTTGAACACTTTCAGGGATGGGGCATCCACAGCTTCTCTGGGCAACCAGTGCCAGGGCCTCACCACCCTCATAGGAAAGAATTTCTTCCCCATATCTAATCTAAACCCACTCTCAATTTGAAGCCATTCCCCCTTGTCCTGTCATTGTAAATAGTCTCTCTCCATCTTTCTTTTAGGCTCCCTTCAGGTACTGGAAGGCAAAAATTAAGTTGCCCCAAAGCCTTCTCTTCTCCAGTCTGAACAGTCCTAATTTTCTCAGCCTTTTCTCACAGGTGAAGTGTTCCATCCCTGTGATCATCTTGGTGGCCTCCTCTGAACTCACTATTATCTGCTCTACCTTTCAAGTCTGATGACTTGTTCTTTGGTATCTGTTGAGAAACTAAGAACTGCTCCATTCAAGGAGATATCAGTCCAGTTTCTGACTCTATTGAGTCCAAGATGTGTCATGTTTCTATTTTACTGTTAATAGTAATAATAGTAGTTACAGGTCCCAAAGTAGAATTTTGCTCATATTAGTGAAGTGTGGGAGATATTTCTGAAGTGAACACCTTGCGAATTTTGCAGGTCTCAGGAAGAAATTCCATTACTTTTCAGACTTTTTGATATTGCTCAAAATTGGAGGACTATCTTTAAAATGATATTTAAAAGAATGAAGGAGTAAACTTAAAACTTAGAGGATCAAGGAGTTTTTTTCCTTTAGTTTATCTGCAAACAGATAACATGTATACACATTACTTGGTATGTACACTTATGGTCCTTCTGTTTCTTCCTGTTTCACTCTATGCATCAATATATCCATCAATCACTTTTTCTACCATATCTCCATTTGGAAAGTGACATCTTGCCTTGGAATCTGACTGTTTACCTCTGCTCTGTGTCTTTCACTGATAAAGAGGGAATCAAGATCATCTCCTTAGAGTTTGGCAATTCATCAAATATTCCAATGGCACAAATGTCTACACCTTTCACTACCTTTTTTTTTTCATTTATGTAGTAAATAATGCAACACCTATTGAAGTGTTGATGTGGTTGACTGTGATTCATATCTTAAATGTCATGTAAAATCCTTATATAGTTATATTATATACTGTTAATATTTATATCTATATACCTTTAATATCTAGTTGCGTAAACATACAAATTAAAAAATCAGTGGTAGCTGTTTCATATTCTTTTCATAAGCATCCCACCCAAACCATGACTTTGCCTTCATAATGCTTCCTATCTGTGAAACTCATAGATATTAATATTTTCATGTCCTGAGAGTAGATAATTGATATTAGTCCTGTGTATGCTGGGGTTTGAATTCATGGATATTTAGTGGAAAGACTACACCCTTTGTGTTAACTGAAATTTACTAATATTTTTTGTTGATTTTGCAGTATTTTTACATAGGTCTACCAAGAAAAATACATTTCTGTGAGTATTCAAAATTACATCAAATCAACACATCAACAATGTGGAAGAAAAGTACAATCAGTATTAACAAGAGAACAATATTTTCGAAAACGGCAATTAGTTGCCATGTTCACAGTGTTAGAATTGTAAAATAAGATGTATTTTTAGGTGCTGTGGAGTATCATAAAATTTACCCAGAGCTCTTTGTTTCCAGTTTGACCTTTAAAGTGTCTATTGAGCTCCTCTCTTGAAACAAAAGCATTTTTTCAACGATTGCCCCAAGTTTCACTTTACAATCCATTTTACATGGCTGGTAACAGGGAAGAAAATAAAATATGGCATTTCAGCCACAGGTCTTCAAAAGAGCATCAGCCTATGAATTGCTGGTAATATTGGATATGAGGCCTCATGTTTGTCGAAATGAGCATAAGCTAAGAACTGTGTCTAACATGAGTACGGGTTGAGCAATTACACTACTGATAGATGCTTTCACCTAAATAACAGGGAGCTTTTGAGTAACAGCAAAAAAAAAAAAAAAGTAATAATTTTTTATAAGTGCATGAGTAGGTTTTGCATCCAAAGAGACATAAAATGGGATTTTATCAGGAGACTGTTTTGGGTGCAGAGCAAACTTTCACCTTAGACAACCCAGTCAGATTTGAGGCAGAAGACAGCTATGCTGGAAGCTGAGAAAACTGTGAGGCACATTATTCGAGTTTTAGCTCACTGAAATAAGAAGAGTTTGGGTAGAATTTTTTTTTTTAGTCCAAAAATTGCCTGAAAATTCTCTTTAGGATGAAATTTAGGAGAAATGACATCATATAAACTAAAAATAGCTGCAATAAAAAGAAACCTTGCTTACTGAATATCATGAGCAAGCATATTATCTTACCAGTGGCCTGCTTAATTTAAAACTAATACATATTAGGTGGCAGGCGAGGGCTTATTGTGGAATACAAGTGAGACTACAGACAATTAAGATGAAATGGCCATTGGAAAATCTCATCTGATTTAAAATGAGCTTTCTTTGTTCATATTGTGAAAAGAGAACATTTTTCAGGAAGAGTTAATGAAAAATTGGTAAAAGTTAAATATATTTTCATTAAATTTCTGCCCTGTGGGTTTTTTGGGTTTTGTTTTGGTTGATTTTTTCCCTTAAGGTAATTTAAGTGTATGTTGTGCATTTCTTGGCTTTATTAATTTTATGTTTTGATTCCTCCATCTACAATAATGTGGAGGTTTTTGCATAGAAAAACTGCACAAAGAAAATCAAACTGTAGTCCAAAGATAAGGGTTCTACACAGTCAGCCATCAAGATACTTGGTTGTTTTGTTCCTTTCTTAAAGCCTATGCTCCTCAACTCCTGTGATTACTGGCAAATGCAGATAAACCCTTCATTAAGCCTTTCTTATAAAAAATCCTGGATACCATTCAGGCTGCAGTATTTAGCTAGCTCCTGAATATTGAATACTTGGCAAATCATGTAGGTCAGCTTCTGAAAATAAGGTGCTGCTGTTTGGCATTGGGAACGAAAGGAATAGATTACATCTACTACAGTAGCATTTCGTTTGTTTGTTTGTTTACCTCTGGAAATTCAGGAGCTAGGTATAAATAGATGGCTGTTGCCTTTACCATGACCTCCAAACATCCAGAGATGTGCAAAACTGAGTGGCACAGACTTCTTGCAGTGCTTCCTCTTGAAAAGGGTAAATGACTGATATTGCAGCCCTGGAGAGGAAAGCTGAGGTTGACCTGAGGCCACCTCCATGGTGTAAATACAATGAGTTGCCCTAAAATCAGTGCAGTCCAGACATTTTTCTCCAACTGCAAATCTAGAGCCACGTGGAAGAATTTAGTTCCTAGGTTTTTTTAAGTTCTTGTGTGAAGGGACAAGTTGAAACTTTAACTGTTTTTCTTTCTGAGACACTATTGATTTTGCCATAGCATACATGCTTTAATTAAGAAAAGTACACATTTTTGAATGTTGGGATTTTAAGCATAGTAGCAAAACTCTTGAGTAGATATTTACTAGGCAATTGTATGACCTTAATTTACAGAGGGACAGAATTTTAATGCAAACACCAGAAAACCAGTAGCTTTAAGTAAGAATCAGGTTTGGGCTATGACAAGGCTGCTGCGATTTTTGAATAAAAAGCTTTGTAGATGTCAATTATTATTAGGATATTCTTTTACTGTTTGAAGTGTTGCTCTGTACAACATGGGGCAGAAGTTTTGAAAAATGACATTTGCTGTCATAAATCTTGGGGATTCCTGTAAGAGATGCTACCATAAAAAAATAAGAAGCTCACCTTACAAAGTCATCTCATCAAGACAAAGAGAGATCAAAGTAAGTTCTTCATGACATTCAATCACTGTTTCTGTTTCATATGCCCGAACAAGAAGCAGAGATGACTGATAATTTCTATAATCATTCTTAATAATTCCAAAAGGCAGAAGAACAGATAATATATGTATTCTTGTGCTAAGCTGCTCTTCCTCCCTTGCCTTTTAGATTTGTCCATTGTGCTCTGTCTATTGCAGATAATCTGTCAGGTCAACAATATCAATAGTTTTTATTACAGAAAGCAGATGTTATCAGCATCCTATCTGTCCATTTAATTAGAAATGTGGTACTGCTGTTAAGCTTCAGAACAATCTAAGGAAGGAAAAAGAAAAAATAAAACCACCACAATTCAGAGTTCTTGAAGATGCCTAGTATTTCCAAAAGGAGAAAGGTGGCAATTTCTTTAGGAAGTCAAACACAAGTTAAGCATATGGTTTATGGCAAACTATAATAGTAGCCTAATGGCTATTACATTCCAGCATGAGGTGACTGCAAGTTGGCGCAGCTCAATTCACTTAGAGGGAGTAAAGGCATTTTCAACAGCTGAAATTTGTCTCATATCATCCTCCTGTAAAGGCCCCTCATGACAGCAGGGGCTTGCACTGAGAGGGTTGGATATTGGAAGAGGCTGCACAGTTCTGGGTCATCGGCTCTTGAGATATTTGGAAGACAGGTAGAGGTAGCACTTGAGGACATCCTTTAGTGGTGGGTTCAGCAGTGCTAGGACTCAATGCTAGGTCACCAGCTGGACACAGTGACCTTAGAGGTCTTTTCCAACCTAACTGATTTTATGATTCTATTCTAACAGAGAAACACTCTTGTGCTCTGGAGATGTCTTATGGTTGTATCCTGGTGCTGAACAGCACCGCAGAAGGGCACAGTGGCATAATTAGGATCTAAATCCACATTAAATTTTAACAGCCACAGATAAATGGCCAGGAAAAAAATTATTTGAGCTTATGGGCAGGCTTGACTAAAATATATATATATAATAACTCTGAATAAAATTCACTTGAAAACAAGGCAAATGAAGCTGTAGAACAGACTGGATAGGAGGCAAAAAACCCTATGATAAACAAGTTAAGCCATTTCTAGCTCTCAGCAAGCTGACAGGTACAGTTATTCCCCCAGGCCCTCACCATTAGTTTGTCTCTTAGAGGCAAGTATTTCCTTTCATTTATAACCCCAGGGAGGGATTAAGCCGATTTTAGAGAGACGTGTATGGGGAGGAAAAGCAAAAGGATGACTTAGGTATTGCTTCATGAATAATCTTACTGGGACCCTGAAATGGGGTTTAAATTCGAACTCAAGTGTGCTACCAGGTGATGGCAGTCTATATTAAAGAAACGATCTCTTTTCTGTGCCTTACTCAGGTATTTACATCCTGAAAGTCCCACCACCCCATCATGTTTTTATGGCATGTATTCTCAAGTACAATGTTCATTTTGTAGCTGTTGCCAATATCAAATACTCCAAAGGTGTCTGAAGAAATTCTGCATTGTCTAGCAAAACCGGAAGGCAGTACTTTCATAATTTGTTTGTTGTTTTTTTTTTTTAAAAAAAACCAAAACACTATAATAGAAATAAGAAGAAACAAGAAGAAAAAACACTTCATCTAAGGAAAAGTGCTGGTTGCTTAAGAAGAAAATACAAACACCAGAAAATATTTCTTCTAAAATTTCCCTCCATTGTTTGCCCTTAAAAAAAACCCAAATAAAACAACAAAGATTTGCCAGAATGTATTTGACTGGATAGGGAACTCTGCTGCCACAGATATGTGCTGCTACGGTAGATGTTAGTTTTCTTTACCCAGTTTTTAATAATTACAATAATATGACCATGGATTAGCTCTGCTGTACCTTTTTCTATGACTTCCATATGTGCATCTCTTGCAAGCTGCATTAACACAGTGTTTTCTCAAGATTCTGTCTGAAGACTGAAAAAGCAAAGAAAATTCAGTTCATATAAAATTGTCACTCAATCCTTAACTCCTCTTGTTACTAAAAGGTACAGGCAGAGTTTTCAGAACAGTGTGTGACCCTGCATTCCACATGCATTTATGAAATCCAAACACAACGGGTGTTGTTTTACAGCTGATGAAGAAAATAAATGTAAAGCAAAGCACACTGTCAGATTCTGTGTTTACTCTGGAGAAAAAAAAATAACATTAGGGAAATCAAACGCTTTGTTGCTTGACATTACAATGAACAGATAACATGGCTCTGGTTTTTGTTCATAGTCTTGTGTACCTCTGGTTGCCCACTGGAAGCAGAAAGCCGAAGAGCATCAGCCATTCACTTTAGTGGTTCAGAATTAACATGCTTTTTAAGTGATCATAGTCATTTTAAACACAGCTTGATCAAAATACTACTATTAATTTACAGTCTCAAAACAGAGCCTGGACTCATTTGGCATGTCTTTGAAGGAGGCAAACGGGGGGAAAAAAACCCAAGTGTTTTCAGTGCTAACAGCAGAAATGGGACTAATTAGCAAAATAATGACAGTAGTTCTATTGTGCTAGTAAAATCTATTTCAGATTTAATATCACAGAACAAGAGCAGAAAAACTCCAAAAAATCTGCACATCAGTCAAAATATTTTTGGATGCTTGCAAATATATATATGTATTCTTATCTTTTCCTTTAAGTGTCCTCTCATCTTCAATATCTTTCACATGAAAATATGTTGTTCTCTCTGATATTTATCAGAATGAATTCCAGTTACAAAGAGTTGGAACTGGAACCAACAATGAAGTGTTGGTCCTCAGGGGCAGCCAGGGAACACTTGGCACTGCTTGTGCAGAGGGAGGGATCTGGTAAGAGTCTGGCAGCTTTCTATCCCCTTTTCTGGTCCTGCTGTCACCTTCCTCTGGTGTCAGTTCTCCACTGGCCATGGAAGCAGACTGCAAGCTGTTCAGGTCCACCCTAGCAGCTATAAGGGACTTTTTTGGTAGGAAGCATACAAGGACTGTTTTATTATACCTTCTAACAGAAGAGCTCCACATTAAAAAATAAAAGTTATAAATTGTTATAAATTGTTCGGTGGTATTTTAGAAAGTCAACTTTCAATTAGTATATTGTATATATAAATAGATTCCCTTTTGTGAGAGACTCATCACAGATTCAGTGAAAAAGAAATTGATTATTTCGCTGCCATCCAGCTGATATGTTAATTTGAAAAGATTTGAGGGACATGACTTCCTTGTACAGAATACTGGTAGTCAACCTTAGTCTTTTCAAAGGGTTTTTGTATTTCTTTCTCATTGTTTCAGCTAGTTCAGCTGAAGCTAAAAGTAATCATTGAGAATTTGTTGCTCCTAAATTCTCACCTAAACCAACTTTGTGTACTGGAAATGAAAATATTGAATTCCCAAGTCTAGAGAAGATTATTGGAGATACTTAGCTATGTCCTCGTGAAGCTGTCAAAAGATGCGAAGATAGTAGTTATGGTACTAAAATAAATTAAATATGGCTGAATCAAATACTTCCTTTTTTCTGTGCTTGTCCTGTCAATAACACCGTATGTTTTCAATGCCATTAGGACTTTATCATTTGGTTCTGTAAAACTTTGGAAATCACAGCCATCCTCTTTCTGAAACACTTTTCTGTATTTTGTTTATGCAAATCACTATATCACTGCTAATTCATGTTTATACTTGTGTCCTCCATCGAATAGATGCATCAAAATCTTGATGATTGAATATGATTTCCTAGAATTTTCAATATTAGAAAAGATGTTGATATCTAACTACCAAATAGGAAGTATTCTGGGTTAGATTCACATAGTCCTTATCTTAAATGCATCTTTATAGCAAGAGAACAAAAGATGAGATAGAAGATGCCTTGGAGGGGAGAGCACTGGGGGAATGGGTCCACATGTTGGTGAAATGTGTTGGGAGACATGTTGGTTTCTTTATCCTCACACTTTGCAAATAGCCAGGCACTTGGAGCATCCAAGGTACTCTCAGGAATGCAAAGGGAAGGTCCCAGAGTGGAGTATGGATTTCACTTTCCTGAATCATTCTCTTTCTCATGCAAAATTCAGTTACTTTAGCTTCATGCAGTTTAAATTAATTTCCTTCCATCAGTATAAATAATGTCAGGGAGATATTACACCATACATCTATGTCTTTGCAGCCTGGGGATATTGCAGAGTAGCAATTCTCACAGCATCTGAATGCATTCTGCAAGGGGCTTTTTAATATGGTTATCCCAAATTGTCCTTCAAGGCACCCCCAGGATCTCTTTCAGATGAACCAGAATTGGGGTGAATAATCAGTGTGGGTGGCTGGAGATATGTAGAGAAAAAGGAAATATTGGGATAAATCTGCCAAAGAACAATGGTCCAAAGGGCCCACCAAGGAATTGTGAAAGCTTGTAGAGTTCCTCTGGTCCAAAGCCTGCTATTTTATTCTTTGCTATTAGTTCACACCAGAAGCTGCTGCAACACCTCTTTGAGAGGCACTGAATTGACAGGACTAGTAATCTTAAGACATCTTATGTTACGAGCACAGGACATAAAAGTATTTCTTGGCAGAATTACTTTTTTATAGATCTGCTGTTCTGAAGTCTGACCCACTAACTTGCAATCCATGGATAAAATCTCAGGAATCCCTGTCCTTTGGATGAGTCTTTCTTATTACTGATTCCTTTACAATTTTTAATGAATAAACCCATCTTTTGATCCTACTTCAAGATTCATGTTCAAAATAATATTTTCTGTACTGATAGAATATTTTTATTAACTTCATTTAATACAACTTTCATTACTTACAAAACTGTAAAATAATTTATTGTTTGCTATCACAACTCTTAAGCATAACATGGTCCGAGTAGATAAATAAATATCTAGAGACATAGATTGTCTAATGCATGAGGCCTCATTTTCTGATCTTGCAAATTTCACATTTTCATCCTATAAAATGCAGGTCTAATTGGGATTTGGAAGGGGAGGGGGAGAGTATGGATGAGTGACTTTCATGAACCGTGGGCAACTTGGTAGCCACAGCTGAACCTAGGGCTAATTACCCCAAAGCTCATGGGCTTTGGATTTCAATTATATAAGAGCAAAGCAAATCTAGTTGTGAAATTCTGAAACTGATTTGGAAATGGTCTCTTTCACTCTGCTCTCTGGCTTTGCATTAAAACTTATGTCTAGAATAAATGAGGAATGAAGAAAGGTGAATAAATGCCATAGAACTGAAATATGATTAGAATAAGGTATAGATATTGTGCCTCTGTCTCTTCAGATCAGGTAGTATATGGGGTTCAGATAGTCTATCTTGAATTTGTGGGTTTTCTAAATCATTACCTATCTGAAGCCATCAACTATCATTGAACTCAACACAGCTGGGAATTCATCTCGATTCATCTTACTACTCTTGGGAGTTGTGAAGGAATTCTGAATGTGTCCTGAGAATAACCAGTACAGTCTTGTCAACCTGAGTCTTCTCACACAATAGAGATAATCATTATAATGGAGTAATAACTTTATGACCAAGAAATGAAAGTAGAGTTACTCCCACCAGTGCTTGCCCCTGTGGCAACAGGAGTGTCACAGCCAGGATCGGGGCAGAACCAACCACAGCAAAACAGGAGACACCTATGTCATTACATGCCTTGAGATTTTAATTGCTGTCACCCACTTTCTGATGAAATATAGATGTCTCTAAAGAAGTTAATAGAGTTGGACCAAGATGAATTTGCTCTGAAACATTACAAAGAAATACTTGTGTACTGAGTACTACAGTGTGTATCTGCGCTGAATTTAGAGAAAGCATTGCACAGCCCCATCCAACAAGGTGTTGGAAGATGCAAAACCCTTAGGTCTTCTTTATGTTACTGTTCAGGGCTCTTGTTACTGTACTCACAATATATTTGTTATAAATTAGAATACCAATTGCATTCATGTACTCTTCATATCTGAGAAAATAGATTGGTTTCCATATATTCATTGTTCTCTGTACACTGCATTAGAAAATAACAATTCTCTGCAATACCTCCAGAGTATTTGCTCACTAGACATTGGGATGTAGAGTTTATTGAAAACATTGTTGAAACATTAGTCAGAAAAGAGTAGAGAGATTTTTGATGGCCTTGGGACAAAAAGTTTAGGGGAAAAATAATATTTTCATAGGCGTGGCCCTTTGATGTTCTCTGTATTGCAGGATGAAAGACTTAGACTTTGTTCTCAGGTTTGATTTCTAATTCCATAAGTTTTTCAGAAGAATATGTGCGATTTCCCCCTCTAGATCAGATACATAAAAAACCCCAAGGATAAAAAAGATTATTTGGATTAAAGACACAAAGGAACTTGCTTGGGTTTGGTCTAAAACGATTACTTAGTTACAAAGTAGTTAGTAATTTCTGTGTGTATTCTTTCTATAGTGAATTATTTGATGGAAACATGACTGAAAGACATCAAAGAAAGTTTGGGCAATTCCTTATCTGTTGCATATCAGGCACATTATACCTTAATGCAGCATCAGATAAAAGTTGCAATACCCTCTTAGGTGAATGGAAAAGGGAAATGAATGCATGTATTCCCTTAGATCATATCTCTGTATATATCCATTAAATTTATCTAGACAGTATTCAAAAGGCATGATGATTCCTTTGTTACATCTTCAGTTATTCACTGATCGTTATGGTCAGGTCAATTAATTTTAATAGTTTTGTACTGTTACATAGTAAAGTTTTGCTTTTCCTAAATCAAGTTTCAGCTGAGCATTATGAATAAAGACTATGAAATATGAATCTTCATGTCTCATGACATGGAAGTAAAGCTTGTTTTAAAATTTTCAAAAGCAGGCAAGTGGCAAAGGATCTTTGAGTATATTTACATCACCCCATATATATAAAATCAGAAATGGTCTGTCTGTATCAGGAAATGCATTACTGCACAAAGATATTGAGTCAGGTCCTGAAAATAGTATCAAGTGAATTTAGAAGGCGAGCAACTAAGAGGATTGTGCTTTCCTTGACCACTTGACACCACCTGCTGTTGCTGATTCGTTGCTATTCACAAAGTACAGTAAAGGCTGTGTCTGTGCATGGCCACAAAACAATTCACATAATGGCACATTGTTTAATTCCGCTTGTAGGCAGGTTAACAGGAAACTGTTCAAACAAATCAACCTTGTCTCACAGCAAAGCAGCTCCCTGCTGTCCCAGGTGGTGCTGCTGCTGCCAGAGCCTGAGTTTCAAGCTCTCTAAGGTATCACCTCTCTTGCTCCACAGTCCTCCACTGCAGGCTATAGGTGTACTTAGCATTCTCTCATGTTTGGGATTCAGGGTCTTAAACCACTGTGCAGCATGTAAAATGTATTCAAAACAAAATCTTTGTGAAACACCAATATTAGTAGTAGTAGTGTTGTTATTATTATTACTACTATTGCTATTATATTATTTCTAACTATTAACTATCTGGAAAAGTGAATGATCAGTCTCACCCTCTTCCCTCTTGATGCTTTATTCAAGAAACCTCCTTTTTTCTTTTTTTTTCTTTTTCTTTCCCCTAAAGATCCTTCACGTCCACATGAATTTCATGATAAATTCATAATTAGCTTAGGTTTACTATAAAGCTAAGCATGTGTGTGGTACTTCCTTCAACAGACTCTCCAAGGATCTGATCGTCCATCACTTTGTACTTCCTGTATAATTTTCCATATTTATGTTACTCTGAATGGAGCAGAGCTATGAAAGGAGCAAGGTTTCTCTATTTTCTGAGTGATTGAGATTTCTGATAATTTAAAAAGCACTAGTCTAATAGATCTTAATAAACTTGGAAAACTATAGGAAACCACAAAAGTTTTCATTTAGCACTTGACTGGTTTGGGAGCAGGATAGGTGCAGGTGCAATCCTATCTACTAGTTCCTGGGAAGGCCAGACAACGCTGAGCAAAGTTGAGACCAGAGTTGACAAAGCAAATCTATGAAGTTTGATTTAAAATCCCACAACGACTGACTCTCTTGGGAGCTGAAAAGACATTTGTAGATAACGAAGGAAAGCAGCTCAAATACATTTCCTTTTTTAACTATGCTGAAAAAATAGAGACAATGTTTCAAATATGAGATTTTTTTTAATACTTATTTTTAATCCATCAATATAATTCTCTTACAATTTGTGGTTTCCTTTTGCATTCTCTCATCCACAATTGCAATACTTCAATGAAATGAGTGCAGAAGGACAGGTCTGAGCCCAGCTTGATTTCAGCATTTAAAAATCTCTACATTGTCCAGCTATTTTCAGCCTTTGTGACAGGAGAAAACAAATCATTGTATTTGACATATTTGAGAATGTGGGGAATTCTGGATGCATGGTTTGTAAGCTTGTGTTGATGTATCAAAAACTCATATATTTCTGCTTCTTCTGTCTGTTTTGTTCATTATATAAAACTTCACACAATATTTTGAAAATCTTGTTCCACTCAGCTCTGGTTTTGGTTTCTTCTGCAAATTCATGAAAGAGAGTTGAGTGAGATCACTTGGAATGTCTGAGACTAATAGTCACCCAAAATACAAGCAATGGGATGATATTTTATATGTCCAAATTAATGTGGGAACTATATCTGAAATAAAATTCTCCCATAGCTCAGAAAAATGTTGTCCTGTTGCCAGCTTTCTGTGTGACTTCTATGCAGCCATATGAATCACACATCACAATCTCAGTGCAAAGCAGTCAGTGTAACTTTAAAAGTAAACAAATTCAAAGTGTACAAAGACTTTTACTGAATTCAGTGATTTTCAGGCAGAAATGAATGGTCTGTGTGTGTCCAAAGGACAGCCATAACTATTACCAGTCTCAGCATATCTCCAGGGAAAATACAAAGCAAAGCTCAGTGAGTGAGCCACGATACTTCTGGATGAGAAACAGCCACTTAGTCTGCAAAGATTCCCTGGCACATTTCACAGGGACAAAATAATGTATCTTGGGTCCCATCCTGATTCCCACTTCAATACTCCAATACTCTAATGCTTAAAACCTGTACACAGGGAGAGCTATTCATCCCCTCTGCCATGCTACTCTGTTTCATTACACTGCTGTGTTTTCAAGGCTGTTTTATCACACTTTCATTTACCTAGCTGAAATTATTCTGGTTTTGCAATTGGATTTATAAAGTTTTCCAAATGCAGTACGTCTGTAGCATAAAAGATGTTTCACTAATGTAACAATAAAGATTAACACAGAAATATTGTTGGCATGGGTGTCCAAGTTAATGACTTTAGAAGCTTTACTGACTGGGAGTTAAGCGCTCGGAGTGGAGTGCTGGGGTTTCTTCTCCATGCATGTCAGCCCACAGGAATAGAGTCTTGCAGCATTTATTTTCATCTTCTGCGTGGTGGTTAACTGAAGTGCTGAGTTCTGCAGGTCCTCCTGTGATAGCAGGAGCTAATGAAGCTGCTCTATTTTAAAGAGCTTCTTAATCTATGTTAATACAGTGAAGATTATTATAGAAGCAATAATAATCATAGAGAAATTGATAATGACTAGAAATCAATGTCTGGCTTGTTAATTATAAAGCTTTTACTATAAAAAGAAATCATTTAGCAACTGCAATTAACCAGTTAGGAAGAATTTTTATTAGAAACTCCAGTTAATGGGTCTTGTGGTTTTTAATGTACTGGCTGAACCATTGCTATTTTTACTCTGAATCCCTTCTCTATTTTGATGGTTGAGATGCAAAACCAGGTTAAGATTAAGAATTCCATATTTTTGTCTTAACAGAACAAAACATCTTTCTGGGCTTTCACCAAGACACGTGCGTTGCACCCTCTCTGCTCTGCGAAGGTACATCCATAGAGCTCACAAACAATAGGTGTGCTTTTCCTTTCCAGGTATATGATTTTTAAGGTCCCTTCCAACACAAGCCACTCTATGAAGACCCAGCAGAAGGGATTCAAAGCCCAGCCAAGCTCTCCAGCCTCCCTGGAAATAATCCAAATAAAGGAAATAGAGACTGTTGCAGGGCTAGTTTATGTAAAGATGTTTAAAAGAATCTCTGAGATTTTTTTCCTTCCTTTTTTGGTAAAGCAAGAATAGGCTGTTTTCTGTGTCTCAGTTCCAGACAGGGCTAAGTGCCCAAAAGTTGATCCAGTCTTTTTCACCTACACTATTTGCTCTAGTAAAATATATTACCTGTCTTTACGTTTTCTCTTCGGAAAAATTATGACTGGTTCAGCTACAAACACAAAACACTGATCAGATTTACCTGATTTCTGCAGTTGTACATATAGTTTTAATTGCATCAGAATTCCTTTTCCAAACTTCTTTGAAGCTGTTTATATTTTTTTACCCTGGAAAATCTCTGGTTTGACATGGCATTTACATTAAATGATGATGAAACACAGAACTGTTGCTTTTGGTTTGGTTCTTCAGGTTTATTAAAATCTCCAACCTAACAAAACTGGACTGGTAGTAGCCTTGTTGTGTTGAAAATGTCTAAATGGGTGGCAAGGAAACTGACCTGCTCTGGCATTGCTTGCATCACTTTGAATTATTACTGTGCTTTCTCCAGCAGCCATATATCTTGGGTTGGTTGGGAGCTGCATCCAAGCTTGCTTAACATTTTAATTTCTTCCAGAATAATCTGTGAGGAGTTGAAGAAGACTGGAGCTATCCTTGAAATGCCTGATATCCAAGGCTTGGAAACCCAATCCCTCTAACAAACAGCAGCGCAATTGAACAGAGGCTGAATGTATTGTACTGTAAACACTGCTGAATTGGACACTGTTCTTGATAGACAGCATGCTCACAAAACATTCAGCTGTATTATAGCTGCAAAGTTTTAGACTTCAAAGCCTGCACTTGAGCTTCTGACTGGATTTTATTCGTGGTGGCCAATAAGGGAAGCTACTGCTTTGCTCCGGCAGATTTGTGATGGGGTGTAGTCTCCTTTGCAGTCTAACTGAGACTATTCATGCAACCTCGTTGTCTCTATAACTTTAAGATTATATATGACTGCACACCTTTGGGTTGTGCTTGGGTTCTACTTGCAAATCTACTTAATTTTGTAGCCTACTTACCTATCTAACTTCAAGGTTTAGAAATACCCTGGCTATGCTTAGGTTAAGCCAGCGAGTACTGGAGTTCTATTGTATCCCTCCTGGGGATATAAGTTCTGCTTAAGAGTGTAAGAGACACATTGCAGCACTTAAAAGTAAAGACAATATGCAACATGGAGCAAAGCTCCATTCATAAAAGCCCATGCACTTTATCTAAAATAACCAGGTGATTTATGACATTAATTTATTAATTTTTTTCTGGAACAGCTAGTCACCTTTATTTACTCAGGAGATTCATGTAAGGAATTGGTTTAAGTGTCAAAACTGAGTTACTGTTAGAGAAATAGATGAGAAAACCCATGAGATTTCTGCAGAAAAACAAACAGCAGTGTGCTTGTAGGAGTCTGATTAAGAAAGCTAATGCCAAAGAGGTTCATGCTTATCCACTGGAGCCATAGGAAATGTTTGTGAAGAAATAAGAAGCTACATTAAAGGTTTCTGGGTTTTCTTTTTCATCTGTAATGTGAAATTCCTAGCAGATCTCAGAAGAGGTTCATGAATCTCTCAAGGAAATCTGGTGCCAAGTGGCTTGGGATTTTTTTATTACTGACACTCTTTCAAAGAAACAAAAATTAAAGTTCAGTAAGAAAAACTTCTATGTAGGTGTAACAAATATTGCTTTGGGCTCTTAGCTTTTGGTGCCTTGTTGTTTAGGTTTTTTAATAAATAAGAATTGCCTATATAATTACAGGTATTTTCTTTGGATTAAACAATACCATTAATATATGCCTCTTTCAATTATTTTTCTCAAGCTAGAGCATATTTCTAAGTACAAATATTTCTTCCTACAGATATTTACAATAAGTAGTTGAATTAAGTCTTGGTAACATCAGAAAGGTATATGTTCATGTTCAGTAAAGATATTTAACTTTCAGAAAATGGAAACCTGACATGCTCCTATTTTCTGCAAAATATTTGAAAGTATTGAGCCAACAGTTTTAGTGAGGTTGCTTATAGCAACCCTAAGCTGAATTTTAATTCCTTGTCAGATTTCCATTTCAGGTGGTTATGATCTGCTATTCAACACTTTTCAATTTTATTTCACAATTTTTTAAATTTTAAAACAGGACCAACACCAAACCAAATCTTAAATGACCATGCAAGTAATGACAATGACATCATTTCTAATTTACAGGGGCTTTTTGCACAAAAAAAGTTTAATTTCTATATCTTTTTTTTTTTCTCAGACACTGCTTCAAAGAAAGCATGCCGATAGCCTGGTGTTTCTGATGAATTTGGAGCTGTAATTGTTTATAAACTATATGATGGTGTGCTTATTGGGATAAGCTATCTTATCCAAACATTCTGCAGGACCCTGTCTGGAAAATATGGTAGATAATGATTAAAATTGGTTCAAATCGCACATCTTCCAGAAAATACAGAGGATTCTCTGGGTAGATCTTAAAAATTTTATAAATAATTTGTAGCAGTTTTTAGGGAGGTTGCTGCTACAAGATATGGAGTCAAAAGCAAAACAAGTACTGGGAATGAGGTCTTGAAACAGAAATGCTTACATCTGAGCTGGAAAAGAATAAGATAATATCAGGTTAGTGGGACTAGATAATCTCCATCCCAAAACTGTACAGGAAATGGTGCATGACTAAGCAGGTCCAGTAGAAAACAGTTTTAATAAACCATTTGAGCCAACAGTGGTACCATCTGACAGGAAAACAGCAAATGTAATATTCATACTGGGAAGGATTATGAAGGGCTAATGCCAGCATTATTAGCTTTGAAGATTTTCCCTGTCTCTGGCCAAAGTATAAATCTGGTTTGGACCAGAGTAGGGGAAAATCTGCCAGCAGAGAACAACAGTAGACCCTAATGGAACTAAAGGGACTATTCTTTGAAAGAGGAGAACTTGTCTGAGACCCAGGTCCTCTTCAGGGTTTAGGAATTTGAAGAAGTTAGGGCCATCAGTCATCAAGATATGATAAGGCTTTGTAAACTAGGCATTTTGGAAGAATCTTTTTTAATTTTTCTAAGCAATTTTTTTCTCACTATTACAATTTTTTTTTGCATGATAAAATCCCAAATATCAACTCTTTAGGTTTTGGAGGACTCCTTTGCCACTGTATATATATATTTAAATTCCCAAAAAGAAGAACAACACGTGTCCAGACTCTTTCAATCGAGCAGAATAACAACAATAAACCTGCAGTAGCCCAGCCCCTGTTCCTCACAGAGGAGAGCTGTGAGTGCTGCTGCCCCAGACACACATGCAGAGACAGGAAAGGAAGCAGGGGTGAAAGGATTCCTGCTGCTTCAACAGTACTGAGACACACCAGGTTTCTCCTGTGTTGTGGCACATATGCTTAGAAGTGATCCTCTGTCACCTGGCTTCACAGATACTATAGTACACTAGAGGCAGGATGGCTTAGGAGTCAGGCACTGAAGAAGTGTGTAAGAGATTCTTCTCTGTTGCTTTGCTTGGAAAACTGTGGATGTTATTGAGGGTAGTGGCTGCACTGAGGAATTTCCTAATAACTTAACAGTGATATAATCCCCTCTGTGGATATCCTTATTCTGCTGTAGTGGTCTCCACCTGGAACCTTAGCTGCCAATAAAACTCCTAGACAAGAACATAGGCTGTAATGTGCCCCAGCTACCCATCTATGAAATGAAAATTATGGCACCTCCATCCCTCACAGAGATGTCATTAGGATTAAATGCATTATAGACTGTGAGGCACTCAGGTATTGTAATGTAGTCCTAGAAGTACGATAAGGTACAGAGAAGAAAAAATGTGTGCCTCTGTAAATCACAGCTCTAGCAGTGGCATGTCAAACTCACGGGATGTAATCAATTGAGCTTAGATTGAGTCTTGCATGTTAGTGACCCAGTTTGTGTCTGTTTTCGTGAGACTTTTTCCAGCTTTGAATCCTCTAGATTGGGGTAGAAACAAAGTAGAAATTGACTGCCACTTTATGCTTTGCTTTTAATTCTTAAAGAGGATGATGGAAAGAGTGGAAGAATTCCATGGGCTAGAATGAGCTATAAAGAAATTGTAAAAAGAAGAGGGGTACTCTAAGGACAAATTTAAGCCTTAGTGACTGAAAGGGTTTCTAACCCTTTGGATGTTGTAGTGAAAAGTTTTCACTCAGAAACTTGGGTACTTCAAGATGCGTAATCTCAGAAGAGATAGAGAGAGACCACAGAGATAACAGTGTGTGTCCTGGGGGCCCTGGCTGAGCAAGCCACTAACAAACAGATGCAAAAGATAGTGAATGCCACCGTTCTGATTATAACAACATTGAAAGAAAAGGGAAAGAATTCCTCTTCTTTTAATGAGGTGAGACAACAGCTAGCTCAGGACCTCAGGATCTGAGGAGCCAGAGAAAGAATGGAGGGAAGGTTGGAAGGCAGAAGAAATTTGATTGCAGAATACACAGTGGAGGTCAGATTATTAACCTCTTATATAGTGTTCTCCAAAAGAGAAGGACTGTTCGTTGTTATGTGCAAAGCCCCCGCTATGACATACAACTCACTTACTTCTATTTTTTTCCCCATCAGAGACCTGACTTTGGTAACTCAGTTTGGAGTTTTGAGCCTGGTTAGATGAGCTGCCTGGATGTTGGCTGATGGCACTTCTTTTTGGTGAAGCAGTTGTTCTGCTGTGCCTTGAGGATGCAGAACAAAGCAGTGCGTGACAGATGCATAACGGGGATTATTAGTGGCAGCTGAGAAAGTAGCAGTACAGACAACTTTGATATAGCCTACCTATTCTTCTCCACTGGGGTCTCTCCATGGGACTTCATCCAGATCTGGAACTTTCCCCTTGTTTTAACATTTTGGGGTGGCAAAGGAAGTGCTGTTTGAATTTGGTTTCAAAATATTTTTAAATTAATGAGCAACAACTATTACAGCAAAGAAAAAATCTGTGAGACACTGATAAAACAGGAGAATGTAAATCAGCTGTCCTGTGCAGCATTCAATGGTCTTACTGGAGCAAATGATGAAAAAGATGTAAACTAACACTGCAGAGGAGGCCTAAATCTTTACAAACTTCTGTCCTTCTTTTCTTATTTTCTTCAGCTGCCTATTCTTATTTAGATAACTTCCCATCTAGTTCTGATCTGCGTAAATAAAATTTTTGTCTCCGTCTTAGTTCTCTTTATTGTTTCTGTCAAAATGGAATGTCTGTTTAAGTCCACTGCTATGCTGCTCTCACCCCCCACTGGGGAAGCTCAGTTCTAGGGCTCAGCTCTCCTGCCTGCCTTCAGCTCTGCAGATAATCCTTTTAAGTGGAGGTTTGAAGAGACAGAGTCACTTCTGAAGTGTTTGCAAAGAAGGGGAAAAGAATTTCAGGTCACAAAGAAAGGCACCTGCTTGTTGTGAACAGCAGAGGGTTTGGTGTTTCTCTCCATCCCCCTCCAGCAGCAGTGTACAGCCTGGCAACAGTTGTTCTATTTTGTCATAGAAGCATAGGATAGTTTGGGCTGAAAGGGACATTAAAGATCATCTAGTTTCAACCCCCCCTGCCATGGGCAAGAAGACCTTCCAGTAGATCAGATTGCTCAAGGCAGATTTTGGCCCTAAATTTTTTCCCTGATAGGAAGTTCAACCAGAAAGACTCAGTTTCCATAACTGCAGGGAAAAATAGCTCCTATACTGGCACTTTGGGAAGCCTATGGGAGCATGTGGCAAGAGCCTACCCCGGGGCCTTTTACAGCACACGTGTCCTCTCTTTACAGCATGTGCCCCCTCTTACTGCCCCTAAGCTTGTGTGCAAAGGGGAACCAACACTTTAAGCAGTTCGCTCTGAACATCAGGAGTGGTTTCATTTCAGTTTATCATGAAAAGTTTTCAATAATTACATTGATACTCTTGAGTTAAAAGTCACATGTTTTTCAATGCTTATTATAAATGCAAGGTAGGAGAGCAAGTAAGAGGCTGTTCAGAGAGATGTTTACCTCCATGTGTGTGTGTTTGTTTCTGTGCCTGGACAATACTGTGTACTGAAAATAGAAACATAATAAAACACAAGATGTTTTAGCCTCTGTAGTTTTGATGCAATGGTGTTGAGCTTGCTTTACAGGCTCCATTTATAAGTATACTGAAAAATGAACTTTCATCCTGCTAAAACATATTCTCTGCAGCTCTAAATTAGAAAAACAGACAGATTAATGAGGTGAAATAATAACTCTGGAGTGTAAGAATGGCTACCCATGGACATGTTTGTTCATTTAAAACCACATTTTCATTCTATTTAGCAGCAATAAAATTCTTGGCCCTTATTATAACACTGAGGGTGGGTGGGTGAGCTGGGCTGTGGATTTTGGCAGTGGCAGCTTCTGGATGTGCAGAGAGTGGAGCTGTGGTGCTGAGGAGACACAGGGGATGTGGTCGAGGTACCACCAGGGCCTCCTAGCATCCTGTCCCCACAGGGAGACACATTCTTCTCCTTCCCTGGAGGAGGGAGGGGGGATGACATGCTTTCTCCTCCTCTTCCACCTCCTCTTCTGCTGGGGCACAAGACAAGGAGGCTGAAGAAGGGAAGGAAGAGGAGGGACAAGCGTGATTTTAAAAAAAATTCCTTCCAGTACCTGAAAGGAACCTCCACCTCCCCACAAGAAGGATGGAAGGGGATTATTTATAAGGACATGTAGTGGCAGGATGAGGGGGAATGGCTTCAGACTGAGAGTAAGTTTAGATTGGATATTAGGAAGAAATGCTTTACTGTGAGTGTGGTGAGGCACTGGAACAGGTTGCCCAGGAAAGCTGTGGCTGCCCCATCCCTGGAAGTGTTCAAGGCCAGGTTTGCTGGGGCTTTGAGCAACCTGGTCTAGTGGAAGGTGTCCCTGGCCTCATCCTTGATGAAATTGCTGGCCATTTATGGTTCAAAAGTGCAGTGCTCAATTTAATTAATGTCTCTGTAGCTTATCGCAAGAGACTGATGAACACAAATGGTCTGTACAACTCATGTATGATAAAAAAGGAGATATGTACAGCCTGCTTTCAGCTGAATCACTTGCTGAGGTTGTCCCACAGCACCACAAAACTCTTAACCTTGTCAGAGTCTGACACTACGAGGACTTTGACCAGTAATTTTCATCAATTGTAGCTTCTGTATATGCTCAGGATACTATTCTGCTGGTGTGCATGGGTGTCCAATGGGAGTGTTCCAGCACACAGTTAGGTGTGAGAGACAAATCAGCCCACTACTTGTAAATTGTTTGTTTATGTTACATTTATGTTTGGAATTCACCATAGTTAAACAATTCAAAGTAGTAATGAGCATTTGCATGTGTGGAAAGTGTTAGGTAAGATGTCCCAGTGTGTACTAGATACTCCATTTTATTTATGTCACAGAGTAATTGAAAATGTCATTGACGTGATGCATGTAATGTGGGTACCCAGGACTTCTAGGGAATAACATCTTTTTTTTAAAAGATGTGCATTTTTTTCCGTTAATCAACCTATGAGATGTGGATATACTTCATTTTTATTATCTCCTCTTCTCTTTAATTCTTTCTTTCTGTTACAATACAGGGCAGCTTCAATATACTTATGCCTTATACGTAAGCAAATGTATATACAGCAGACAGAGTATATAAAAGTGATCAATATTTAAGCACTTACATTTAAGAAGAAGGAAGAATATCCTTATCAGTTTTACCAATGGCATTCCTTCTTTTAAAATGAAAATTGCAGATTAAGAGGTTTTCAAAGTAACCTGCGGGCATTGTGCCCACAGGTCCTGGAGGGCAGTTTCTCCTGTTAAGTTCAGGGGATTCTGTCAGCTCCTGATCTTGCTTTCACTTTTAAAGTCTGTAAAACAAGCCATGTGGGTTGTCCTGTGCTTTTGTACATCAAATGTTTGTGTGTTGTTGACTTTTTTGTCTCTACAGTTTGGCCCAAAACTTCACAGAGTTGGGAATGTGTGGGTCCAATCAACTACTGTCTCTGAATGACTTGGTGATTTTTTTTTGTGGATTTT
This sequence comes from Sclerurus mexicanus, assembly GCA_013396755.1. Lineage (NCBI taxonomy): Eukaryota > Metazoa > Chordata > Aves > Passeriformes > Furnariidae > Sclerurus > Sclerurus mexicanus. Next base: position 1,435,379 of record VWZF01000985.1, on the reverse strand, counting down.
AAAAATAAGGGACTGAAAGGCACTCTTTTGAACTGAATTGTGTTTTGTTGATATTAAGGCATGAACTGTGTATTTGTGTCAATTTTGAAGAGTAACCACATTTTCTATTTACAATGTGGAAGTGCAGAACTCAAATTTATTTCTAAAAAGTCAGCAAGTTACTAAAAAGACTGAATGATGAAATACTAGAAAGCATAAATATACCAAAGAGACTTACCCCAGTATTTGTATTAGTGTCCTGAAAAGCTGATAGCTCCCATGAACTGCATCAAGAATACAAGTTGTATAACTAGCATATTCCAACCTCCAAATGCCTTTCATGTCAATATGAGAGATACCATCAGGCACTTTGAAAGCACCAACCTATTTATAAAGATACCATCAAAAAACCTGCCTGATGCAGCTGACTTATGAATCAATTATCTGGACTTCACCAATGATATATCTGTTCTGAATTTTAGAGCCATATGTTTAGAGCAACACTGTACACAGGTAGGCTATTCAGCATCCCAATAGGGTTCTTATCTTCATGTATAGGCCTGTCAAAAAAAGAAGAAAAATATCCTAACTGCAGGACCTGTTTCCCAGAAACAGTTTGTTAAAGGAGGAAAAAAAGTTTGTGGATATCAAGTTGTATATAACTGGAGGTTGAAGAAAAAGATTGATGGGGAGTAGTGTGTATGGGTCTGTTGCTGACAGCAGATAATATATTTAATTTATTTAAAAACTATTGAAGATGGTCGGTCAGATTTGTATTTAAAAACAAGTTTGTCTGAAGTCGTTGAATGACTTAATAGAGACAAGTTTTTTAGCAGAGAATTTAAGCTACTGTGGGAAAGTATAAACAATCCTGCTTGGACACTGAAGCGAATAATTCTGTAGATATTTGTGTGGACATTAAGGCCCCATGAAGAATTTCACAAAGGTAACCATCTCAGCAGTTATGTCTTGGCTCTTTTCAGTTCAGGCACCTTCGCTTCCTTGGCTCCAAATCTTCTTTCCATTTCTAGATACATTTTTAAATTCGGTACCTTAACATTAATGTGCTTGTGCTCTGTTAGAGATTTGCTCCTGCTTTGGTAAAGTTATATTGAAACAGCAGAGGAAGGGTGTTTCTGAAACTCTTTATGCAGAGGACCTCATGTCACTTGTAACTCCTTGCTCCATCCTTAGAGCTGGAGGCTCCAAGTTGCAGCTCCGTAAAGAGCTGAGCACCTGGTCCTGGGCTGCCAGAAAAGAAACCGGCAAGGCAGTTGAGGTTGGGAGTAAAAAGCAGCACAGGTTGCCGAAGCAACTTATCCAAGGTCACTCTCCCTCTGTTTCAGTTTAATTTGTTTACTTCTCTGAGGAGATTACGGTGTTGAGCTGTTGGACTGAGTATTAACATTTTCTGGGTTCTCATGGGAAGTCTGAGTTGTTACACACCAACAACTAGAAGTGACAAAACTGGCACATCGTACCAGCCCACAGGAGTCTGCTCATCTCCCTTCCTGTAAGTCATGTCTGCCCTTAATCAGTCAGAAAAATATCCTGCCATCTCACACAACACAACTGGTGGTGTTCACTGGCGAAGAGAATAACTCAGAAGAAAATAGTGGGACTGAGTGGATAGCTGGCAAGTGAACGTATGAAAACATGACAAGTTTTAGATTGAACTTTCATATATAACACTGAGCTGTATGTTTCTAAAGTTACTGGAGATAATGATTATGCAGTTTGAGACAGATTTTCAGAGGACAAATGTTTGGTGCTTTGGCAAATCAAGTCTCCTGAAAAGTGTAGCAAACCATATATCAGCTTGCTCCCCCTGTTTCCACTTCCCCTCCTAGGGACAAGTAGACACATAGAAGTTGTATCCCCAGATCTTTGAAGATGAGAGTTACTATCTAGGTATAACTGGTGACTTTTTATGTCTTTTTATTATTGGTAACTGTATTTGGGATGGGAGAAGAAAACTACCTGAAAAAAATAAAGCTGTAAATCTGAATTTCTTTTGCTGATATAACAGATTGCTGTAGATTGCAAAAGGGACATGGACTCATGCTTGTAAATATGAACATACTGATAATTTGAGGTGAGTGATATTTGGGTATGAATTGATGAACTGGAAAATGTGGCTTGAAAAAACTTATTCTTTCACATTAAACTGGGTGATCTTATTTTCCCGGAAGTTGTATTCATTCAATACTGGTGATAGTACTCTCGTTAACCCCACAAAACATCCTAAAAGGGAAGATGGCACATAATCCTATCCAGATAATCTAGTCACAATTTCTGTTTTAATTGCATATACCTTTTTACAGGCATGAATTTTAAGAAAAGCCTCTTTAAAAAAAGCCAAACAAACAAAAAACCAGCAAAATAACCCCCAAAACAACACACCACCAAAAACCCCCAACTATAAATGTTCTCATCTAGTGATGTTATCAGTATAGGCAATTCATCATTTATACTGATGTAAGATTCTTCCCTGTGGGAAAAGATTGTCCACCACAAAATCTACTGTGACTGTACGTAAACCCCCAAAAGAGATCAGAAGTGGTTTCCAGGTCATGTCTTCAGCCTTTCTACAGATGGTTAATTTTAAAATTTATGAATAATCTTGGATTTATAAAGGCATGCATGTTGTATGAGGCAGGTTGAATCCTCCTGCAAGGTGCTCCGTACCCAAGCTCCATCCAAAGTCAGCAGCTGCAAGGGCTTTAGAGCACCTCTGCATTCTGGCCATTTAAGCATTAATGGATTTGAGGAATTAAACAGCATCAAGCATAGCAAATATTGACCTCTCCTCAGAAAATATTTACCATCTCATTTATTGCTGTATGTCCCCTACACTAGGATGATATGTTGACATTAGCAGCTATGATTTGCTAGGTGCACTAATGTTCTAAATTGACAAACTCAGCTATTTACTTAAAGGCCCCTCAGATTGATTTCTAGATGCTTTGCTCATTGTCAAGGCATCTATTCCATGTTAAAATGTCACTTTGGTTTTAGGTATTTCTGGTTTTATAGTGTAATTTTGAGCCTCATTTATATTAACAACTTGCCAATTTTGTCAGTAATAATTTGGCAAGTGTTTGTATACACGAGGCAGGTTGTGAGCTGAATATTTCCAAGCCTTGTTAAACAAAACATTTTAAGTAGCGCAGAAATTTTGCAAAATGGGAAACTGAGGCATACAACTGTAAGGGATTCCCTGTAACAGGTTTTCATAGCAGCTAATTCCCCTTCTCATAAAGCACTTAGTCGCTTGAAAAGGGGGTGTTGGACTTCCAAGTAGACAGGAATTTCTGAAAAACTTATTTTCTATGTAGGATCTGTGCTTCCTGTTTTCTAGAACCTGGATGCACACTCTAACAGCTCGTGTATATTTCCCACCTCTCTTTCTCTGCCCATTACTAGAGCTTCTAGATACATCTGTAAATAATCAGAAAACAGAAAAAAATTCTTAGAGAAAGCTGAAAGAAAGAATTGGGAAAAAGAGAAAGGGTCAATTCATGGACCCTGATCAGGACAATTACAGATTCTTTTGCTGTGATTTGAAATGTAGCCACCCTGCATTCTCAGGCTATCCAGCTTTAAAATCCTGTCACTTAAGTTCAGACTATAGAAACACAAGAACTGATCACAACATCTTTCATAAAAGACTTTATGCTTTGCTTTCTAAAGCTTATCTGATAAAAAAATATAACATGTCAAAGCTTAGCAGATATTTACAATGAGGAAACTATTTAGGCTTCTGTTTCTGTCCCAAAACACTGAGCAGAAAAAGGGTTCTTCCCTTCAACCTTTCCCCAGCTGTGTGGAAAACACTTGTTTTCTTCCTTAAAGAAGAGCTTTGAAAAGAGTGAAGTGATTCACAAAGACAAAATCAAGAACAAGTTGGTACACAGTGTAATTATGGAGAGCACATGTTTAATGGTGATAGGCTATTAAGTTTTATAATCTGAAATCAGTGACATTTGCAATAATTATTATTAATAGCCCAGTTTCCTACTAGTCATATTTAAATGGAGCTTTATGGCTTAACTATCTGAAGTAATCAGCTTCCAATAGTGTATTATATTAGCCTAAATCAGAGAACAGTTGGGTTGTAAGATGCGCATTCAGTAGCACTCTCTAACTACTTATTATGCTGTAAATAAGGTAAAAATAATTCTGAACGTTATTTACCCTAAATTACTCAGTGGTCACTAATGGAAAGCCCCACTGAAACCCAGATATAGTTTTCCATAAAGCTGAAGGAAAGACAGTGTCTGTTTGTGAACCTTCATTGAACCTGAGACTGTGCAAGCCAATGCACAGCACCTTTATGCCAGTTAAGAGATTTTCAGTGATTCCAGCACCTTGGAATTGACACTCTCACCACCTAAACCTCACATAACATGTTCTCTAGATGTTGTGCCACCAATAATTTCTTTAGTGCTGACATCTTTGCTGGGAATACTGCTGTTAGTCATCTGAGAGGGAAAAAATGAGGTTCAAAGCAACAAGAATAATGCAGGTGAACAGAGGCTTATGAAAAATGAGTACAGCAAAAGACAATTTGGAAGGCTCCTCTCAGAAACGAGTGGTGGGTGGAAGTGCCTGTCTGTGTCCTTGTCACATCTGCTGGGGACTTGAGAACTTCGTGTCATTTTAAATTGTCTGAGGAGCCTACAAAAGCTCTTTTCAAGCAGCGAGGGCTGATATGCTTTAAAAAGTCACTGGGAGTGCTTTTTCTGAATAGAAATGTGACATTTTAAGAGCCTTTTTTCTTTTTAAACTGTAATCATGCTTTTATCAAAGGCTTTCCTTAGAAACTCTTTTATTTCTTAATACTCACACAGACAGCATTAACTGTTTCTTTTAAACAGTTTAAATGTTAATTTCAAAGTAAAAAGTTTTTTGTTCTTTGGGGTTTTTTTCTTGGTGGTGCTCAAGCTTTTTTAAGGACAAACAACATCCAGAACACTTTTACAAAAGCCATTTCTGGATTAGATGTAAGCAGAGAATATCCACTGAAAGAGATAGATCAGCCCCTTTTGTAACCATAAGTGAAATAAGAGGCAAGGAACTAATTGACTCTTTAGAGCCACGTTTCTCAAAGAAGTTAACATCCACAGGATGTATGAAAAGAGCTTTTTTTTTTTTTTTCTTCACCTTTACTAACCTGGTATCTTTTTCATTTTAACTTGCCTGTGTGTTTTACGCCTATTTTAAGTGAATTAAAGATCAGCAATTCAGAGAAGTAATGCACTTTCTGTCAGGCCATTACTGCTTGTTTTCTCAGCATGTTCTGCAGATCCATCTAAAGAATGGATCCCATCATTACAGAAATCAATTGTCGTGCAAGGTGGTCAGTGTTTACCGACAACAGATAGTCAGCACTGCAGTAAATACAGGATGTAAAGGAGTACTCAAAGTATGTCTTTGCTGGACTATATTTGGGTCTGTTAGACAGTGCTTTGTGTTATAAGTAGGTGGTGAATGTCAAGATTTGCATTCACTCTATATATTGCATGCTACAGTGCCTGTTACTAGCACTGTACCTAGTACATCTGTCAATTTTGTCTTGAACTCTGAGTCTGCCACAAAAAATATGCTGTATGTCACATGTAAGTGGAGTGGGACAAGACTGTGTTTGGATGACAAATGTCAGAGCTGAAGTGAATGCAGAGTTATCCTACTACAATTGATTTTGAATATCATGTAAAAATGTATATTCTAGCTATTCTTATTTTTGTACTGGTTAAGAAATATTCATTTATGTAACTTTCATCCGGTCATCTTAGCTTCCATTAAGAGTACACTGAAATTTTTTATAAATATCCTTGCAACAGGATGTTTCAAGGAAGGGGAAGAAGTTTGTAGCTTCATATGGCCAGGCAAATCTCCATGACTGTTCATAAGGACTTGGCAACGATTGTCAGAATTGTCCAACCAGGTGGTCCATAGAAGGAGGGAGGGTTGGGATCTTAAAGGAAAATCTTACAACTGCAGGGGCTTGACCATTTTGCAAGAAATATGAAAGCACATGCATGGATTCAAGTGTGTAGATTCATCATCTGTGAAGGAAAGACTTGAGATATACCCTAGATCCAAAGTCAACTTTAGGTAGTCACTTTAAATTGAAAACGAAATATTCTCCAGGTTTACAGTCCCTCTTGATTTTTTTGTTCACCTCCTTTCAAGTACCCAGGTTGAAAATGAGAAATCTTGGGCATCAAGAATTGCAGGTTCAATTCCTATCTTGGCTTTCTTTGCTTGCAGAAGTATCTGTATAAAATGATGATAAATTTGTGATACTGAAATGGGGGAAAGATGAAAATTTTAATATTGAATTGTTAGAAAAATTTCCATCAACAACTGGTTATTTCAGTAGAACATTTTTTTTCATTGTTAAAAGTATTATTGATTTCTGCTGGGGGAAAAACTTACTTTGGAAAGTAAGAAGTCCTTAAATAATTTGAGTTTTCACTGATTCCTCAGAATTGCGGCATATGACTGATAACTGCCTTTAGAACTCCTAATAGCTAAATTACAATTATTATGCAAAGACCTACAATATACAGTTATATGGATTGTTAAATGACTTTGCCTTTTTTGCAAACCATTATCATTTTCCTTTATTAGCTGAAGGATTTCATAATTTAAGGAAGATGAGAACCTATAAGTCACACTTTCAAATAAGGAACATGGATATTGCAAACATTAAATTCTCCCATAAAAATGTTAAGGCATCATTAAACTAGGATCAGATTAATACAATTCAGTCAACTCTAGATAGATATCTCCTGTAATAGGCTGAAACAATACCTAGTGATATAGGATGTATAAGATTTTACTACAATCAATTTATAAACCTATAAAACATACAGGTATCACTCAAAGCCACCATTAATTTTGCAAGCCTTGTATTAAATCAAGTGAATTTGGTAAGGAAAAATATTCCCCGCCCTTACTGTAACTCCCTTTCTATTGTTAGCTGCTATCACAGCATCTTACTTTCACCGTAAGTCAGATGAGAGATGCCTTCTGGTAAAGGTTGACCTGAGAATCTGTGCCTGATTTATCCATCTGTTTAAGCATCTGAAAGATTTTTAAATGAATTTTCAGGGCATAATTTAGTTCTCACTTGTACCGCTGTAAACCTGGAGTCATTCTGTGTTTGTTCCAGAATAACAGCAAGCGGGATTTGACCTCGAGTTTAATCAAATTAAAAACAAAGGCTTGCATCTCCTCTAGTCAGCTGGGCAAAGGGAGGCAGTCAGCTGGGGAAAAAGAGGGTTTGGACCAAAGGTTCTATGCATGTTCCTTCTGAAGGTGCAAGGCTCTGTGGATCTGGAGAAACAGCACATTCAGAAAAGCAGAGCAGAGCCAATGTGACAAGTGCTTTATTTATCAGTGTGTTCTCACAGTCCTGAGAGCGCATACCTGCTGTGAACAGTACAGGTGAGACTGGATTGGACTGCTTCCAATTCCTAACCTGCTCATTAAAATGTAGCTTAGGTCAGTTTTCACATGACTCTCAACAGGGCCCATGTGGAATATGTCTGAGTTACTCGGACAGCAATTTTGGCACAAAGCACTGCCTAGTTACCAAACCAATTGGTGCAAAACCACTCCTTTTATTCAGGGTAGCAGGAAGAAAAAACATTGGTTAATAGCAGCGAAGAATGTTGTCAGCTGTGTTGTCCTCTTAGGAACAATCTTGATAAATTCTCTTAGACCAGCATCTGTCTCTTTTTCTCTCTCTCGTGTTATGCATGTAGGTGTACGTACTCTGTAGCCTAACTGGAAATGCAGGAGTTGCAATACATGGTCTGTGTTATTTATTCGTCCTGTGAGTTGTGCCTTACAAGTGCTAATATACACATTTAAAGTCTTGTATATATTGCCCTAATTGAACCTCTGTATGGGTATACCCATATTTGAATATGTTAGCAAGGATTTCCAAAAACAGAGCAGAGAGGAGAGGAGAGAGGGAAATGTTTCTCCTGTGCTCCCCCTATTCCCCAGACATATATCAGTGCATTATGTTAAAAGTAGATCAGGGCAAGATCATAAACTGTACTATATCTGTTTTATGTATTAGTAATCAGACTCTGATACCAAATTCATCACAGTAAGATCCAGAGGTTGAAGCTGGACTGAGAGGAAACAACACAGAGGAGAAAGAGTAACTTGCTAAGCTGAGCAGAGCTGGTGTGGCTCCTAAGAGATTTACAGCAGCAGTACAGACAAAATCTCTTTGAGGGTACTATTTAAAAAGCTATATGGGGAAACAAACCAGTTTAACTTATGTGAAGCCAGACTCAACCATTCAGGGCAGACAAGCTTGTACATACTGGCCTTTTTTTTAAACATAGGCCTAACTTAATGCACCTTGCACACTTAGAGAGAGAAACAGCTCCGTGCACAATAGTATTTGTTTGCAAATCTGTATTAATGATCCAAAATGTAAGTAAACAGAAGGAGATTTCAAATACAGTAAAAGATGAGGACAGATTAGTTTCTTTGTAAAGCTTTCCCATTTGCATTTAAGATAAGTTATGTGATTTAGTTCAGTATTTGCAGTATTCCCTAAGGTCTGTATAGGACAGATCCCAGACTACCTCAGTCATTAAGTGAATCATCTAATGCAATTGAATTCTGAGTGACAGCCAAAATTATATGTAGTTAGTAAAAAATGTTGTTGTATTTAATCATATAATTGTGCATCCATTTAGATCAGCCCAGCAATGATAAGAACCCTTATACACAAGTAGCTTTACCTATGTGACTCATCATTAATAAGGAGGAAAGCTCACTCAGAGGGCATTTTAAGGCAGAGAATTTGAAGAATGAGGTTTAGCTGTATGCCAGCAAGAGATATTTCTAATAATCCATTATTGTAGATGAGGACTGTTTTTAAATTAGTTTTTTTGCATGCAGCCATCTTGTTGCAAAGTAAAAGATGCTTCTTCACATGGAAGAAACTATGGAGCAATTTTTGTTAGTTTACCAATTTCACTTTGTAAGGAAGGAAAAAGCAAAAAAATTCAGCCTAGATTCCAGCCTAGATACCCACTGAACCTTTCCTGAAGTGCCTTAAGAGTACGTTCTCTCCCAGCAACTTTTGAACCTGTTAGTCAAATTTGAAAGAGGAAACAAAGTTTCAAAGTGTATTGTCTTCCCCTAAAATTCATGTAGAAAGTCTCAGAATATAACACAGAGACTCAGGTTAGAACTTTCAGTAAGGGAATCAGCAACATGCATACTTTGGGGCTTCTCTTACTGTTGTTTGGCTACTGTAGTGCTGTAATAGCTGGGGATGTGTTGAGAAACTGGTGTGACTGTGGCCTCATATCAGTGGTCTAAAGGAAATAGCTCACTGAACACCTTTGTTGTATAGTTAAACATACTGTTTAATGAAATATTTTAAAATTAGAGCCATTTGGTACAAAATCCATTGCAAAGAGGAGGACATGCAACATCATCAAGGCATAAGTGATGCAAAGATTTTATGCTGTTTGCAAGTAACAAGCTTGGTTCATTCCATATGGCTGGTAATTGCTATCAGAATAAGTCACAAAGTGAGTTAATAGCTTTGCTCACTCACAAATTGCTGAAACATATTTTCCAAGTCAGAAAACAACCGATTAATTGAATCACCAGCTTGGGAGTTAGAGACCTGACTTAACTTTCTGCTCCACCTTAGGCTTTTGGAGTTACCATAGCCAAGCATTTAAAATATGGCTTTGCTGCAGACTGCAGTGAAGCATCAGGGTCTGCTAGTTAGTTTTTAATGAGCTAGCTTGGAAGCAGTCTGTGGCAGTACTCAGTTAACTTATCCTGAGCTTCATTTTCAGTTCATTCATTAATTTAACTTGTGACAGTTGGATTTCAGGATGTTTCGTGAAGTTCAGCAGGGATCAAATGTAATCCAGCACCCTGATCAATCATATGAAATAAATTTAGTATTAAATTACCCAGTGGTCATCTCAAGTTCGATGTTAATTATCTAACCATAGGGACTCAGTTGACTTTGTGAAGTAGGACAGATGGCTCTGTAGTGCTGAAGATGAAGGACAAAATAGCAGGCAAAGAGCCCCAAGAGGCCGTATTTGGAACATGATTCATCTCACCTAACTTTAGAGATCCCCAACTCTAATTACCTTTATAGTTGGTGGAGAGTTTAATGCCTTTTAGAGAGTGATTCATCTACATTATTTGAGGCACCACCTTGATGAAGTAAATTGTTTGGTAGAAAGGTATCTGGCTGAGATGGGACCCTAGAAGCAGATCTCTATTGGGGTGGGTGAACCCAGCTTCAGAGTCTTTCCAATAAGACACCTTGCTTATTTAAAGATTGTAGTGCATCTGTACTACAGGTTGCAGATAAGAAAACACCCTTGCCTAACTCTGCCTTAGCTCCCTGCCATGTCTCTCTGTCATGCTCCAGGGATAATACCTTCAGGAAACTGCAAAGACAAGGTGGAGGTCAGACCTCTTATCAGACCAATAGGTGTAGCTGGGAACATGATAGAAGCTTTCGAGCCCTTCTTGAGGATATTAATATGCATGGCAGTATGTTAACAGGAAACCTTTCAGTGCCTTAGACGAGATAGCTGAACTTTATTTCAGTGAAACAGCTGAGCTCAGAAGTGTCAGTCGTGAGAAAACCTTATCAACACTTGCAGTTTTATTAATAAGGACACTGTCAAACAAAGCCTTTGAGATGTTATATTGTTAAACTCAGAATAATCGATAGCAGAACTTTATAGTATTGAGAGGCAGGAGGGGTTTCACCTGTCCTTCGTGATCAGCGTTCTCAGATTTATTAACACTGATGTTTCGAGCCGAGAAGCCAAAAAGCTTCGGTGCTCACGGAGGGATGAAGTGTGAGGAAAATGCCACGAGAGGGAGATGTTGGAAGCAGGAAAGCTGAGGAGTTCCTCAGCATTGTGCAGCCGGCTACTTTTAAAAGGCACCGAAATATTGTTAAAGTTTCAGGGGCTCACAGCGTCTTTAAAATAAAGTTTACTCTGGGAGGGAACTCGCCTGAAGAGCTAGAAATCGCTTTTGGGGAAAAAAACCCCAAACAAAGCCCACCACAACAAAAACCTGTGTAAAGCCTATTTAAAAAGTTGTGTCCATTAAAAGCAAAATCTTCACTACCTGCCACAATGCCTGCCATTTTAAGGTCGGATGTTTTAATTTCTGCTTAATTTAGATTTATTTTAAAATAAATACACTCTGTCATTTAGATGTGATGCCATTTTGCTGCTGGATATGAACACAGGCGTGCAGGAGGGGACAGAAGTGCTGACTTAGACCATTTGGCTGAAGCCCCCTGGGAGCAGCTCTGCTCACTTGTCTTTGTTGTGGTACGTATTTCTCTGCACTGTCAGACGCCTCCATGGAAAAGCTGTGGATGTTTTACAGAGTTCAGCAGTAATTAAGTGCATATCTGAACTCCTAGCCAGTCTTTAAAAATGAATGTAGCAGTAAATGGCTCAAGTCATGTCAAATATATAGGGCTAAACGTGGATATTAATTATAAAACCAGAAGGACTCAATTTACTTTGTAAAGCAATTAAAAGAAGACAGAAACTTACAGTCTGTTTCTGGAAAGGAGTAATGTCTGTTTAAAAATAACTTTTAACCCAGAATAGTCTGCCTGTGTCACATAATATAAACTGTGGGAGAAAAAAAAAAACAAACCCACAAACCAACAAAACACTTTGGCATTTACAGCACTGCTTCTTTATGGAAAAATCAAACCCAAGTTTAAAACAATACAAGTTCACAGTTAGGTGTCCAGGTGCACTTTTAGGCATGCAAACAATGGTTTTGCTTTTTCAAACTAGTTGAACAGCACATCAAAATTTAGCTTCCCCTTGTTTTTATTCCCCATGGACAAGTTAAAGCTATGAAGAGGCCTGTGAACAGGAGGTAGAGGGTTCATTTTTTAATACACAGTTTAATATTGCTCTGGATTATTCTACTAGTATGGTAGTCTTTTTTTTTTTTTTTTAATGCATTTCTTCCGAACTGGAGTTTGCTCTTATATGCAAAAAGTATGAAAGTTTTGTTAGCCTAAAGCACCTGCTCCCACAGGCATCCTGATGGAAAACTAACATAGTTTTGGATACACACTGCACTTTAGTTTTGCTTTGAGTGGTATTCGTGTTCCTCTTCTTTATAGTGTACCCTCTGAAAATACCAGTGATTTGGGTCTGACAGTCAGTGAAAGCATGAGGACTATTCAGTCCAATAGCAACAACTTCCACCCTCTCTCTGCCTCAGAATGGAGATAATGCCAGGATCAGACATCTTCAAATATCTGCTGGTGCTCCCTCTTCAAAGCAGTATAGCCAGATAGAAAGGCAAGCTCTAGGACAGCCCCCCCATGACTCACAAAGTCTTTACACTTCAATGTTTTCCCTTCCATCACTTCAGAATTCAGTTTCTAGCAATGAGATAAAAAAACTACGGTAGTTACTTTTGTCTTCAGTATCAAAACTTCTGATTCACCTTTTTTATTGTTATTCTGATTTAAATACATTAGAAAGAAACAACTCGGTTGGTCTACTCCATACTGCAATTAACTTTTTTCAGCAGTATCATGTTCGAAGTTTTTCTGTGACACATTCCCCTCTGTCCTATTGTGAATGCGACTATAGTGGGATTTAAAAAACAGAGTTTAATGCATACGGACCTGACAGCAGGAAAAGGAGCTGAGGTGGTGATAGTCTTGTGTATTTCAAAACTATAGTGAAAAATAGCTTCAAAAACCCCTGAAATCTCTGAGACAGCATTTGGGAGCCAGGGGCTATTACCTTCATACTTCAGTAGAATCTCCTTGCTTTTATATCACTGTTTATAAAGTAAAAACAAGCTGAAGACAGGGAGAAAGAACATCAATTCTGAGTGCCTTTCTCAGGCAAAATTTTACTGAAACTAGAAAGTTCATACAAGTAAGGACTTCCAGGCAAGACAGCAAAAACTTTTAACTCTTGCATGGCAATTCAAAATCTTTTGGTCAGAAAGGATGGGGTCATATGCTGAAGCAATGTGTGGCAACACACATAGCTCCATTTCAACAATCTTTAATGAGTTTGATATGCTCTAGGTGATGTCACTGTCAGGGGTGAGCATCACTTACATCATTTACTGTGTTATGCATGCAGGGTTCTTGCTGATTTCTTATTTGCAATGTGGCTGCACGAGTTAACATATTACCCTCACTGTTAAAACTCCAAGAGCACTCAGCAATGTATATATATATATATATATATATATCTATATATATATATCTATCTCAGTCTTTATCAGGCTTAAGTATTTTCCAAAGGCCTTCACTTTTAAGAAATATTAATAAAATGCATTTAGAATTGGAGAACGTCTCTGCTTTAAAAATCTGCACTCTTGCTCACCTGTACTTACCAGTGACAAAAGACAAGTGAAATTCTGATGCTAAGAACATTGAATTATGTGTGTAGTGGGTGTTTTAGCATGCTTAAGTCTAAATGCATCCTGTAACTGTTTCAGCTGGTTTTCAGGTGAGCCCAGGGGCCAGAGACAGCTACTCTCTGTTCCAACACTTACCCCATGTAGATAAAAAGAGAAGGAAGGCTGTGGACTATACTACAGTTTCCACCTATCTGGAATCCCACATTCCCAATAATATGAGCAAAACTATTTAGCTTCTCTGTAGCTGTCGACTAATTTTTAAAGGGCAAAGAATTTTTTTACAAGGTTCTCTACTCTTCACTGCATAAAGGTACCTGAAGGCTTCTTCATTGTGTTCAGGAGCCACAGCCAGAGGTTTCACTTATTGTGCCAAGTGTCTGATTCCCAGATATACTTTCTCTGATTTGAATTCCAGATCTGCACAGTGCTTCAATTTTACAGAAATACAACAGTAAAGGGAGAAAAAAAAAGGCACATTAATACATCCACCTTATATCCAGTTTATTTAACACCAGAGCAGTAAATACAAATAAGAGTTCTCAAATCTGGCAATGCCAGAGCTGGTGAGATACAGCTACAACAATCTATTAGAATACCATGAGTGTGGGAAAGCTGAAGGGTGTACATGAGTAGTCCTCAAGCTCAGTTTCAGATACTGACAATACAGTTAAATATACTGCTCCTGATATGGCAGAGCAGCATCTGCATAAAAATAAAGTAACCCTGTGCCTGCCAACTGAGAACTATGTTCCCATATTTGTAGTCTTATAAAAAGTGAAATAAACAGTATCTTTTCCTTCGAAAAAGGATGTGATCTTTGGTCAAAAATTGTTAAAATGTGCTTTGGTATTAATGTATCGAAAAAGGACGTGATCTTTGGTCAAAAATTGTTAAAATGTGCTTTGGTATTAATGTATAACTGTAATGCTAAGATTATACAGTTTTTTTATGTTATCTTATGGGGGTGAACACTCAAAAATTAAAGTAATCTTACTGGTTTCGATGCAGGTAAAATTTCAGAGCAGGGGTAGGCTTCAACTCAGCAACTTTCAAAGACTGAATCCTAGCTATCCCCTGGAATGGGTAGGAGGCAGTAATTAATCTTCAGATCACTTCTCTTCCCTCTCATAATTTCTCTAAGAGCACAGCACTTTCAAACACGCTGGGCTAAGCCCTTATTTAGTTGTCTACAGCAAGAGCTCTGAATGTCAACTGACAACCTATTTGGACCCATCTGATGTTTAATGTCCACATTTGAAAAGTGTAACTAATATATTACCTAGTGCCTAGTGGCATTTCAATACCACAGTGATGACTAGTTGTAAAGACATTGTTCCTTAGGGAAAACACTCTATGTGAGCACAGGTCTTACCAGCCCGCTGACCTTTAAATCCAGGCAGACATCCGAAAGAACTCGTGCTCTTTACCAGTCGATGTGCTTTCCAAGCTTCCGCTCCCATGTAAAACTGAACAGCCACATCCACCTTACAGGTAATGAAACTTTGTTAAAACTTCCAAAAACTGTTCTGTGAAAGGGATCAGCCCTGGCCTTACACTGGCCCTAGCTGTAAAATTATTTCACTAAACAACCTTGTCAAAACAGCCCAGTGCTCACTGACTACATTTCACTAACCTTTCAGCTCCCACACTTCCCAACCTTCTCTACTTTCTTTCATCACTCATGGGGAAAAAAAAAATACTGAAACAGGAGGCAATACTGCTTTATATATCTGCTTCCCTACTTCTGGTGCATCTGCAAGGCTGCTTTGCAGGTAAATATTTGTAGATTTGGTGTCTAAGCATTTAATTCATACGAATTTCAGCAGGTGTTAGGCACACAAGGATCTGAGCTATCCTTCCTTGAGTTAAATACATTATCATGTGATGCTGCAGTATTTTGCTTTGCTTTAGTGCAAATGTTCTTGCACAAAAAACCCAACTACTCAAAATTCTTATGTAAGATGTTGATCAGCAAGGCTGAGTTTATTGGAAATTATGTGGCACTTAATGACATGGTTTAGTGGTAGACTTGGCAGTGTCAGGTTAACGGTTGGACTTGATGATCTTAAGGGTCTTTTCCAACATAAGTGACTCTGTGAAATAACTGTATACTTCAGTTGCACCTAGAAGCTCTACTCAAGACCACGTTGGTGTTGAATAAATACAGAATCAAACTCTCCTCTGGAGCAGCTTATAGTTTAAGTGGCACAGCCCTAAACACAGTAAATCTGGAGCAGAATTTGAAATAGAAGGTCAGGTCTTCTAGGTCCAGACCATTCACTTGACCGTACTATCTCCCACCTTTGGTTTCTACTGTCTTACTCCTCCAGATACCGACCTTTGGAGGAAATTCACTGAATCCCAAGAGCTGCCTCTGCTCCATTATTTCAGCTTGTTCCTACTTCAAGACTAACCACATTTTACACAGATTTACGTCTCTTTCCAAACACATTGTTGATTAATTTGGCCATTGACTTTGATCCACTTGGTCGTCTCTTTTCCTTCACTTTGAAATTTGAAGTGATATTCCTCAGGACTTTCATGAACATCGCCACAACTTCCTGATAATGTTCCGCTGCAGACAGTTCACAGAATTGGCACTTGTTATCTATTGCCAGCTTCTGTCCTTCATCCCAGCCAACTTCCCTCATGTGGCATAAATCCTGTTTATTACCAACTAAAAATACTGATGACTCGACCATTCTGTAATCAAAAAGGTTCCAGTTAGAGAAAAGATATGTGACAATACTGCACTGTATGCTGTGCTATGTTCAGCATAACAGACACTGCAAAAAAGAAAAACCCCAGAAGAACTAACAAGCCCCCTAACCCTGCCAGAGTTCTGGTTTTCCCTTTGCCATAGCCAAATGTCAAATGATTTTCCAGACAAGCTATTCTCTATGAGTAGGTTTTCATTTTGGTTTGTCTACTCAATGTATTTTTAATCCACTGCTGTTTTCATGCTCTGTACTGCTGAGTATATTGTCAGCACCTGGACTTCATGAAGAAGCAAGCTGATCATTTTCTCCATTTGTAGGTAACATAATAGAGTCCAAGAGATACATCAGTGTCAGTGGCATAATTCAGAGAAAAACACAGGAAACTTAATTCCAAGCTTCTGCTAAAATTACTCCTTTCAGAGAAATTTTAATTAAGAAAGCTCAGCAGTAAGACAGAGAGAAAAGTATTTTGTTTGTTAATCCCATTTCTGATACAAGAAAGGGATTTCATTCTCATTTATTTAGAAAGCACCTCAGCTGACACGTGCAGGAATACACACCACCACCACATGTACTCAGAGTTGCAGTTTTGGTTGTTCTTTTTGAAAGTAGTTTGTTTCTTACCATATGGTTATCCATGTGCACAAATAATGTCGGGGTCACCACTTAAGGCAATTTAGGAGACATTCATGGTATTAGATTTATATATTGTAGGAAATGCTTTCTTCAAGTCCCACATTGGTGCATCTCCCCTGGTAATTGGGAGAGTAAGAGCATAGACTGGACTATGTGAGCTTTATACCCGTGCAAATCACAGCAGATAGATTTATGACAATTACTTAAACAGCAGTTGTGTAAGAAATAAGAACAAAAGTCTTGAAGTACGTGGCTTAGGATAGTGACATAGGTTGCAATTTACCACACATTTTACCTTCAGGTACATCTTGTTGGCATTGTGTTATGTCACTTGGATTCTGCTGGATTTTAATTGCTACTAAGATGCCTACAGCTCACAGAAATGTTCTCAAGCTTTCTTATATGTTTGCTGAGGGGAAAAAAAAATAATGCCACTTACTTTTTACAAACTCCTATGTGAGACTCTCGGATCCTGTACAGCAATGCTTTTGCAAATGCAAATGATGCTCTGTCACTGATGTCATAAACAATGATAAATCCATCAGCCCAGTGGAGCTCATCCGTGAGGGAGAGTTTCCCCTGCTGCGGCTGAAAGAAGTTCAAATTCACATGCAAAAAGAATGTTACTGTTGTCACTTCAGAGCATTTTCTTTGTCATTGTGAATGTGAGAATGTTTGTATCTTTTATTGCAAAAGATATTTAATAGGTCTAGGTACTGGCATTGAATTCAGATGAATACTGCTCCAAAAGCCTAATATATAAGCATCACTAAAGATGGCACTTTGGATCACCAAAAAATTCATTATGAAACATTTATGCTTTGTTTAAGAAGTGAAATTGCATAACCTGCACAGCCATTGCTTATGCTGAATATTCTGCAGGGTTCCATCTGAAAGAAACATACAGGAGCCATCAATGTTTGTGCTTTTTCTGGGTATAGCTCTGGTTTGCCTGTTCCTAATATTCTGACTGCAGTGAGCTTAATGACTTTCTTTGGTTTTTTCATTGAATTGTTCAAGTTTAAACACTACCCAAAGAATAAATTTCTAGAGAGAGCTAGAAAAAAACTTTCTATCAATCTTCAGTTGAGTTTAAAAACAACTAGTGACAAAAGTCACTCTAATGACAATGGGGTTAGACCAATCCTGGTGTCCTTTCATCACAGGAAACTGTCACACTTCTGATTTTCAGAAAGCAACAGCTGCAAACTGTCCTATTAAGCAAAGGAATGCAATTTCAAAACTATTTTAAATTAGCTTATCCCTGTAGATGATTTGGCAGCAACTAGAAAGACCATGTGACCCAAAATAGATGAAATACTGGAAGCTGATCAGGAAAAAAAATAAAAAATTGACTTTTGCTTGGTGGAATCTTGAATCGTAAACTGAAGACTGTTAAAGTTGATCCATCACTAGTTTAGCACTTTACTACTTGCAATGTACATTCTCCACTGACATCTCAACCTGGATGCCTTGATTAGCTCAGCATTAGGGCAGCACTGTTAACATCTGGACTGGGAAGATGTAACTTACCATGAGGGATGGTAACTGAAAGGTGGAAGTGCAAAGAGATGCATGAGAAAGAAAAGTTGGAACAAGTTTCTAGAACTATCTGAAGACTTCAGCATCTTTAATACAGCAGTTTTTTTAATGCTGTGGGGACTCTGCAGCACATTTAGGGGCATGAAAGCTGACTTGCATGTTATTCAGGTAGATGAAGGGACACTGAGCTTTGCAGAACAGCAATCCAGCTACTAAGTGAAACCTCAGAGAGCAGGAAGACTTCAGGAAGGAGAAACAAAAATGGCAACTCCTCCTTCCCCAGTCTGGTCTCCTCTTGAGACCTTCTTTTCTTCCCCAGCTCCCATGGGATACACGACCTCAAAAACCCATCTGGTCCTATCAGAGAAAAGCAATATTACCTCTACCTGCTACCTACTCCTGTGTAGGTACTAAGAAGTTGGGAAAAGGCAGCAAACTGTTAGTTAGGCTTTGTTCCTAAGTAAAAACTAGTAAAGACAGCTCAGAGAGTGCTAGCAAGAGGGGCACTAATGTCTACTCTGACTATTTCTGCAAACATTTAAAAAACTGCTTGTGTTATAAACTAAATTTGCCCATTTAAGGCAGTCAAGAAAACTGCATGTAAGCCAGTAACTTATCTCTGTATTTACTTATGTAAGGCAAAAGTGCCGAGTTATTTCTGTTAGCAATATGCCAAAATGAAAAAGCATTTACAAATAATCTAAGCAACAAAGGGCTTCTTCCATGAAATTGGAAAGTACTCAGAAGGTCTGAGACACAGCAACTCTAAAATTTCAGTCTTTAAAAAAAACCAGCAAGCACAAATTCCAACAGCAAACAGAAAGTAACCCTTTGGCCCTTCTTACCATATACACAAGACAGAATGAAGAACAGCCTTTCTTTGCCCTTCTCCCACCAATTCTTACCTGTGAACAAGGGTCATAAATTTCCAGGTGTATCTGCCTCCCATCCAGGCACAAGTGTTTAGTGTAGATACATTCTACAAGATACACAGTACCCAAAGAAAAATTAGTGTTAGTGACTTGACATGACAGTGAAAAGGCAGCAGTGGTGAAATTTGATAGTACTGAGGGTGATGTGAGTACTGTTTGGCTTGTTTGGTTTTTCAAGGGGTTTTGTCTGCGATTTGGGTTTTTTGCAGATGAGGGAGAGTTTTGGTTTTGCTGGGGTTTTCAGGGTTAGAGATTTTTTTTTGTTTGACGGTTTGGTTTTTTGTTTTGTTAGTGGGTGTTTTTTGTAGTGTTGTTGACTGGTTGGTTGCAACTGATTGTTGTTTTTTGTGGGTTTTTTGATTGTTTGGTTTGGTTTGTTTTTTTAAACACACTAGGAAAAAAGCCTATTTCATTTTGCAACAACCAATCCCTTAGGCAAACCAACACCATTTCACTGTGGTGCTCCCATCAAAGTTTTGGTGCAATGAATACTTTCAGACATCAGTTTTCCTCTTCCAGCATGGAGGCAAAGGGATACACAATGCTCAGAAACATAAATGTTGATCACTCAGCTTGATACCAAGGCTCAGGATCCTGAAAGCAGTCAGCCAGACTATGTGTTGTTCTGATTCTGCACAAAAGCCATTATTTAGCAATAATATTTATTTACCATGACATCTGGTGTTTTAAGAGTTCTCATACTAGGCAGCATTAGTCCTAGAGCATTTACAGTATCATGTCCTTAGGATTTAGTCCAAAAATATTTCTGTAGTGTAGTTCTCAGATTTAGAACTCTCCACCAACACTAAAACACTGCAGACAGACCGTCACTATTATTTTAATCAGCAGGCTGTCCTAAGCAAATGTAACCAGTTTGTGTTACTGGCATTAGTTGTCAACAGGCTTTCTGCAGTATAATTTGTCAGTTTCTGAACTATGAACACAAGAACTGGTATTTGCACTAAAGAAAATCCAGTTAAAACTGGGTAATGAGGGATAGGGCTATAATCTCTGGAAATCAGGATCCTCAGCTCAGGCCCCTGTTCATCTTAAGCATTCTCTACACACATCATTAAGAGTTCATCTGATGATGAACTATCAGTCCCAAGCATCTGAGAGTATGAAATTTGCAGCCCTGTGGCTGTTTCCATAAAACAAAATTTTAATTAATGTTTTGACTCCACTAACAGTGGTATGATCTTTACCACCCCTATTCCCATTTCCCTCCCCCTTCCTCCACTCTAGAAATATTACTAAATTTTTTAACAAATTAAAACGTTCTGGGGGTTTAACAAGCCTTTTCTGAGACTTGCAGTACTGGATGCTCAAAACAGGGAAACCTGGTTTTAGTTATAGGTGGTTTGGAACACACACGGAGCACAGAGAGCACTACACAACTTCCATGTGACAGCTCAGACCTAGATCAGCCAGCTGGGACTCAAACTGTCTTTTCAGTCTGTGTTTGTATAGTAATAAATATTGGTAGAGCATGTGCCTACAACTGTAACTCTCCCTTCAAAACAAGATCATTTGGATATATTCAATGTAATTCAGTTTAATACTTCTATTTTCTTTTTTATTTACAGATTACTGGAAACTACTCTGATCCCTACAAAAAAATGTTTGTGGAAAGACTCCTTCACTTCAGCTGGGAAAATGAGATAGATGGTAAATTCTGTGCTTTGTTAAGTTTTAGGACTTCTCAGCCCATCAGCTGGGGTGTCAGCACACTTCCAAAGTTGTTTGTGTATCAGTTAAACAGTGTTTCTACCCGGGACGTGAAAGTTCGCGTCCTGCTTCGCCACCTTGCAAGACCTTAGAAGTGTCTTAAGGATCATTGTATTAGTTCTGGCATGAATGTGACCTTCTGTCCTCCGTACAGCGAGGCTTTCCACAAAGCAATCCAACCAGCGCATTCCTGCCTCACTGGGGGCTTCGCATTATGCTTTGATTCACCACCAGCGCCAGAGCAACAATCTGTTTCACTCCCCTGGAGCCGAGGAGCACACAGTCAATACAACAGGGCTTGGGAGTGGGTTTTTTGGTGTTGTTTTGGGGTTTTTTTCCTAGTCTGTTTCTTTACTCTTTGCTTCGTCTCCTCGCGGACTGAGCTGACTACAACTCACCCTCGCTGGGCACTCCCAGCCCGGTTATCCTCCCTTCCCCAGCCGCACACGGCTGCTCTCGCTTCGGGGCGATCCCTGCACGGACACCCGGCTCGCCTTCTCCTGTTCCCAGAGCTCAGCTCGCCTTCCTCAGAGCTCACGCCCAGCCAGGACCTCTCGCCGAATAACCGAGCGGAAATTTAAACCTTTCCGAAAACTTCTGCGAAACCGCGCTTTTATCCAGATTCCCGGTCAAGTAAGTGCTCGAAGCGTCGCATCTTGCGCTCCCCGGGGAGCCCCGAGTGGAGACCCCCGGGTCTCCCTCCCTCCATCCCTCCCTCCCCCCCTCCATCCCGCGGCGCTCACCGGCGTTGGACGCGTATTCCCCGATGAACCGCCGGGTCANTGGGTGGTTTGCAACTTCACCGAGAAGCGCCTTCCTCCTCCTCCTCCACCACCTCCCGTCCCAGGCAGGCTGGCGGGTCCCCCGGCTCCTCCTCCGCTCAGCGGGGTTAGGAACTAGTGGGGGAAAGCGAAAAGAAAGGAGAGAAAAACAAGAAAAATGAAAGAGAAAAGGAGAGGACACTCTCCAGCTGCGGGGGTGTTTGTTTGGTTTTGTTCTAAGTTTGTTTGCTGGTTGTCACTATTTCGTACCAGGGGTACAAACCGAAGGGGTTTTGGTTTTTTTGGGGGGGAGGTTTTTTTTGATGTTTGTTTTTTTGTTTTGTTTTGTTTTGTTTAAGTGCTTCTAGAGTTACTTGCNTCCGTACAGCGAGGCTTTCCACAAAGCAATCCAACCAGCGCATTCCTGCCTCACTGGGGGCTTCGCATTATGCTTTGATTCACCACCAGCGCCAGAGCAACAATCTGTTTCACTCCCCTGGAGCCGAGGAGCACACAGTCAATACAACAGGGCTTGGGAGTGGGTTTTTTGGTGTTGTTTTGGGGTTTTTTTCCTAGTCTGTTTCTTTACTCTTTGCTTCGTCTCCTCGCGGACTGAGCTGACTACAACTCACCCTCGCTGGGCACTCCCAGCCCGGTTATCCTCCCTTCCCCAGCCGCACACGGCTGCTCTCGCTTCGGGGCGATCCCTGCACGGACACCCGGCTCGCCTTCTCCTGTTCCCAGAGCTCAGCTCGCCTTCCTCAGAGCTCACGCCCAGCCAGGACCTCTCGCCGAATAACCGAGCGGAAATTTAAACCTTTCCGAAAACTTCTGCGAAACCGCGCTTTTATCCAGATTCCCGATCAAGTAAGTGCTCGAAGCGTCGCATCTTGCGCTCCCCGGGGAGCCCCGAGTGGAGACCCCCGGGTCTCCCTCCCTCCATCCCTCCCTCCCCCCCTCCATCCCGCGGCGCTCACCGGCGTTGGACGCGTATTCCCCGATGAACCGCCGGGTCAGGAACCGCACGGCCAGTGCTAAGGGAGGGAAGCAGACGCCAGGTTTAGCGGGATCGCGCCGCCCCCTCCACCAAACCCGAGGTACAGCCAAGGCCGGGGGCTCCCCAGGCTCCCCCTTACCCGACTTGCCGGCTCCGTTCCCGCCCAGCACCGCCACCTTCACCTCGGCCATGCCGCCGCCACGCCGCGACCCGCCGCCTCCGCGGCTTTAAAGCGCCTGCGGCGACACCGCCCAGCATCCCGCTTTTTTTGTTTTGTTTTGTTTTGTTTAAGTGCTTCTAGAGTTACTTGCTAAAAAATGAGTGTTTTGTGCTTGTCTGGTGCTATCCGCCCCGGGTTTCAAAGCTCGTCTCTCACTGAACTTCTGGTCTTGCAAATAGTTCTGTGGGCCTGCATTTTCATACCTGTGAATGTTTTTATTGAATTTAAAGTTACGGGTTGCATGTAGCTAAGGCATGCAATTTGCCTGTGAAACAAGAAGATACAGCAGAGGTGGCAAATAAGGTAGAAAGGACCTGAAAAGACACCCTGCGTGTGGTACCTCTTTGTTTTGGGGCTCCGCAAGTTTTCTCTAATGGCTATTTAGTTCTGAAAGTGTATAAAATACTTTTGTGCAAAGGTTTAGCTACTCCAGGAGACTGCTTTAAAATCCTTGTTACACTTGAAAACCTATTCTGTTCATTATTATATTTTTTTATATAACTTGAATATATTTATTTATTCTGATATTTTTACCCTGTTCTGATGGAACTGTTGTGCATCATATAAATCATTAAAGCAATAAAGCAGTATGCTTGCAAGGGGGTGTTACAGGTACAACAGATTTACATGAGCTCAAGAGAATAGGCAGACGATTTAATTGAACATATGTTTGTTACAGCTGAAGGAAATGCTTAGTGAAGGAAAATATATTTAAGAATAAACAGGCAGATGCAGTTTGACTCCAAAGTCCTTGACTTAAAAGTTGCTAATTGCTGGAGGTGTGATCAGGGAGTACCTCTATTTTGCTCTATGCAGGTTTTTTCATAGAATTGTAGAATGGTTTGGGTTGGAAGGAACCTTAAAGATCATCCAGTTCCAAATCCTCTGCCGGGGCCGGGACACCTGTCTCTAGATCAGGTTTCTCAGAGCTGCATCCAATCTGGCCTGGAACACTTCCAGGGATGGGCATCCACGTCTCCTCTGGGGAACCTGTTGTGCCAGTGCCTCACCACCCACACGGTATAGATTTTTTTTCTCATATCTAATCTAAACCTACCCTTCAGTTTGAAGCCCTTAACCTGCTGTGATTGTTCTCTCACAAGACAAAAGTTACTGTTTAAAAGAACTTTAGTCTGACCTTTTTGGCTACTTTAACATTTGTTTTTGAAATAGCAGGATGCTGAGATCACTAGGCTGGAGTCAATTTGGTATAACTGGCACAACTTAGTATTTTGCTTTTTCGTATACATTGAAACCACTGCATGAGGGAAGTCTAAAACTGTTTATCCATGTGCAGCCATTATCAAGGATGCGACTTTTTGCAGGTGATTTAAATAAATGGTTCTGAAGTTTCTTTTAGGAAGTGTGAAGTTTCAACACGGCTGTCTCACAGCTCAGGAATGTTCTTTATTTCTTGTGGAAGTATTTGCAGTTTACAACTATGCCTGGAAAGGCTGATTAAGGCAGTTAAGGTCCATGGTACAGGAAAACAGAGGATAACTCCTCTGAAGAGGACTCAAGATGCACTCCTCAGCGGGGCTTTTTTTTCTCCCTGATTTATTTTTACTGTTTGCTTCTTCATGGCAGTCTCAGCTTGTCATGGTCCTGTCACTCATTCATGCCTCTATTGCACAAGGGGCTAGCACAGTTCTTCATGCAGGTGTGTTGGGAAACTCATCAGGCATCGTTTCAGCTCAATGAATTCTGTGACACAGCCAGGGTGGATATTTACCAGTAACTGAGGGATGACTCGGGTAAGCTTCAGACACCCAAGCAAGTGCAAATGAAATCATAAGGTGAGACTTCACTATACAGGAACCTTAGCATCAAGATTAAGGATATGGCAGCTCACTGAAAATCAAATGCTGTAGCACTGAATGTTGTATTTGGGATGTAAATGCCCAAACTCGATTTTATACTCTCTGCAAAGGCAAGAATAGAATCCAGCTCTCCTGTTCCCACTGCATGGACTTAACTACATGACCACATCCCTCAGCTAGACAGCAGATATGATAACCAAATTAGGGTGTTGCACATGTTAGAGAATATACTGTCTGGCACTTTTATTTCTTTCAGTTACACAAAAAAAAAATTAAGAAGACTGAGATGGTTTGTTGTATGTATTCAGTCTTCATATAACTTAAAACCTTAGAGAAATTAAATTTTGAATTGAAGATAAATGTGAGCATTTCTTTTCTGAAAGGCTGTTTTTCTCCACCCCTTCCCTGAACTAAATGGAGTTGAGAAAATTTATAATGGAAGGAACTCCTGAATATCCACTCTAAATTATTTAATTTTATTCTTATTCATAAACTTTTCTGTCTGTTTTCTGCTATTACTGCTGCATTTGAATTTTGGAACTGGATACAGAGAGATATTTTTTAATTTCTTCCCATATGGAGGGCAAATCTCAAATTTCTGTTACATCAACACCTCACAAAACTTAACAGCAAAAGTTGCCTACCCATCTAAGCGATGTCATTTTTGACATTTCAAGTTGCAAGAAACACTTTTGTTGGTCAGCTCATTGAAACATTTTGATTTTCATTAAGCTTGAAGGAACATTTCACGTGTTACAAGAAATGACGCAAAGTAAGCATACATCTTTTATGAATTACTTGCCTAGATTTGACATTTATATAACAGTTTGTAGTAGATAGAGTAGTAATCCCTCTTTAAATTGCCTCAGCCTCTTGCTTTATTTTAGTATTGGCTGTCCTTACCTGCAACATGTCACTTGCAGTTCCTTCCATGAGTCAACTCTGTGATGCTCAAGTGACTTTCTTTACACATGTAAAGCTCTGCTATGAAAGCAGAAGGCTTCTAATAGATATAATGGAAATAAATGATTAACCAGATGAATTAAGCTTTTAATGAACATGGTAGAGGATTGGTTTTGAATTGTTTAAGCTAAAAGTTTTCAGAATTCTGCAGATCAATGGTCAAATACAGACACTTTGCATTTCATTACCACTTCTGTAGATTGGAACATCTGTGGCTTGATACCAAGACCTCTGAGAGTCAAAACTGCTTGTGGAGAAAATTAACACCAGAAAAACATTTACTTTCCATTTTAGCCTTTTTCATGCAGCTTGGCTGCTGGAAAGAAGGTGGAACTGGGAGTAGGTAACTATTTGTACTTTGTGAACAACAATAATGCTCCAATCCAAAAAGCACTGTTAGGCACCACTGGCTAAAGCAGGTGCTGTTTGCTCTGTATGATATAGGATTTCTACAACTTGCTGAGGTTTGTATCCCTGCAGAGCTAGTCCCTTTTTGGCTTATGGAGTAATATCTTCCAGATAAGATTTGCCTTTTAAAGCCCCCTTTCCACCAAATCTTCAGGTGGAGTGCTTTAAATTTTACATCTGCTACTCTGCTTCCATAGCACATGAACTGTCCAACTAGACATCTAAAGCCACAACAAAACTAACAAAACTGGAAGAACAGGATTTTCACCTGAATGTGATGTTTTCATCTTCTATAGACTTGGATACGTTCCTCAGTGGAATACTCAAAGGTATTTATTCATGATGAAAAGAAGAATGTGACAATCCCAGTTACCTTCTGTTCTGTTTATGTGGTGTAATGAAGAGAAGAAAACTGCCATTTTCCTCCTGACAATGATGAACCTTCTCTCAGAGGTAGGTTGTTATAAGTGATTGAAATTTTGCTGGCCATGGCAAAGTGTTTGGAGTTTTTTAGCAGAAATTACAAATTTAATCTATGATAAACTACTGTTAGCACACAAGAAAAGTCACACTGGATGTGAAAAACAAACCCTCATAACTTCTCATGGATTTCTCACAGAGTCTGAAACTGCCTATCCCCCATGGTATCATGAAGAGTTTGCAGACTCCTGATATGACTCCGAGCTGATAACCCTTAGGAGTAAAGAGAGTGTGACACACAAAGTTTGGACACCACATAGTCCAGTGGGAATAGGATATGGTCAGTATTGTGGGAATGAAAACTGAGGCATTTAGGCTTAAGCGTTTATGGCATGAATCATCTATTGTTGATATGTCTTTTCTTTGTAGCAGGAAAAGTATGCTCAGACACTTTAAGGAACTGCCCTGTGTGATTCTTGGTGAACAGTGTATTGCGGGTTGTGTGTCCCACAGCAACAGCACATTGCTGCAAGGTAAAGAGTCAAGCTGATTTTCAGTTTCTTACTTTAAGTAAATAAGTACATAAACCATCTATTTGTTTGACATCTCTTCTATGCAACTTTGGGACACAGATTATCTCTTAAATGTATAACTATGAAGGGATTAGCACACGATAAGGACCTCTACATTTCACTGTAATGCAAATATTAAAGCATAAAAATAGTCTCATCTATGGCTTGGACTGCCATATGGAAGCTTTAAAAAGTCCTTCCTGAATAATTAAGGTGTTAATGACAAGAGGCAAGGGATTTTAAATGGTGTATATCTTCTTTATATATAATTATCGTAAATCCTAATTTTAGACAGGATTCTGCTTTCCTTGAGTCTCATATAAGAGATTTTTCTCAGAAAACAGAAATCTTTAAGCATTTAACCTAATTAAAGTTCAACAAAATGTAAGTTGCAAGGCTAAATGCTTGCAGAGGGTGCTTATACCCAAATCCCAACATAAAGATTACACTTTTTTATTTTTAGTGCCTGGGGGAATTTTATCTCAAGTTACACAGCTCCATTGGTAACAAAAATATAAAACACATCTTTGACTATTTTCTGTACTAGAATTTATTGAAATTTGTTTCTGTAATGGAATTTGCCAGAGACCCATATTGCTTATTGAGATAATTCAAAGTCTTGAAGAATTTCCCCCCCTTTTCACATTGGAAGAAAAATAGTTACTTTCCAGATATGCTTTGCAAAATTTTTAAAATAAGACAGGGAGTATGATCCTAGAGTAATTGAACAGTCTTGTAATTGTGAAATATTTGTTTAAGGTTTTTTAAAAAAATGCCCAAGTTCAAGTCCCTGACTTGAATCAGGGCAAGAATTTAAAATTCTATTTCCCAGGTCCCAGAAAATTGCAAAACTTTTAAGGGATGACACGAAGTTTTTATTCTCTGTCACTGATGTTATTTATACAAGAAAAAGAAACAAAAAAACTCCAGCTATAATAAAAGATGCTGTGAGGAGCCTTCACATTCCAGGGAAGATTAACCTTTGCCACCAGGTTATTTAGTACATTGATTTTTTTCCTTACTAAATTTCCATCTCTGGTTTGATAAAAATTTTGACCAAAGAAAATTATTCTTTTAAAACCATTTCTGGTTCTTAATGCTCCAGCTGAGATCCTAAAATAGTTGCCATGGGTTGTGCATACAGACTAAAGTAAAAGAGAAGTATTCAGGTTTTGCAGTATAAAGAAAATGTGAAGAATTATTCAACTGTGGAGATACTTCATTCAAGTTTTCACTCACAGTCAAAACTACAGAAAATCTATCTTGGTTTTCTTAATGAGTCTGGACCTAATGGTAAAAAAGCATATTAAAAAACCTCAGAGGGATTACTGTTGATTTTCAAAGGGTATTTTCAGTATCAGGCATTAGATTGTTCTGGTTAGAATAACATACAAGAGTAGCATAATGTACCTTCACATTTTCTGAATGGTCACATGAAAAAAAAATAAAATGTAATAATAATTTAAAACAAACAAACAAAACCAACAAACCAAACCAAAACAAAAAAATTACAAAATAAAACCCACAAAACAACAAATGAGCTGTCAGAAAACTGACACTCAGAAAAATGCAGAGTGAAAAAGTAGTTACAGCATTTTCATCAGTTGGAGAAAGAAAAACATGAGCTTGATGAACTTGCATCCTACAAGCAATTAAGAATTTACTTCTTTCAGGAAAGAACAAAAAGACTGTTTTATTTAGTTAGGTTGTTTTGGTTTGTTTTTTTTTTAATTCCTTAGGAATAAAGTATGGGGATTTTTTGATGTGAAGAGAATTTAACGTATTGGAAAAGCAATGTAACCTGTATTTTTATCTTTTTTTCCTACAATCTAGAAACAAGTGTCCCATATCCAAAAATTGCAGGAACTGCCACTGATCTCTTTCCCCTAAAATCTATGAAAGAAGTAGGAGCCTGAAAACAGATGATACAAGCAAAGCATTAGATTACTAGTTTTCACCTGACTGTGAAGTAGAAAAAAGAGACGGTCATGAACTCTGAAATTGATTGAAGAGGCAGTCACTGTTAAAGCTTAGGGATGAAAATTACACCCAACCAATTTCTGCTCTGATGGCAGATGCTTTTCAGTGGTCATTGATGTCTGTTCAGTTTATATGGTGACGAAAGTCCTACTGAAACGTCTCAAATAAGTTACAGGGAGATAAACTAGTGTTTGAATTTGCAGCATTTTAATCGCTCTGCAATAAAATGACAACACATATGTTCTTATCGCAAATAAACATGTGAGATATGTTGATCTGTATTGGAAGTAAGGTCTTTCTGCAAAGTACTTTAGCTATTCATGTTGAGCTGTAATGTCTTGCCCTCTGCTTGGGGCCCTTCAAGTTTAATGTCAGCTCTTTCAATAATCAGGAAAGGCTTGAGGTTGCTTCCATCATCTTAGAGATGAAGGGAGACTCCAGCTGAGCATGTTCCTTGTCATCTGCAATTCTCCCCACTCTCAAAATCATATCTTGTGCATTTTTTGATTGTAGATATGTTCTGAAAAGTTTCTGTGTTTGAACAGCATATATGAGGCAGAGGATGGATTTTTTTTTTTCCCAGCAAGGCTTATCTCACTATAAATCCATGACTTGAATCATTGTGGCATCTGAGAAGGAGGAGCACAGTTTCTTTTTAAAAAAAATATGTTTTCTTACTGTACATTAATGTATTTTTAAATGTTTATCTGTGTTACATGTGTTATATGTTTGACTGTGAGTTATATGGCACCTCATATCAGTATATATTAGATTAGGGTTTTATTAGATCACAGCATAAATAAGCAATACTCTTACTTTCTGTCAGATTAGTACTGTGAAGTTCAGAGTGCTTTTAAGCTGAAGTTGTGTTGTGGCCAACACATAAGAATAGAAGTCAAAAATGAAAATAGTCAACATTTATTCATAACTTCTTGCTCTTTGGGAGATGTTCAGTCTCCAAATACAATATGCTAAATGTATGAGAGTGTGATCATTGCAGGAAACTACAGGGCTGATTCTAGCTCTGTGGTTGCCATGGTTTAGATTAGTCTCAAGAAAAGATTTAATGTTTATCTTATGCTGATAGAAGGTAGCTTGCATCCAACTCTACCCTCTCTTCCTTCCTGTGATTTCTGTAGTATTAAATCTTATGGTCTTGTGGCCCCTTGACTGAGTGGATCAGCTTGCTGATATGATATAAAAATAAATTAAAAAAAAAGGTTATAGCATTTGGTTTTATCTTGAATCACTTAACTGAACTGACTCAGCACTGTATCACAAATAGTGGTATGAAGAAGCATGTGGGAATATGTAGCCATGGGCAGGATGAAGAACACAGCTACAACAGCCTGCAGTTGAAACAGCTTAAGCAGTGTTGGACAAATTTTAGCTAAACAAGTCCATGGGACCAGCTTGTCTGCATCCCAGGTTGCTGAAAGCACTCTCTATCTTTGAAGGATCATGAAGATTGGGATGCCTTTGTTCATTGGAAAAAGGTGCATTTTACACTCATCCTCAAGAAAAGCACAGAAGGGACAATCCAAAGAACTGTGTGTCAGTCAACCCCACTTTGGTTCTTGGGAAAATAATGGAGAAAGTCCACTTGGAAGCTGTTTCTGGGCTTGCAAAAGAGAGGAAAGTGGTTGGGAACAGTCAGCATGGATATCAGAGGTACCATGATTTACCAAAGGTAATTCATGTTGAACTAGCCTGCCTGCCTTCTGTTATAAAATGCCTAAATATGTGAATAAGGGGAGAGCAGTTGAGGTCCTTGCCCCAACTCTAGCAGGGCTTGTCCCACAGCATTCTTCCATCAATGCTGGGAAACAGTGGTCTGGATGGGTGGGCAACCAGATGGGTAACAACAGGTTAGATGACAGGGTTTGGAAACTGATGGTTAATAGGGCATGATCTACCTGGAGGCCACTAACAAGTGGAGTCCCACAGGGGGTTGAGCTGAGACCTGGGGGTTGAGCTGAGACCTGTCCCTTACTTGGGGGAGGTGACATCTTGCACTCTTGTACAATTTTCAGATGACATTAAATTGGATGTACCAGTTGACACACTTGAGTGCAAAACTGCCACTAAGGGGGACCCAGACAGGCTG
Organism: Sclerurus mexicanus; assembly: GCA_013396755.1. Classification (NCBI taxonomy): domain Eukaryota; kingdom Metazoa; phylum Chordata; class Aves; order Passeriformes; family Furnariidae; genus Sclerurus; species Sclerurus mexicanus. The sequence goes on along the minus strand of VWZF01000985.1, from coordinate 1,404,130 downwards.
GAGGAACGGGCCGATTAAAAACCTCATGACATCCAGCAGAGCTGGAGACAGAGCCCTGCCCTGGGAAGGACAACTCCCAGCAGCCACACAGGCTGGGGCTGTCCCACCCAGGGAGCAGCTCTGCCAAAGGGTGCTGGGGCTGTTGGGCGGTGAGCTGGGCATGAGCTGGCAGTGCCCTGGCAGCAGGGACAGCCAGTGGTCTCCCAGGAGCAACAGAGACATGGCCAGCAGCTCATGAAAAGGGATCACCTCCTCATTCCTCATTAGACCATGCCTGTGTGGAGGTTTGGGTTGGCTCCCTGCCAAACCCAACAGCAGCCACACAGATTCCCACCCCCCCCAAGAGAAAAGGAAAAAAAAACAAAAGAGAATTGTAGTAAAAGTATATATATATATTCACATATATTACAAATATATACAATCGAACACGATGAATCTACAGAATAAGAACCCCAAACAACTCCAAAAGGGAAAAGGGGGAAGGGAAAGGGAAATGGGACAAAAATAGGTAGGAACAAAACAAAACAGATATACACACACTTGTAAACTCAGGGAAAAGCTCAATAAGTAACTAATACAATAAATTCTCACCAAAAGTAACTTCCCTTAAGAGAAACAGTAGAGATCTCCACCTTTGAACGACTGAGGCACCAGTTTCTCCGATAGCCCTCTGCTCGCATAGATGAGAGCTAAGCCGACACAGAGACCTGATGTCCTCCCCAGCACACGAAAGGAAGAGAGGAAGAGAGAAAGAGGGAGGAAACTCCCCATCTTCTATATCTCTGATTATGTGAAGGAATGGTGTGGAATACTTCCTTAGTTATAACCTGGTTACTAGGGAAGGTCCAGACCAAAACCAAGAAAACTAAACCACCACAGCTTGGAAAACTACATTTGTTTTTGCCCTCCCTCTCCCTTTGTAAGAATACTGACTGACTGGAAGCAGAAGACTGCCATGATGACAAGGGGTCTGGAGCACCTGCCCTGTGAGGAGAGGGACCTAACAGCCCCCCAGAAGCTGTGAGGAGCTTATGGAGAAGTTGAAGCCAGGCTTTTCACAACGGTGCATGGTGGGAGGACAAGAAATAGCAGACTCAAAGCAAAAAGGGAGAGTTTCAGACTGAATTTAAAGAAATTCTTACTTGCTGTGATGACAATCAGACAGCCTCACAGATTGCCCAACCTCACAGAGTGGCTGGATAAATGGCCAGTGACATGACCTGAAAACCGAACTCTTGGGCTTGAAGGGCTGTGAACTATGTCAGAAAGCCCAGCAGACATCTAGTCACTAGTGGTGTACCCAGTCATCAATAATGAGGCCAGTGTTGTTTAATATCCTCAATCCCAAAGTGGATAATGGGCCAGAGTATCTTGCTGTACCCTCAGCACGTCTGTACATGGTGCAAAAGTGGGACAAGTGATTGATACAGAGTTGTGCTGATATCCAGAGGGGGCTGGAGAAATGGGTCATCAGAATATCATGAAGTTCAAAGGGACAAGCCAAGTCCTGTTTCTTGAGAGAGAAGTATTGTCTCACACCAGAACAGACCGGCAGCTGACCAACTGCAAAGCTACTTTACAGGAAAGGTGCTGGGGTCCCAATGGGTGACAGGCTGAACAAGTACCAACAATGTGTCCTTCTAGCAAAGAAAGCCAACAGCATCCTGAGCTGCATTAGGAAGAGATCTTACAACCTCCCATCAGGCAGTGGTAAAGAAATGGAACCCGGTGGTACACAGTGATAGGAAAAGAGGGAATAGCCACAAACTGAAAAATAGAAAACTCAATTTAAACATAAGAAAAAAAAAACTGTTTGCCATGACAGTGATTGACTATTGGAAAAGGTTGCCCAGAAATGTAGAGTTTTCATCCTTGGAGATATTGAAAACTCAACTGCACAAAGTCCTTTGCAACTTGCTCTAGCTGACACTCGTTTGAGCAGGGGAGTTGGATTAGGCAATCTCCAAAGGTTCCTTCCAACTGTTCCCAGGATTTCTTCAGAACTGTTGGTTTCTTCAGCTATTTAATAATTCAGTTTTGTAGAGATATTTTTTTATTTGATGGTAAACTTAGTTGAATATCCTTTTAAGTTCATTCCACCTGCAGTTATGACTGAGCCACAAAAAACATCTTTAAAAGACCCTGGAAGCTCTTCAAGGTACTGCTATTGCAAGATGTAATCCATTTGAAAAGGTGATGAGCGCTCCAAAATCTATCCGCCTAATCTATCAATCTAATTCATAATACACTATGTGATTTTGCTTACATTCTCTAATAGGCTTGTGCTCCTTTGAAATAGTCCCAGAAAACTGGCAAGTAGAGTATAATTAGAGTTATTTATTCGTGTATTGTAGTGTATAATTCTAGAGAGAACACTCCAGTGGCTCTCAGTAGAACTGCCGTTGGAAAACTACCAGTTAAAACCCTGAGGATTTTTTAATAAGCCTCTGACACTAAAGGCTATGCTTTGGCTTAAATTTTTATGGTCAGTTTTTATAGTTAAATGCATCATATTTTCATTTAATGCTACTTAATGTTTTACTAAGTGTAGTTTCATCAGAATAAGGTACTTACAGTCTCAGATAAGTGTCCAAGACATAGAGCTCTACTGCAGATAAAAATGGTAGCAAGGAGTTATTTTGGTTATATTTCGTATCAAGATAAAAACTGAGATTCTGCAGTGGTTTTTATAATCCAAATTACTATTTAAAATTACGTTGTTTATGTACCTTTTGAATTTTTCCCTGTTCGGGCAATGGAAATTGTTAGAGTTGAGTATGGCCAGCATTACTTTCAGGTTCTCACTAAGGGTTTTGTTTTTGCTTGGTGCAGTAGGTAATGCAAGCATTTGAGGGCTAGAATTACTAATTTAGAAGTTTTGCCATTGGAATTAAAACAAAAGCCATGGAATATTTTTCTTGGTCTGAAATCTAGTAGGAGCTGGTCTGACTCAAATCTGACTTGTTAGCACCACGCTAAAAGTGTATCCTGTTGCTAAGATATGGGAAGGACTTTTTTTTTTTGGTACAGCCTAGGAGATCTGGAGATCTTGCGTCCTTCTGTCTTAAAAATGGAAAATGGAAAGCACAACATGTTCACAGAAAGTGTTTGGATTGTGTTTTGTTGGTTTGGGTTCCTTGAGGGCAATGTGTAAATTTATTACAGAACCATTCTTTGGACATTACTTGACTGTGAGAAGTTGTTGCACGTAGGTTCTCATGAGAAATTTATATGTGATTTTTTTCTCATGCATACAATGAGGATAATATTATTTAAAAAAAAAAAAAGGTAGCTGTAGGATTGTGGAATTCAGGAATAGAAACAAACCCCAGGTATTTGCCACTACAGAGCATATTGTAGGGACACTAATAGGGCTTATGACTGCAAGGGAAAAATACCTCAGGGTTTAACATCTGAATCTTGAATTGTTTTAGACGCTCGGTGTGCCCACAGCTGTTGACAGCTGCTGAAAGAAGCGCGAGGGAAAAGGAGAATTAGAAACACGTTCATCACCAGGTATCTTCATGTAAATACCTAGCTGCAGCCAGTTTGTTTCAGAATCAGTTTGTTGGGCTTTTTAATTAGCTCAGGTTCTATATGAGGCTTTAATTAGCGTATAGAAAACTGATTTCACAGAGCCATTGATATAGTGATGACAGCTCAATGTGTGGAGTGGGAAGAACCTCTGTTTTCGATTGAGCTGAACAATTTGAAAAAGGTGTACTGAAAGTCAGGATCCAAGCAGACTGTTCCTGAATGGACTAGCAAAAGCAGACGAACCAAAAAGGGAAAAGACACCCATTTTAGTATGTTCTGCTGGGGACAACTCTGTGGTAAACATGCTGCAGTGAAGGTAATGAATTTTGAATTGGAAACTTGCATGGAATGGATTATGTCTTTTCTTGTCTCTTTGTTCTGTTTCCCTTTTGAGGCCTGCTGGTTTCTCAGAATCAATTGTTGCCCAGAGGGTAAGAAATAGGAGAATTTTAATGGTCCTGCAACTTGATGATTTGCATTACAATGTTGCTGCTCCATTTAAAGGGCTCAAGTGTTCTTAATGTAACTGGAGATGGGAGGGGAATAGTCTTGAGTTCGGTGAGCAAAGGGTGTTGAGACTGTGCGAGCTGACTTAGAGTAGCCCCGGAGTACTAATGGCACATGGAAACACATCTGCAATTGAACATTCATTGTTCTTTCTGCATCCTGAGAAGCCAACAATGCTGTTGCTAGGAAAACTAGGAAAACCAAGACTGCTCCCTTGCAATTTATTGCTTATTGTGCATCACAACAAGAGAGAGCGGATTTTCATCTGAAAGGACCATGGAGCATCTAGGAATTTGGTTTCGAAGTGCTCACTGCATTACTTTAATGTGTGTGAGTCATAAGGCTACTGCCTCACTTCTTGGAGGGCAGACAGCAGTGTCATTTTGTGAATACTTCACAGGAATGATATGAAAGGGGGTCCTGCTGCTCCATCGCTGAACAGGTTTGGGCATGGATGTGCTGGACTGTTCCAGACTGGCCTCAGGAATGTCTTCTGTCTTGGATTCTGATTGCCCAAAACCTGCAGGTTGGTGTAGACCCATCGCAATTTCTAAAATGCAGTCTTAGTCAGGGGGCTGTGCTTGCCTTCTAGATGTGGATAAGTTTCTGAGATTTTCCACCTTATTGCAAAACTGACATTCAGATTCCATCAGAGACAGAGTGGGTTTTGTTTTCTATCATATCCTTGGCTTGTTTTATAAAAAAAATAAAATCATAAACCCTTCTGTTTGTTGAACAGAAAACAAATGGATGTAGGTCTCTAGTGATCTGAGCTGGGTCAACAGGGATATTTTCTGCCTGTCTAAATCATACGGAGATTTTTTATGTTCACTTTGTATGTCATAAGGCTATCATTTATAAGATCAGTGCTACCAAGAGCCTCATCCTGTTCCTGTTGAAGTCAATGGGTGTTTTTGCCATTGCTTTTCAACAGTAGTAGGATTGATGACTGAAACTGAGCAGCTGCTGAAAGGTTAGTTTTGAAGTAGAATTGTGGTCAGAAAAGCAAAGTGACCCTGTCAAGCTGTCATGCTGAGAGCACTACATTTATTATTTCTCAGTGACATCCAGACTGAATCTGTTCAGTTTACAAGTCAAACATTTTTTTTATTGACTTCCAGAACTGCAAAGTCAGCTTTGGTGTGAAAACCTAAAACTGTTACTTCTGCTTCAGTTTGCAGAAGATTCTGCATTTAGATCTTGGTTGACATGTCACTGATGCATGACTGAATCCAGCCTGCTGTTCTATGTCTGTCCTAGCTCTGGAGGGTGAAAGCTGACACAGTAAAAATTTATTTGTTAGGAGAGTAAACAGACATGACTTGCAGAGATAAGGAGATACACTGGAGAAGTAAGGGCCGTCTTGCTTCTAGTTGCACCTACACTTTAATTCTTAACTTCTACCATGATAACAATTTAATGTTTTCATGTTGTTTTAGTCTGGGCCTGCCGTCTAAACTGTCTTCATTGTAAAATACATTTTCCAAAAGTGCTTAAGTTTTATGATAAAAGGAATGATATCAAGATCAGTTTAAGGCTTCAGAAACTATACCTGAAAGAGGTGACTCCTCTCAGATCCTGCAACTGTTTGTTTACTGTCAAGGATTCACCAAGATGAGGGATACAGATGGGAGAAGTAATTCAGTTTATTATTTAAAAGATCTTAACATTATATCATCACAGGAGGGGCTTCAGGAGATGCTGGCCTGTCATATCTGTGCCTTAGTCTGACTCTGACCTCAGAATCTTATTGTGGCTTCCCAGGCAACACATACATTGCCTGATCTGAAACTGCTCATTGGATTAATATACTGTAGTTCAAATGTGCTAAAGGTAAGGCCAAAGTGCTTCACTTCAATCACAAATGCACCAAGGGCAAACAGATTTCTTTAAAGCTTTACAGTGATTAAGACAGTCCGGAATAGAACATCATCTTTCTAATAAAGGTATAAACCAGGACTATTGTTTCAGAGTTTAAAGAAATGAAATATATTCCACTTTTGTTTTGCAATGCGTGTGGGCTGTTCTAGAAGTTCCCCTGGATATTTTGTCAGTTTTCACAAAGAATAGTAGTCAGTGCAGTGCCTGAATGTGTGTGCCTGCTTTTTTATGATGAAGTGCATATGATAGATGCACATTTTAAAGACATGCTAATTTCTGCCATGCTTTATATCACACATACTGTGTTGAATAATGTTTTGTGGAAGTCTGCTGTCTGAAAGTATAGTTATTTTTAAGGGCAGCCAAGTATTCATGATTCTTCTGAAATGTGAGCATATGCTAATTGAACTCCTTGGATGCTACAAAAGCTTGCCAAATTTTTACTGCGTGAGATTTTTTTCATGTTTTCTCTAGGTTTTTTGGTTTGTTCTTTTATTCTTCAAATTCAACACCAATGAAAGGTCACAAAAATATTAGTGTTTGCTTTAATCTCTAGAGGTCTTCCTTTCTTCTGTAGATTGCAGAACTGTTTAGTGAGTTTGTTAATGTACTGCAGGTGAGACTTTTTTTTTTTTAAATGGGGGTGTGCCTAGACAGGGGAGGAGCCCTTACTTGGTTCTGGGGTACCGTAAGCCTTTGAAGGGGATGGGGGGGATTGCTCCTCCCCAGAGCATGACTGAGCCTGCACAGGTGGGGGAAGGTTTGATGAGGTACTGAGTGGTGTGAAGAATAGGGTACAGGAAGCGAAAAGCAGGTAGAAGGTTGGAGAGTGAGAAACTGAAGAGGAGCAGAAGGCTCCCCTGAAAGGGAGGCTGCAGCGGTGTTTTGGAGGCGTGAAAAGAAAGATGCTTTCTCAAAGATCTGAAGGTTTGTTCCAGCCAGCAATTCTGTGAGAAATTCAAATGAAGAAATTCAAATGAGAAAAGATTTTGGAAAAGCTTCAGAACTTCAAGAACGCCACCCTCGAGGTGCAGGTTGGTCTTAAACCTTTTTGTTTAGGATGTTACTCTGCAGATGCAAATTTACTCTTCTTCGAGGGTTTGGGTTTTTGGGGTTTGTTTTTTGGTTTTGTTTTGGGTTTTTTGGTTGGTTGGGTTTTTTAATAGTATTATTTTTATTTTGGGTATTCGGAAGTGCCACTGTCAAAAGTTGGAAGTGTTTATTGTCTGTCGGTGTGTTTGCATTTTTAAAGAAGTGATTTGCTCTTCCTTTTCCAAGTGTGGTGATAGGTGATCAGTGTTCACACGGGTCCAGCTTGCCTTTTGTGTTGAGTTGCGTGGACTGCTCAGGAACTGCGTTCTCTTTCCAGCTGTAAAAAAGCCTGTGAGCAAAACTGAACCGTGTGTGCCCAGAGATGGATGAACTGAATCCACTGGTCCACTGTGTTCTGTGTTACTGTCTAGCTGTGTGTGTGCAGCTCAGATTTGTCGTACAGGCATTTAAAGTTTTTTTCCTGAAAGTATCCAGGTCTTTAAAAAAACCCAACCAAACAAAAAACTAAGAAACAACAAAATCCTCTCTTGGACCCCAATTTCGGAAAACAAACAAGCCAACCCACAGGAACGTGTGGAAGTACTCAAGTTAATGGCATATTAAACCTTGGCTCTGTGCTCTTGCAGTAGTAGAATATCCATGGCTTACTCTTTTTACCAAAAGAGCCCCTCAAATCTTTCAGACAACAGTGAACTTGTGGTTTAAAAGCAGCCTCATAGCAGAATGATTTTGTGCTTGAGCTTACTGACTCAGCCTTTGTCAAAGAAAGATAATGCCTAGTTAGCTGTGTGTAAGTGCAGACATTAACTTTGAGGTGTCTTGTACAGAACTTACATATGTCCTGTGCGCTGTTACAGAAGTGGACAAGACATAAGAAGCTGTTTTATGTGCTCAGAATATTTTATGCTTTAAGTTGTTCTGCAAAAGGCTTTGTTTTAGGAGTTTGTAATGACTCATCCCCTTATAAGTGCCATTAATTCACCTATGTTTTTCCCCAAAGTTCTTCTGAATAACTACAGTGAAGACAATATGGCCTCATGAGCTTCCACCTAAAATAATTTATGAGCAGGGAACCACATAAGTAAAGCTGAAGTATCATCACAATTTAGCAGTGAAGACAGATATCCTCGAGTTTTTTCCAAGGGAGAGAATTAAACCTAAGAAGTCAATGCTATTTTGCTATTCCATGAATGTCATATTTCCCTTCCTTGTAATGCATATATGTACAGAGCTTGAATTTGTGATTTTGGTGTTGCTCACGTAAGACAGAAATGCAGATAAATGGTGTTTATTTCCAGTTTATGCATGGTAACAGTAATGTGTTCTTTCTCTACACTGAACAGATGAGTTTACCCAATTTTTAGTCTTGACTGCCTTCCAAACTCAGGTGAAACCATTTGTATACTAGAATTTGAGGAGATGTGAAGTTACATGAGGAGTGAAAAACTGGTGAGCAGGGTTGTAGTGTGCTAGGGGAAAATTGTAAAATGAGTGCAAAATGTCACATACTTAGGATTTAGGTCTGCTTGCACGGTGTCTGATTTCCTCAACACATGAAGGATTTCTAGCTCTGCTGGGCTGCTCTTTAAGTTGTGAAAAATTACACCTGCAAAACTGTCACTGTTTTATCCAGGTGTTTGTGTAATCACGTAAAAGCTGAATTTTGCCATCATGAAAAGAGGGCTCTGTGCTCTCTCCACGTGTATCTCTTCTGTCTGTGATCTTTTTCAGTAATTTCTGCCAAGACATTTAATACACTACGGATCAGTATAAATATTTTAATGTCATACTGTCGTTATTATGAGCACTTGTTGATGTAGCATTTTCGATGAATAATCTTGATATAATCACTGGCTGTAGGAATTCTACTGATTCTTAAATTTCTCCAGTGTTTTTTTAAAGAAATGGATTAATGCACATTTTTTAAGCTTTCAAATTTTTAGTGATGGAAAGTATGTCCAGATTTATTAGTTTAAGTTGCAGTATTGTCAATTTCAGATATTTTTTGCCTTTACAATGGCTTGCCAACAGTTTGCTATAGAAACAAACACTTGTTAACTTGTTATAAAAACATGCATTTTATAAATCAGTAGGAAGGGGCCCACTTTCTTAATATAAAACTATGTAAAGCACAACTTGCCCAAAGTCAATTGGTATTTTTAATCTTGTTCTCTGTGGTGTTGAAGTGGCCTCTATTTCTGTCAAATTCAATTGGATTTGCAGTTGTTTAGTGTCAGTTCTGTGAGAGCTTTCATAATTCCAGGGCATGCAAAACCAGAAAGAGTCCTTTGGCTTGGATTATCTCATCCATATATAGTTTGTAAATTATGCCACGGTCTCCTCATTTTGACACTGTTTATCTGTCCCATTAAATCCCATGACTTCTGTTAACCTCAACTTTAGTCAAACAAAGCTATTCCTGTGTCCAAGAAAGGCTTTCTGCCATGGTTTTGAGATGACCTGAAATGGAGCTCTTGACTTTTTATGAGATTATCTGGTTCAAGTAAATAAATCTCCTTAACATGTAAATAATAATAATTATGCATTCACTTTCAGTCTGAAACTGAGTTCAGCTTCCAGTGGTCGATTCTTAGGAGGATTTCTGGGCGCATCAGCATGTCAGCGCAGGACGGGGGTGCATTTTGCAGGAAGGTTGCTGGTCCTGTTCCAGCCCACATCCCCCCTCCCGCCGGAGGAGGTCCTGGAGCCGGGAGCGGATCCCTTGGGGCAGAGCCTTCCCAGCAGCTGCATCCCGGGCGGGGGGGAGCGTGGCTAATGCGCTCCAGCTGCGGGGAGACATCTGGGCTGGGCTGGAATAGCTCTTCTCTTACCTCCTGCCCCCTGATGGGTGGGCATCAGGCCCTGGCACCCCGCGGAGCATTCCCTAATGGGGCTGTGCTGCCTGTCAGTGTAAACAGAGCCTTTGTTAAAAGGTCAGCTTAGTACGTGGCAACTTCTGCCTGTGAAAGTATTTGCATGGTGTGTTGTAGCATGATGAGGCTCTAAAAAGGCTGCAAATTCTTTAGTCTTTTACTAACAGATGGCTTTTTTCAGTTCAGGATTCTTCTAAGCACGCTTTTCGGGTTATTCAAAGTTACTTTTAAAAGCCTTTATCTCTTAAATATCTTCAGAAATAAGGATATTATTTTTTTTTCAGAAATAAGGATTTTTTTATTAAAGGATTTTTAATTGATATTTTTTATGAACAGGATATCATGGGGTGCTAATTCAAATGTGATATGGGAGTAAAGGTTATTCAGTTTAAATCATAGAACAGTTTGGGTTGGAAGGGACCTTTAAAGATTTTCTCATCCAACCCCCCTGCTATAAGCAGTGACATCTCCAGCTAGATCAGTTTGCTCAGAGCCTTGTTCAGCCTGACCTTTAATGTTTGCAGTGATGGGGCATCCACAACTTCTCTGGACAACCTGCTCTGGTCACCACCCTCATTGTAAAAAATGTCTTCCGTGTATATAGAATAAATCTATCATCTTTTAGTTTAAAACCATCACTTGTTGTCCTATTGCAACAGGCCCTACTGAAAAATCTGTGGCCATCTTTCTTATAAGCCCCCTATAAATATTGAAAGGTTGCAGTAAGTTCTCCCTGGAGCCTTCTCTGCTCCAGGCTGGACAACCCCAACTCTTCCAGCCTCTCCTCATAGGAGAGGTGCTCCAGCCCTCTGATCATTTTCATGACCTCCTCTGGACTTGCTCCAACAGGTCCACATCCTTCTTTTCCAGGGCTGGATGCAGCACTCCTGGTGGGTCTCATGAGGGCTGAGTAGAGGGAGGAGAATCGCCTCCCTCGACCTGCTGCCCACGTTTCTTTTGATGCATCCCAGGATGAGGTTGGCTTTTTGGGCCGTGAATGCGCATTGCTGGACCATTTCCAGCTCTTCAGCTAGATGCAGATAAATCTAGTTGTATAAGCCACAATGAAAGCAGAACTCCTCCCCCCTCCCAGGTTAACACAGACTTCTTTTGACAGCTAGTGCTGATTATTTAAACATTTATTTATTGACCTCTCCTCATAACTTTGTTCAGGATCAAAATTCAGCCAAGTGAGGTGGAATTTTAGTGCAGTCTTGCATCCAGGCTACCCCTTTGGAATATAGGTAGACTTAGTTTTTTTCCGGTCATATAAAATACATCCAGGGCATAAATTGAATTAGATTTGGATTCAGCTAGGCCAGAGAAATAATCTGCAAATATATTTCAAATATTCACTGTGAGTTATATTAATATACTGCTTTTAAGACTGTTTATTTTTTTGTAGCTGTTGTTTAACATATTCCTTAGTTACTAATGGACTGCAAAGTATTTTATCATCTTGTTATTATACTAGCCCATCATCTTCCTTCTTGCCAAGCATATAAGAAAAATGTACTGAATCTTTTGCCTTCTCTACATCACTAAAAATAATTTCACATAGAAGTTTACCTATAGCTAGGAATTCTAATAGTTTTTCATTGAGTTTAGGTTTGCCAGCCAAGTTATAGCAATATAAACTTAGATATGAAGAGGTTTGCAATCTCTGGCTCCTGCTCAGGCTGTCGATTAGTTTGGGACAATTCACTTAGTCAAGTTTCTACAGATGTAGGTATCAACATATTTGTACAGATTTTTCTTCACTTCAGCTTCGTGCAGTCTTATTTAAAGAATAAATCTTCTGCCGTTTTCATCAAATAAAACACACAGTATATTGTTATGAAGGGGAAAAAAAACAACCTAAACCACTATTGAGACAACATCAGGGACAACTTTGGTAAGAAATGCTTTCATTTACAAGTTCATGCTTAAGAAATAGAACTTGACTTTGGTGTTACTAAAAGCAGGGGAAGAACAGCCCAAAACTGCCAGTGTTGCTGTAGTGAACAGGAAATGAGCAGGCTGCCTTGTTTACCTGCCCATATTTTATGGAGATGTATGTTTTCTATTCGTGTTACTACTTCTGAGATGTGCTTTTTATATTAAGGTTAATGATTCTTGTAGATGGACATTTTATAGTCTTTGGAGATTCCTGTGAATAACAGAACTCAAAATACTTACCAGAGATCTAATTTAGAGTAACAATATCTTATTATCAGGAAGCATTTTAAAAAATGGCCAGCAAGCCCTCTATTCTCTCTTAATCTTTAGTGAAAAGTTCTTGCCCTTCAGTCAGTCTAGTTCCTGGTTTTGAAGAAATGCTACAAGCTGTGAGCCCATCCTGTTCATAGCTGGCGTTTTTTCCTGCAATTAACAAAATTGCTCATGCTTCCTTTTAAATACAACTTGGCCACCTCCTCTGTATTGTTCTTTCATGAAGAGTATTCTTGACTTCATTGACATTCAATAATGTTGAGATATGTTGCTAATTATTCCCAGCATGAATGCCTACTTATAATAGCAATTTATCATGAATGCGTAAGATTAGTTAAGGATTTTTGAAAATGCTTTATGTTTTTTCCTCAAGTCTTCAGGGGTTTATTGTTTCTAAAGCTGCTGAATAACCTGCTGACTTGAAAATAGTAGTTAATGCATACCACCTACTGGTAATAATTACATCAAAGCTTTTTGCCCCTTCTAGTGTGTTAATACTGCAAAGCTTTATGAATTCTGCCCAGCCAGAGAGCTCGATTTTTTTCTTCAGTCCATCAAATTTAAGAGATTTCTACCAGAAGACAATTGACTTCCCTATGCACAAACAGCTGTATATATTACATCTGACTCCCTGGGAAGTTCCTAGATGTGGTGTGGGCATTCTCTGGTAATACAGTTCACACATAACCCACTTCCTAATGTGACAGTAAAGAGCCCTGAATCAGTTTTGCTGACACAGAGCACTACAAAGAAGATGGAAAATTTGACTTCTCTAAACTGAATAGCGGCAGTTTACAAGTGTGGTAGATAAATGCCTGGCTATGGGCTTTTGCATAGCTCAGAACAGGCTTGTACTAAATGTGGTTTGGTTTGAGCTAATTCCTGGCACAGTTACTGAAAACTTGCTTTTCCCAAACTCTACTTTACACTATAGCTCTCCATTTCCCCTGGGATTGGCTCCAGTTTGGTGAGTGGCTCCACTGCTCTGCAGTTTTGTGCCTGGAACTGATTGCTTATAAGTCTGGGAATCATAATTTCAGGCTTGGAAGGAACTCTTTGGTGTGGTGGCAGAATTGAATTGAATTTTATTCACCGCTTTTCTCGTGTTTCTGGGTAGAGAATGTGTCCTGAGATGGAAATGGCAACAAATGCAAGTAGTATACATTCTGTTAATAAAGATTAGCTTTGTGTATTTTAAACTGTAGACACTGAAAAAATTTCCTTGACTGTTCATGGTGCTTGTTACCATGCTCATGGACTTTGACTAACCAAAGGTATGGTTCTGGAGATACTTTACTCCAAAGTGCATTCTGTGCTGGTAGTGTGAATAAGACTGTCACAGTTTTGGCTTCTCTGCTTTATAAAATCCCTCAGTGCTATTCTTGAATACCCTGGATCATTGAATATCTCCAGGTCATCAGAGCACGAAGCACTTGCTGTTGGCACAGGGCAATGGAAAGCTGTGACAGTACTCTCATTATTTCAAGGCAAGGTCTGTGGGAGACCCACAGCAGGTGCTGTGTGGTGTCAGAGGGACCCACCTGAATTGGAGGCTGTGAATCCTGAGGACTACAGGCACATATGATTATTTCCAAGAGTGGCTGCTCTTTGAAGCTAGTGTTTGCTGTTGCAGCTGAACGAGTTTCAGTACAAGTAGAGCTGCTGTGTGATGAGGCAAGTGGAGCTAATGGGCATGCCATTGATATACCTCTTCTGCACCAAGCTAAATGCCATTTTATATACTGAAATAACCTAGACCTCAAAATAAAAACATCTGCATTATATTCTCACTTCTGGGGGAGGAGAAAGTCAAAAAAGAATATATTTGGGTAGGACTTTGTTCATCACTAAACTCTCAAGTAATCCTGTTATGTGTTTTGGACTTGCTGCTAACTACTGTATTATTGATACTGCTAACTGAATTTGAGGCATAGGCTTTCAAAGAGCTTTAATTTCCATTATATTTTCTGTATTTTATATTGTATGCGAAGACTCGCTGAAATGTGCAAAGCAGCAAGGCATATAAAGAAGGGAAATGATGACATGAACTCAGAGTGACCAGATAGATTTATAAAACAATTATGAAAGGAGTTAGTTGTTTCTGCTTTGTAACTTCTTATCTGGACTGCAACCTTGAAAGTGGCATTATTACTGCCTGCCTCTAAAAAGCAGCTGCTTTTTCCATGGGCTGATTAGAAAAAGAAGGGATGGGATTTGCAGGGCAACATTTGTGAAGTTTAAGCATGTGTTTCCAATTACTTTAAATACTTGAATGTAGTGCAAAAAAGATGGGGAAAATCTTCTTGTTAGTCTTGGGTTACTGGTCCATTTGGTGTAGAGGGGCTTTTGGAGGGATGGAGCTGTGAGTGGTGGAGATACTAAATATTTATCTGGAGCTGTGGAAAATGCCGAGAAGTATTTTACTAAAATACTGAAACCCAAAAAGTTATGCTTAAAACCCAAAAGCTACTATTAGAGTAAGATCAGGAAACAAGGAACTCAGGCTGCCTAACTAATGTGTGCTGTGGAGTTCACACCTGTGAGTTATATTCTAACACCTAGTACTTATATACACCTAACACTGTGCACCTGTTGAGCCTTTCCCCAGTGGGAGACAGGTGTGAAAGACCTGGAGGAACTGCTACCTCTTGATCAATAAGGTAAGAATAAGGATGGGGCTGCTCAGCAGAATGGAGGGATGCGGGCCGCACCTGCAGATCTGTGTGTCATGTTGTCATCGGTCACTTCTGAAGACATATTTGGAAGATTTGCCATCTGATCTTGTCTGTGTTCAGAGGAAAGGTGGTGGTGTTCTATATTGGGTAGTACGACAAACAGCATGAGATACTTTCCTTCTTTCAGATATATTGTGAATATTAGGGAGGAATGTGGGTTTTACTTCACATGCATGAATTTAAAATATCTTCTTCAGTGAAAATTTATTTTGAGTCAATTAAAATAGCTGGAATGAGATTTTTTTCCTGAAGTGAAAACACAGGCTTGAGATTGCAAGGGGAATGAGTTGTGGCTTTTTTTTTTTTTTTTTGGTTATGCTGAAGTTTTTTACACTTTGTCAGTATACAGTAGAAGAAATTTCTTCCAGAGAGTAGTTGCCTGCTGCAATTCAAAGTACAGTTGCATAAAGAGTCTGTCTGCCTTGTTTCCAGAGCTGGGAATAACAGTGTGTGGGCACAGGGAAGGAAGTGGTGGTGGAAGGATGGGGAACTGATGTGCTGAGCCTGGTGCACCCTTCTAGTGAACTGGAGTTCCAAGCAAGCACAGAGCAGATACTGTCCATGCTATGCGCCAAATGTATTCCTGAATGATTCTGGCACAAAAGTCATGCCAAAACTACTTTTCCTCTTTTCTTCCTCCAATTCTAGCTGCCATTTGATGGATGAGGGAAAACAAAACACAACAGTGATTTATTTAGGGTCATGAGCAGCCAAAATTTTAAAGCAGATTTATTATCGTCGTAGAAAAATCAAAACATTGAAACCCACACTATTTTTAGACATGTCTGTCTGCTATTTTAATCTGGCTCTGGTTTCTTTAAGAAAAGAAGCCCTGTGTTTTCCCAGAAATGACCCTTATGTTGATATACACCTGCATCTGCAGGGGGCAAATGCAGACAAAGTAAAGCAGCTAATACTGGCCTGTGTTCATGTAGAACCTGTAGCATTTTAGTAAGGCATAATTCATATGCTTAGGTATAGTTTACCCCTTGGTTGTAGAGAAGAAAAGGGGAAGAAGGTGATTTACCTGGGTCAAGACACATGCCCAGGAACATCTCCAGGGCTGGAGAAAGTTTTTTACCTCCAAACACAGCCTGAGGAAGCAAGAGTCTAATCTAACTTCCTAATCCTGTCCCATCAGAGACTGCAGATCCTGGTGTGCCCTGCACAGCTCTGCAGGGAAGGCTAAGGTGGAGTAGGGCTGATGGCTTTTAATTCTTGGCCTGCTCATACAGGTTTCACATTTGGAAGCTTTCTCTTTTGTTTGGAAACATCCACTGTACATGGTTTAGTTTCATCAAACTTTACTTATTGTACTTTTTTTTTAAAAAAAAGTGCATTATCTACTTTTTTCATTAAAAATGCTCTCAAGCAAGAAAGAAGTTTTGCTGCATCTGATGTCCTGCTGTTACTCCCCAGTGTTCATGTCTGACTTAAAGATTAATTAAAATAAATATCAAGTGCTACTGAAATAATTAATAAATTATACAATTTACATTCGATTGTAAGTGGAAGAATGTCTTACACTTCCCTTTAAAAAATCAGCATGGTTCCAGAAAGGAAGGAAGCATGCTAATTACAATGCCTCCATGAGACGTTACAATTCATGGATGAGAGTTGATCAGAAGATGCAAAGGAGGCAAAGAAAGTATTTTAATGTTTGATACTTCAGTGCTTCTAATCCCAAAGGTTTCTATTAAAATACATAACAAAATCTGTTGTGCATTTCCAGCAGTTTGATATTTTCTGAACTCTTCCATCTGGGAGTCTTAGAGACATTTAGGATTGGATGCTGGTTCCATGGCAACTTCTGGCACTGAGGTAGCATGGCTGGAGTTTCTCCTAACTTAGAGTAGTTCATGAGAAATCAAAATCAGTCTCTTTAGCTTTTTACAAAATATCCAGACATTTGACAGCTTTTTTTTTTTTTAGCATACGTATCATGACCAGCATTTATGCAGATGTAGTGTGTCCAAGGCACAGCCATAATGTCTGATGTTGTTTATAGAACAACAAAATTTGAAGATGTTAGTGTGTCTCTGAACACATTTTTTAATTTGTAAAGCAGTAGTATCTGTTAACAGAACAGTGACAAGAGGAAGAAGAATAGACAAGTCTCTTCTACAGGGCTGGCTATAAAGTTACCTACTACTATGAATCACAAAGCTATCTTAAATATACTATCATGAAAACAGCTGTGCAGGGTCAGGTTGAACATCCAGCTTGGATGCCAGAAGATGATGCCCAAGAGACCAGTGGAGCCCCATACAAGCATGTCATTTTTCT
The DNA here is from genome assembly GCA_013396755.1 of Sclerurus mexicanus. Lineage (NCBI taxonomy): Eukaryota > Metazoa > Chordata > Aves > Passeriformes > Furnariidae > Sclerurus > Sclerurus mexicanus. Next base: position 1,387,047 of record VWZF01000985.1, on the reverse strand, counting down.
TATATAGTCCCTTAGCCTCCAGCTCCATGGCTCCTGATCCAGAGGATGTGCCACCTCACTTCTTCACTGAACTTTTGCACTGCCTCCCTCTGGCTCCTGTTCCTCTAGTGTCTTAATGTTCCTCCTATTCCTTTATGATACCTAAGCACTGCTATCAGAAGTACTGAGAATATAGTGGAAGCAGTCTGGATGCTCCTATGAAATGGGAGAGAGGCAATTGTGGAAAAATCCAGCTTGGTTTTTGGCCAAAGTGTGTTGATCACTGTGCAGGATTAGTCTCTCCTCCAGGTAAGGAGCTGAGAGGCTTGAGCTCCTGTTCTTCTCAGAGCTCTTGGAGCTCTGAACAAGTCCTACAGTGAAGAGGTATAAGGTTTTGGGAAGGGAGAGGAACTGTAATTTTTCAGATCTGTAGGAAGATGCATGGGAGGAGAAACTCTGCATTTCTGAAGTGGAGGCCTTTGCTGTTTCCTGTCAAATTTCAAATCCCTCTTTGACAGCATGGCAGGTTAACAGCCCCCATTAAAATATTTTCACTTAGTGGTTTGGATTTGTTTGTTTTCCCCCCTTTTCATTTATTTGAAACTGTGAAAGCACTTGGGGAAAAAAAAGTGAATACCTGGAAAACGTGAACTGATCAGTCTTACAAAACTTTTCCAGGCTAAAGATAGGATTTTGTAACTGGACATTTTGGGGACAACCTGTAGGAGTAGTGCTGGCTCTTCTGCCTTTTAGAGGAACCTGGGCAGAAGGTTTCAAATTTTCATTTCCAGGATTAACTTGACGTATGAGCAGTTAAACATACCAGGATGACCCAGTGTCCTGTGCTAGTAGATAGCCTGCCTATTGTAATCTGCTCTAAATCCATAATGTTCTCGTTAACACAGTAACATCTGACAGGATTTAGTCTAAGATTATTGCCCTTGTAGTTCCATAGAAAGCTTTTTCAGGGGAAAGATGTTTCCTTGTCACTGTGACCTGAATAGGAGCAGAGAAGTGCATAGTTGATAGGACTCCCAGGCCTTTTTCATAAATCCTGTGCTCTCCCATTGCCTGTAGTATGTAATTTAATGCTGTAGAACAGTGAGAAACAACTGAAAATAGTTGTGTTTGTAATGTAGACATTTAACAAATTATCTCAGTAGAACTGAACAATTACATGGGTTCAGTGAAGAATGTGTCTGTTAATTGTGATGGTCATTAATACACTTAACTGCTTGGAATCCTGAACTCTTGTTATTATTGTTTTGCTACTTAATTTCAGACTTAAAAGTAATCAATTTATTTTCAGTGCATGTTTTAATCTCATACTTCTCTTCCATTACAAGCACTACCTTTTCATTTTAGTTGCAAAGCTCTTTTTTGAGGCAGAAAAGATTGTGCCTTTTGTAAGTATATAACAAACTATAATATCTTGATTGTAATATGTATGTAATATGTAAATAATATCTTGATTATAGTTTGGAAAAATCAAATAGAAATTTATCTGGTTTAAAAGGTGTGTGATTATAAAGGGACTGTACAGTGTGGGTACAGCACATTCTTGGGAAAGGATTTATTTTTGTTATGTTTGTTTCTAATTTGGATTAACAACTTCTTTTTCTTTCCTTGGGGAAAAAGTGAGGAGCACAACAAAAAGAATAGCTGTTTAATTTGATAATGCTGATTACTATTGGTTTTTGACCTAAAGACTCATTAACCTTTGTCCCAAAAAGCTTATCTAAATAATTCAGAGTTTATATTGGGAGTGGGAGAGCAGAGGATGTGGATTTTTGAACTCTTTTGGAACATCACTGGCTCTGCATTTAGAACAGACTTGACCTTTCTCAGGCTCAGGTCCTGGGCTCAGTGTTCACGAGACTTTCTCAATGACTTTTTGTTCTTAAGAAGGGATGAAGTCAACACTTGCCTGGCTTGAGAATATTTTTATTGCAGGTTTTTAGTTTGCAAAACTAATACCTTCAGAATACAGGATGTTTGAGGTGAATGTCATGGAAAGAAAATACTCTCCTCCGTAGACAATTTTGTGGAGTATCTGTTGTTTCTTGCATTGTGTAGGTGAGATGGTGTTGGTGCTCCTGAGACTTCTCTGAAATTTTTTAAATATGTTTCACTGCATTCTTGTGCTTTGAAGAAAGACAGAATAGTGAGATCAAATGAGGGGAAATATTTCTCTTCTGTCAGTTTTTAGTACTGTGTGTCTGTCTTTGCAGCTAAGAGCAGCATGGCTGTTTTTATTCCATTTCCTGAAGAGCAGAGGTGGACATATCCATAATTACTTTCATTAGTTAAATCTCATACATGTTTAATACGTACAGCATGCAGTTAAATGGATTTGTTATAAACTTTTATACTTTACCTTCATTTTTTATTATTCTGTAGATACTGCTTTAAATAAGGTGGCAAAGGTTAGGCTGCTAAAGGGTATTTGTGGACATTAATTTCTCTAATGAAAATTTACAAGGAATTTTGAGAAACTGAGATCATCACAAGTTTTAAAAAGGAAATATGTGTCAGGAACAAGTATCAACTCTTCTCAAATCCTCTGAAGACTGACTGAACAAAAGTTGAGAGTCAATTATGCAAAGGAGAGATTATTTTCTGGAGTCTGAATTTAGTTCTTTGTGTAGTTTAAGGGAAGTTTAGGAACTATGGAAGTATCAAAAGCACAAATTCTTAATTCATCCATATAAATTTCATATAAATGATTACAAGACCTGTATGGGGAAAAAATGAGAGAGCATGAAACTGACCATCTAAAGAAATAAATTCGGGCAAATCAGCTTTCACCCCATTCGATGTTGAACAAATTCAATCTTCAAAACAAGTTGTAAGAAAATATTTTCTTGGAAATAAACCTGACCTATGAAGAATTTAAAGAAATAAGCCTTTATTTTAAAAATATGGGTGATGCAAGTTGCTTGATGATTTTCTAGCTTGGATATTGTTTGCATCTCCTGTGCTGTTAATTAGATATATAGTAACTGAGTTATGAATTCCTTATGATCACCTGCAATTGTTAGAAAGTGCTGTATTCAGCTCTAAGTACAAGTGAACATCAAACCAACTACAGCACAGTTGAAAATGAATGAAATAACCATCCACCTAAATAAGGTAAACTTCAAGAGGGAAGAGTCTGTTCTGTGCCTGAATCAGGAAGAGTCTGATGCCTATTCTAAAGCTAAGCCAACACTTTTCACAAATAGCAATTGATTACATCTGTTCAAGTGCTTATTTTTGTGGTTATTTCTAGACTGAAATGCTCTGAGGCCTTTTTAGAAGTGTTGCACACTTGAAGATTTCAGCTGGATGTGTGTGAACTGGAAAAAAAAAAAAATCATGTGTGAGGGATGGCTGGGAGATTCATCTTGCCTGAATTAGGGTTCTGCTTTTGTCTTTTCCTGTAGCGGAGGCAGGAATTGGATTCTCTGTGTGGTCAGTGAACACAAGACTATGTTTACATTTGCATGCCAGGATTCCAGTCCTAAACTGTCTGTTTCTTTCACTTGACTGAAGGAAGTCTAGACAACTAGATCAGACCAGGATGTAGTTGTCTGAAGCTGGCTCAGCAGAGTCCTATTTTTTTATGCCTAACTCGAGATAACTATGTTGGAGATCTCACTTTTAGGTATTTGTTTTCAATGTTTCCTTCAATGGGCTTTCTGTGCTTGTCATAAGGATTCACTCAGATAAGTGAGTAAATATAGCAGAATAAAAATCAGAACAAACTAGTTACCATGACTAAGCCAGTGTCTCAAAGATGTCTGTTCACTTTAAAGGATCCTGATTGATTTTTTTTAAACCTTTTGTTTTAACGCATCTGTTCAAAGTTAAAGCTGTGAAATTTCACAAATAAAGACTTCTGTCCTTGGCCTTGATTTTTCTCTTTTTTTTTCTTTTAAGGTTTTTTTTCTTTAAGGTTTTTTTTCCAAGCAGAGAAGCTTAACAGACAACCCTGATGTTGTGATTGTGAATGCTTTCATTAAATAAGCAGATGAGTGACTGTGTTTGTAGTGTGAGCAAGAAACACCAAGTGCAGAAGAGCCTGTTCTCATAGGAGGGAATGCTGCTGAGCTGCCTGACACAGAAGGAGCTCGTCCTGGAATTACCCTGCAGAAATGTGATAACTGAAGAACAGCCCTCTTTTGTCTGGATGTTTTCTGCTGTTCTTTACCCAGTAGTTGGTTTTCAGTGTAGTATTGGCTTTAAGGATTTTTCAGCCTGTAAATAATTAAATCTCTGTTGTTTCCATTAACAGAAGAAAGGGTATGTGATTGCAGGTCAGAAAGCATAAAGCTGGGATACTGAGGGGCCAATGCAGCCCTTACTCTTGTTAGTGCTGCTTTGAAATCTCTGGATGAAAGAGACTTATAACAATGTAAATGAATTATTATTTTGATTTGGCATAACACAGTAGAGACTTCTCAGAATATGGGTATCACTCAAATGCTTCACTGAGAAATGATGTCAATGGGGTGCTTTTTTTCCTTCTTTTTCCCTGTAGTACACCTTTCTGACTTCTGCTGATTGCACTGATGTGGATTTTTGCCAGGCACAGAGTTATATCTTTAGTCCTATAGTCTCTTATTGCTTGGAACATTAATAAAATTCAACAATAGCATAATTTTCTAGTTTAATTCAAAGAAAAATAGTTCACCCATAAAGAATTAAAATCCATTAATCCATGAAAATATATCTGGATTTCATTATAATTTCAACAGGAGCTTCCCACTGGAAACAGTGGTTTTTATTTTTTGATGAGAGCAGTTTTAAACCATGGAGTTAATACTCTTCTCTAGTAGAGCAAACTGACAGTGATATACTTTCACAAACTTCAGTCTTCTTTCTCTCTTGGAAGAAAGAAACCTGTTGCTATGGGCAAGATACAGTTCTAACATGTTTTCCCAAAGGAGATTTAAATTTAAGTGTCACTCCTTTACAACACAGACTAACCAAAAATGTTTGAACTGAACTAGAAACAGAGCAAACAGAACTCGCTTCACTTCTTGAAGCTGCGACAGAGGATCTGCTTGCTCTCTGTGCTGAGTGTGAGTGTGCTCAGCATGCTGCAGGAGCCAGTGCAGATAATCTAAGCTATGACTTGCCATCCTCAAGGTGCTTGAGAGTTGGCAGGATAGGCACCTGTTGGCTCAGCCATTGACTCATGTGGTAGTTGTGACCAGGTTCTTAATGGTGACTCTTTTCAGTACTGTGCAAATCAAGCTCTCAAAGTCTTAAACTCACCTGCATGTTACTTTACATCTCTAAGAGCCTTGAATAGCTGTTATAAGGTATCAATAACTGATATAAGGTATCAATAGGGAACTAGCACTGAGAGGGTTAATAGAAATAATTGTAGGGGCTTTTGCTGAAGCCGCAAAGACAGACTGCATGGTTGAGGCCATAATTAGCTACAAATATAGAAACAGGGAATATGTTATGGTTGCTATCAGTACCTGGCCTTGAGGCTTCTAAAATAGAATGGACGCCATATGGAACCAAGATGAATCAGGAAATATGTCAAGAGAGTAAGGCAATTATAGAAGTTTGCTAATTAGACTGATTTGAGTTGCCAACAGAACCGGTTTAAGTTACTTTTTGAGCCAAGTTGAAAAGGACACAGTGAGGAAGACCCACGATCTTCATCCCCAAGACCCCCGAAGACCCCTGCCCAGGAAAAATGGAAACCAATGCACAAACTCAGATGGGAGGAGTGCAGGGTGGAGAGAATGGAAATTACTTCTTGGAACTCATTAGAATAACCCTGCCTTTTCTAAGGAAATAATGCATACGTATAAAGAAATAATGAATAAGCATGTTTTAACTGTATTTAAACAAGCCTGTGAGCACAAACAAGGTGTGCATGTTTTTGGTGGAGCAATCCCCTGTGCACCCAGCACGGAATAAAGGTACCTTCTCTACAGATACCTAGTTGTGGGATCTTTTTCCGCATGTCATAGCATTATAGTTTTTTATAGGGCCCAGCCTTCCTTTGTTGTAGGTTAGAGAAAGAGAAGGAGCTTGCTACAGTAAATGATGTCTTTTGCTTTAAGTAAACATGGTTCAGTGTGCATAAACACTGCCAAATCCCTAAACAATACTTATGGCTGGACATTTCAATGTCTATGTTGGAAAACTTGTGGGGATTAGTGGGTTTGCTCATCTTGATAGACAAATTATTAGTTCTTAGCTCAAGATGCTTAAAGGACAAGGAAGAAAGCTGCTTTCAACCTGAACTCATGTCAAAATGGATGCCACAAATTTTTCAGTGTTAATTAATATTCTGAAAAAAGTTGTGATCTCTCTCCTATAAGCCTGAATAGCCTTCTACAGGGACACGAGCAGATAACACTGAAGACCTGTGTAACTTTTAATTACTCCAGAATCACACTGGAATTTCAGCCTGATGAACATGTGGTACTTATGCTCCCCACAGCTGTAGGGAGAGGAATGAAGAAACTTTTAATGGGATTCTCAGCCAGGAGACTGAGTGTGATACAGTTTAAGGTAGCCTGGAGAAAATGCCAGACTTGATTTTGGGTGAATCCTCATTCCAGGAACCTGTATGGTCAGCTCTGGGCTGATGAAATCTTTATAGTGCTAAGCTGTAAATCTTTAAAAGCAAGACAGTGAGAAATGCATGTTCTTCCAAAAATTGCAACAGACTTAGTTTTGTTGTTGGGATTTTGTTTTCTTGGTTTTTTTTTCCTTTCCGGAGAACAGCTGGAGATGGAGGTCATACTCAACCCCTCTGTTGCATTGCACAGTCCTTTTAAAGTCCTTCCCTTTCCCAGAAGATGCTTCCCCATACCTGTTCCTTCCCAGAAGAATGCCCCATCTGCTAGTTTAACATTGTGGAAGAACTTTAAAAGTCACAGTGATCAATTGCTGCATCAAATACCTTAACCACGTGCAATAGAAAGAAATGCTCCTTCAGAGAAGTACCTTAACTAGTAGGATAGATTCTTCCTTTTCTGATCCTGTGACTTAAATTATTCCAGGTAAAGCAGCACAGCTTGAAAAATAGGCTGGAGGCTAGATCCTTGATACGTAGTAACAACTTGGTATTTATTAAGATTTGCAGTGAATTTTCTTCTCATAGGTCACAAAAGAAACTTGCATGGAGTTTTCCATATTCACAGTGTGTTCTTTAATGATTGTTGTGCACATAATGTAGTACATCCTATTTTCCCAGTCTCACACAAAAGTGGAGGATATGCTGTTCCTTGTCAAGATCTGATTGCTCGTGTGTCTAGTAAATGTGCTGTGTTTATGAGAGGTTTATATCTCAGGAGAGCTGGGAAGAAAAAGGGCCTCGTTTAAATGCACCTACAGCTCTTGGGTGGGAGGAGATGCTGAAGTAAATAGAACTGAGATGGTTCTGAGGCATTTGCAGGTAAACTTTGGGTCTGGTAAAGATCAGAACATCTTGACAGTTAGCAAAAAGTAATTAAAATGTCTTAAAGTTATTCTGTCTCCATGTGTATGGTTAAAACATTTTTGTAGTGGGTTGACCCTGCTGTCCTGCAGTGCCTGGAGGTAAAAGGACCTTTCAGGTCCCTGCTGTCCTCATCAGTTTTAACTGCATCTTCAGTACCATCTGTGACCTGCCCTTACTATCTGCTACTTGTGATTGATCAGTCTGCTTCCAAAACAGTAGATCCAGTCCTGGATGGCAATGAGGAAAAACCAGTGTACTCTGTGTATTTGTACTGTTTCCAACTGCTGAGGTGCTTGTAGTCCTGAAACCAGGAGGCATTACATCAAAGTGACTCACTGGTGATGCTAAATGGTTCATTTTTTTCAGAAAGCACTGAAATTTTGTCCTTTTCAATGCAGAAGTCTGCAGGACAAATGCAATCTAATAATTTGATTGTCATAGGTCAAGGATCTACTGGAAGGAAGGGTATTAGTCTTTCAGAATTCAGGCATTTCTAGGTATTTTCAAGATAATAGCATTATCTTTTGGTCTTGTTGTCTGTAGTCTTACACTGTTTCAGTGCAGATATAAAGACATATCTAAAGCAATTGTTTTAGAAAACATAGGTCCTGGTTTCTTGGAATAATGCAGTTGCACTTTACCTTGTTAAGTTGGTTGCTTGAAAGAAAGCATCTTTTAACTATCCTCTTACATTCCACAATGTTTCTCTAATCATTCCACCCCATAGGTTTCTATTTCTGAGTTTGGACTTCTGTGGGTTTCTTTGGTGTCGATTTTTTTTTCCTTTTGTTTTTTTGATGTTGAAAATAATACATTTGTTGCAACTTTATCATATGTTTGTGCCTATTTGGCACCAAGACCTTGATGAAATGTAAGGTGACACATTTCCTCAGTTGCTATTTCTGTAAACAGGGGATCCATCTCCTGAAGGGCATCAGACTTCGGTGATCAGTCATAACTCGGTACAAGGGTGGAAATGCCAAATTAAACACACTTCTCAAAAGAAATATACTTCTGTCTGTAGGGGAGGGCAGGGGAAGGTTATGTGTGTCTTTGCTTCATATCACATGTTTAAACTTTCTCTGTTTACTTTCTCCCCAAACCTAGTGCAGAATCCAGAAGTGTTTTTCAATGTTTTCTTTTCCTTAAGTCATGTTTTCTTTGAAGGTTTTTTTTTGTGTAGTTATGCCTTAGTTTTCCCGGGCTTTTTATAAAAAAAAGAAACAATCACTGGGAATAGAAATTTATGAAGTAGGCCCGCTCTAGCAATATCTCTCTTCAGAGGAAGCTGGCTTTTACAGTCTTTATCTTAATAGACTTTTTTTTGCTCATGCCAAGGTTTTAAATTAATTTTGAATGCTTTTGTAAATGTTTTTACAAAATTGGTTTAATGGCCACATGAACACAGCACAGAGAACAACTCAGGAGTGAGTTTGGGAGGTAATAATGGGTCTTGCTTTGACAAACATCATCTTGGGATGTGTAAACAGGAGTATAACCTGAAAAGCAAGTGATGTATTGCACAAGCTTTAGTTGGATCATTGTGTCCTTGGTTAGATGTTCTACTTCAGTGAGAACCAGCAAAAAAACAAGGCAGTGAAAATGAGCAGAGATCTGTGAGAATATTGGGTGGGCTTTGAGGAGGCCAGTTAGGTTTGCAGACGGTACAGAAATAGGACACAGCAGCTTTCATCTGTGTAAACAGCTGCTGCAGAGGAGCAGGAACAGTCTGTGTGCTGGATGGAACGGAAGGTAATAGATTTATTGCAGCAAGGATGACTTAGAGTAGGCATTAAGAGAACTTGTTACAAGTTATTAAAAAAAAAATAAAACCCCCAAATCATAAATGAAAATCCCCCACCACTAGATCTGACACTCTGAAAGAAGACCTTAAAGAACAGGTTAAACAAATATCTGTCAAGAATTGCATGAGATAAGTGATCTATTGCTAGTCCAAACAATGGATTATATTATCTTCTGGACTTCCAGAAGATAATATAATGATTAATTTCTGATGATATTTTTTTAGTACGGAATGATAAATTTTAAAGCTTGGAAATAAAACTTAGGTTGGGGCACATCAACTGGTGCTGAAAAATAAGATCACCTTAGATGTTAAGGGGAGCTTGGTTTTAGCTAGTTCTCAGTGCTGGACTTTAATGAAAATAATTAAATTTTAGCAGGGTTTCTCAAGAAATCAAACTCTATATTTTCATATAGAGCTCTTGTAGAAATGAAATTGCAGTTTGCATGCGTCTTCTGTGTACTGGTAACATGTAAACAAAGTAAAAATCAGGGACCTGGTAATTTTTCTTCTGACAAATAACCAGAGAAACACAGCTTGAATTTTGACTATCAAATAAACGTAATCACTTACTTGTTATCCACAAATGAAAACTATAAAAGAGAGAGGAATTAAATAAAGTCTGAAAGGGATAATGGTCATGAAGAAACCACATTATCAGACAAGATGGTTCATTCCCCTCGAGTATCAGTCTAGTGCCTGAAAGCAAATATTTTCTTTTGGAAAGCTAATTTCCACTAAATGGTGAGGACAAAGGGAATAAGCAAAACTGGTAAAAAATGGAGCTTATAGATTGTCTCAAACCTCTTAAAGCACTTTTTTGCTGGAAGTATTCACGCTAATTTGGTAGTAGCGTGTATCTAACTGGCCATTAATCTGCAGTGCTCAGAGTTGTTTGTGCCTCCTGTTTCCATGACTTCTCTCCAGTGGCTGAGCCAGGTTTGCAGAACTTATTTCATAAAGAAGGCAGCTGGCATTGTCTGAACCTTCACTGTAAACAGTCCCAACTTATAGGTGTAAAGTTACTGCTAGTCTTATTGACAGATCTCTGCAAGATGTGAATTTCTCATGCCTTCTTGCCAATATTTTATGCTGTTGGATGTATTCATCTCCTTTCTGCACAGGCTACCCATGCTGCAGTATTCATGCTGTGGTGAGTAGCAGCAAACAGCCAGACAGTTTTTCTTTGTAACTATCCCTGTGATATAGCATTTGGGTCACCTTCAATGTGCATAATTTCTTGCTTTTCTATTTCAATTTATTTCTGTGTATCAAAGCAGTAAAATCCTATGTATTGGACACAGTATGTCAATGTCTAGAGAGCTAGGATGGGTTGTATTGTGAACTTTCATGTCTTCCCAAGATGTGAGGATAGCACTGTAATTAAAAGTTTGCATCATTAAATCCTTGAAATCATCAGTTCCACATGTGATGATGGATCTAGAACCTTTTTTTTTTTTAAATTTCTCTTAACATAAGACATCAGTCACAGTCTCTTACTGTATTACAAGGAATTGTACACAGTATTACCTACTGTTTTGGTGAAACTGCCCATTCATCCTTGGCAACAGCTTCAGAGCTACCATTTGGACATGGCTGCAGATTACTATCAATGTGTTCTCTCAAAGTTGGCACAGCACTACTTGAATGAAATCATGACAGCTTCTGGGACTCTAAATCAAGTTGAGACTTTCATTGTATCTTTATCCTCAGTAATTTTGAAGTAGGTTTCAAAAAATATATATTTTTTTTTTTTTTAGATTGGCATGCTACATCAGATGTCAGTATCTGATAGCCTCTATATTGTTGCAATTTAACACTATAAGTAAAAAACCCAATCTGACTCTGCAGTCTGTTAAGCTGATACTTATTGTGTTGTTATGGTCCTCTTGTGAGAAAAACTAGTGGTTATGTCTCTAAACCAAAGCTTTGATGCAGGAACCTTGATGACCTGTAGCTATTGTCAGAAATGCTGTATAAGCAACACTGTATTTGATTCTTTTGCTTAGCTGGTGTATTTTATGAGGTGGTCTCTGAATAGTGGGAATCACTGTGTAGGGCAGTGTACTTGGGGGGGTTGTTTTCCTTCTCCGTCATTGAAGTCGATATTGTTACTGCTTTGCCTAAGGGGATGAGTGTGTTGTTCGTTTTTTTTATCCCCCATCTTCTATAAGTTTGATCTGCAGGAAGTTTGGGGTTTTTTTATTATTTCTTTTTTATTAATTTGTACCTGAGTTACAGGCTGCTGTTCTTCAGTCACATGTTCTATGATGGACCTTGCCAAAGCAGTATCCTAGTTGTAGCCCACTGTTGACTTCAGAATGGCTTTTTTTCTGCTCATACAGAACACTCCTGGAGTTGTCAGGCATCATGCTTGTCTGTGAGCCTTTGTATCAATCTTCAGCAAGTTCCTTCTAGCTTGTCCCTGGTTTGCCTGCCACATTCCCAATCCCACAATGCAAGTCATAGATAAGAGATAGGGACCTACTGCCTTTCATTGTCCATACTTGTCAAATCCTACATCAGCATTTTGCAATAGATTGGCTGTCAGGATTGCAGAAAAAGAGAAAACCACTGGAAAACTTCATACTGAACAGAACCAGGGAATATAAGACCATAATTTGATGAAAAATCATCACTGGGTTTATCTCTGAGTCTATAATCCTATGATTGCTGTGAAAAACAACTATACTTCATCTGCTTTTCAATACTTGAAGTGTAGCAAGCTAACTAGAGTATGCCACCAGGAAACAAGACACCACTGTGCTTTGACACTTTTTTGACATACATTTGCAGCATCTCTTGGAGCGGGAAATCAGCCAGAATGTAGGTTGTCAATGGTAGATTTTCTGTTTTGGGTATGGGACCTGTATTATGAACTGAAAGAACATGCAGAAGCAGTACAAACATTTCTGGAGAGCATCAGACTCTGGAAGCTGTCCATGTGTGATTCTTAATACTTTATGGCTTAGTAGTGGAGTGCTGGTAGGTCTGCCAAGGCCACTGATTCATGGAGGTCATGAAGCCGTATTGCCACAAGTCTCTGGGCTTGTTGCCATGGCAAACATCCTGACCAGTACTGTGTCCTAGGTCAGTGTGTGCTGAAGCCATAGATGGGCATGCAGTCCCAACTACTGCATGCAACTTTAGGGTCTTGCCATGAGCAATGGGTTAAAGACACCTGATCTGTCTGTGATGGATGTAATCTGGGACACCAGTGCCTGCCTCCTGCATCCCCCTCCTGCTCCTTTGCAGCCAGAGGCACAACCAGGCATCAAAATGATAAATGTGTATGCCTCAAAGGTTTATTCCCCTTGCCCCCGCCTTTTCCTTCATGTTTTCCAGAGTCTGTATCTTTCCTGGCACAGTAGTCCTTTAGCTTTCCAATATAGCAGTTTTGTTTTTATTGATCAATGGAAATGATCAGTATCTGGTTTAAAAAGGTTTGAAAGCTTGCTCCCCTGCAGATGCAGGCTGCCTCACCTGTACCACATTACACAGCCTACCTGCCTGTCCTGGCTTTGTGTTCTGTACCCAAGAGCCAGAGCTCCTGAGAGTGCATCCCATTCCAGAGTTCCCCACTCTGTCATATGTGCAGATGCAGAGTAACAGCATTACTGTAGTTAGGAGGAGATTTGCTGGCAAGACTCTGTGCTCCAGGACCAGCTCCACTGGTGCACTTAATCCGGGGTGGGGGTGGGGCACATATATATAGATATAGGATTTGGATATTATATGTAGAAAACATGCTTCTTTTCATTGCCTCTTTCACCTTTTTAGGTTGTTGAGGCCATTGGAAGTCTTTCAGAGGTCACTTGGATGAAAAAAATTGCTTCTATTGGCTTCTGTCTGCTTCAATGACATAGTTTATACAGAGAGAGACAGAGTATAAGCACAAGCCTTTAAGGTAGAAGGAAAAACACGAAGGTATTTGGCAGTGCTGTTATATGTCCTTCTGTCTGTAGTAAACACCAAGTGAAAGTCATCAAGTACTGTTTGCTCTTGCAAACCATGAGTCAGAACTGTTGGCTCTCTGTATCTTTATGTTAAAGGTATCCATATAAGCAAGTACACTGAAGAACAACCCTTTTATAAAATATCGGAGAGTGATGGGGAAAAAAAACCCAAACCAACAAAAAAACCTAACACAAAACAAGCTGCATTTCTGCAACATAAAATGTTTAATGAATTCCTCTGGCTGGGCTACATCACCACCTGTGCTACCAGGTCAGATGCATCAGCCTGCGGGGCATCTGCCGCTGTTCTAAAACCTCCTTTTGTGGAGGTTTGAACTATGCCCTGCATGCATGATTCTCTGGGAGACTCCTTGTAAAACTGTTGAGGGCTTTGGTGAGTTGCCTCTTGTGCCTTCAGCTGAAGTGAACAGGTAGCACAAGATGCTCTCTTCTGCCTTGTGGAAGGAATTGGACTTGGTGACTGGCTGTTCCAAATGAGTGAGCCATCTCCTGGGTGGCAGCAGGAGATCAGGTTCTCTTCCATGTCTACTGTTTGGTAGCACTCTTAGGTTAATTATATTTTATTTATTTTAGTAGTCTATCTTTGGCAGCCAAGAAACAGTTGTATATGGAAATGAGCTATTTGCCCCAAAAGTAAGTTATTCTGTACTGGGAAAACTGATCTGAGAGTTCTTGGAAAATTTGCTTTGCTACTCTATCATGGATGAGTAGGGCTTGCTCTCCAAGAACTCTGAGGTTAGTATACTTTAAAATGCCTTTTGATAGGTTTAGTCCTAATAAAGATCTACTAAAGCAACTCTTCTGTCATGGGAAGAAGTCAGCCTGCAGTGTTTCACTTTGTTGTTAGCCAGCAAATTTACTCTGGATATGGAAGAGACAAAGATAAGACAATAAGTATATAAAAAAAGAGAAAGGAAAGGAAGGTCAAGTAATAACAAATACTCAGGATCTAGTTGTGGACTGTGAGCAAACATTACCTTTTTAAGCATTTAACATCTTTGTTTTAAAAGAAATTATATCTAAGTATTGTGTTTTGTTTGAACACTTTGCTTCAAGTCCTTTGTGGCTTTTTAAAATGCATTATATAACAAGGGGGTTTTTTTTGTCTTTCCATAGCAAGAAGTTTAGCAAGTTTTAGGAGTAGACTAATGACACAATATTGATCTATCAGGACTAACATGTGTGTTTCAGAATTTTGAAACATGTAATACTTGTCTTGGTTTGCAGCCTCTAAATACAGTAAGGTTTCTCAGGTGTAACTGCTTAGTAGAGCACTGTCAAGCCTTGTGGATTTTGTTTGCCTTAAAGGATACAAGAAAGAGAAACTTGGGTACAAGGAGGAAAAATTAAAAACAAGTTTTCTGTTTCTAAAGCCAAATCTGTAGCCTGAATCTAGAAAGCTTAAACTCTTCACAGAATCAAGAAGGTTGGAAAAGACCTCTGAGATCATCACGTCCAACCTTTAACCTGTCCCTCTAAATGGGTGTGTTTATATCTATATGAGTGTATTTCCACGTGTAGTTTGGTTTCAGATGTGAAACCCTTTCTCTTGGAAATTACTGACATTTTGAAATGGCAGAGCTTTTACTATTGAATGGATGTTCTATAAAAATTTTTGTTCCAAGTTTTCTTTTTTTTTTTAAATAATAAACTACAAAATATTTGGAATTGCCTCTAAGCAAGATGTATTGAAATGATGCACTGGTACATAAGGAATGGTAGTGGATTAGAATGCAAAGCAAAATGTAGAAAGGCACTGCAGATGAAAAGCCAGGGTTGAGAAGCTCATGAAGTGTTTGTGATGATTTCCAAGTCTGCATCCAGTTGTACTTCTATCAGGCTGAACTGAAACTCCTTATTCTTTTCCCGCTTGTAGGTATTGTGAACTAGGCTGTGCTTGCACTGGCTGTTTTTGCAGTGCTCAGATCTCTACTGTGCACCTTCAGCACCTGAAAGTGAAAAGAAATTTAGGTGCTGAAATGAAGTTTTTGTTGTATTCAAGTTGGGCTGAAAAAAATGATGGTGTTGAAGGGGATGGTTAGAAATGCAGAGTGCTGAAGTAGCTTCTGACTTTCCAAATGTTAAAATTTTATTGCTTGGTACTGACAAGCCAACTATAAATAGTAGTAATAACAATCATTTTATTTATTGGGCACCCTTCCATCGTTAATGTCCTGTTAGATGGCTCACAAAAGGTATAATCTGCTGTTAATGTCCTGCTAGGAGCCTCATAAAAGAAATAAAATATAAAGGCAGTTTAATGCTTAATGGTTTATGCTTTTTCTTTCATGTTGATGTAGAAGATTACAGTTAAAAGGCCAATTTTGCATCTTCATTGAAATTAATGGCGTTTCAGTGACTTATCTTGGATCAGAAACAGGTCCAAAATATGTTAATGCTTGTTCTTTAGTTCAGTTGGCTGATGCTGGAACATTCCTGATTGATTTGCAAGGTACCCCAACTGGATTAATTAGAGGAGAAAAATACTGTTTCCCCCTCTAAATTCTGCTTACTGCAAAACCTACTTGCTATAAAATGTCATGTTCTGGAGGCTCCTTTTCCCCATCTTCTGACTAAATTGCCGTTTCTTGTGCTCATTCTTTTCATCTTTTATGTTGTTCATTAAAAATGTTACATTTTATGCCCAGTATTGTTCACAGTCTACAAGGTTTTTATCACTTAGATAAAAGCAATCTACTTGATGCACAGCTGGTCTCCAGAGTGATCTGATTGCTTTTGTGATAGGCCTTAGACACCTAATGCTGTGCGGAGCACTTCTATGCTGTTTTCAAATAACCAAATTAAATTACTTGCAGATGAACTTGGTTTATAACAGCATATTTGAAGAAGATTTTCAGATTTATGGCCAGTCTCGTTGTGCTTTCTAAGATTTAGTAGCACTGTGGTCTTTGAGTGGTCTCTGATTTCTTCAAGTACAACGGAGGTACAACTCAGCTTAAGCATGACTTTTTTTTTCTCATTCATCTGGTGGAGAGGGAGAAGGGAGAAAGGCATCTTGACTCTAGAAAGGATTTATGTGCTTCTCTGTTAGTGTGGACTTTGATGCCTAATGGCTTCTGAGGTCTAAAAGATGATGCTGGGCCTCTGCAGTGGATGTGGGATACCTGGCCCACATATTTCTGGGAATCCTGTTCTGAGTTCCTTGATGTTCTCTGTGTCTCAGACACTGGCCACTCCAGCCCCTGCTTGGGATTTTGGTGGATAGCAGTATACCTCGCTATTTAGGCACTGGAGAGTGATGCCTAAGTTTTCCTTGGTGATTTAGCCCTAAAATGCGACATTTCCTTCTCTCCATTGTGATTGTGCTTTTACCTTACGTCATCTATTTGTTCTGAAACAAACAAAAATGCTTTGTTGTAAAAAAATTACTACTTTTACCCCATCCTCCAACATATTTTCATATAGTATCAGCTTATAATAAAGTGAACTGGAGGTTTTTAAACAAACGTATTGTTTAGCACATGCTGAGACCACTCAACAGCTTTTATTCTTGTTATTGAAATTGGGTTTCCTTTTTTAAAGCTGTCAACTGGCTTCCAGATGGTGTCATACGTAGGTGGTAACAGTCAACTGGTACCAAATACACTTTCATCTACACTTCCCTAGGAATATATTACTTAGCTGGCTTGGTCCCAAGATAATAAAATAGCTGCAAATCCTGGGTTATTAGGCTTCATCAAATTCTAGTTAAGGTTAGTGCTGGTCACCATGTAGCCAAGCCAAAGTGATTAGATTTTTGCTCATGGCAAATGTTAAATCCCATTTAGATTTGATTAATTTTTTAGAATTTTTAAACCTATTTGCTCTAACAAGAAATGTGTCATCCTCTGTGGGCTTGGAACTGTTTTACAGAGTCTTTTCTGTGGCTCCTTAAGCACTGTCTGGCTTTGTCCACACTTCATTAAAGGCATGTAGTGGCTCAAGAGGATTAGGATAACTCAAACCCAGCATTTCTACTCCCAGTGGAAATTAATCTCTTGCAAAGAAAGCTGTGCAGATTTTGTTCTTGCTTTATTTCTTAAACTGCCTGTAGCTCTGTCATCATTTCAGACAGTGTTTGAAGACCCCAAGGGTGAGGCCCAGTATATTAAAATATTTGATTATGGCTCTCCCTGATAGAGTAATTAGGCTGTATAAGACTTCATCTTTGGGCTTCTAAGATACTTTCTACAGTTAGCAATGCCTGCTGCTCTAGATATTGCTGCAGATGTATCAAAACTAAAAAAAACTGTGAGATCTTTCCATTGCTGTGCATGGCACAGGGTGAGCTGCTTTTCTGAGCACTGTGTGTACAGTTGGCTATCACAACCTCTAGTCATTTAAACCTTTCAAGGCCATGTTGGATGGGGCTCTGAGGTGTCCTTGCCCATGGCAAGGTGTTGGAACTATGTGATCTTCAAGGTCCCTTCCAACCCAGACCATTCTGTGATTCACCGTGGTGGTGAAACGTTTTCTGGCAGCAGATGTTTGCACCCTACTTCCAGCTGCTGTTGTAGTTCCTTTTTTGACTTCTTTCCCTGTTCCCCCAGAAGAAACATTTAGGAGATATCAGGAGTTCTTTACTTGCAATTTTCACGAGTAGAAATGTTGCACCCACAAAGTGAATCCTGATGACCTAGCAGGGCCTTATGAGAAGAACTATATCTCAAAACAAAGTGGCCATGGATATAGATTTAAAGGGTAGTCTGGAAATAAGGAGGAAGTATTACATGCAAGTTTTTTTACTGTTCTCAGAAGCAAATACATCCATAAAGCTGAAGATTTTTTTTTTGGGTGAGTCCTTCAACTTTGATAAACTCATTCCTTTCTTATTCTTATCACATATATACACACACACACATCTTTGTTATCTTAGAAGAGGACTTTGGGTCAACATTATTTTTTTCAAATACCTTTATAGTGAATGCTTTCCGCTGCTACCGTGGATACCATAATTCAGGAAATGTTTGATAATTCATTCAGTATGTATGTGAATTTTATTGCAGCTTCTCATTCTGCTTTGTTTGGTTGGTTTGCTTTTTAAAGAAATATTTTGACAGAAGAAGTTGGGAAGGGTGATGGGCAAGCTTATTTTGCCTCATGGCTGCCATTTAAAAAAAAACAAACTTATTGTTAAAAAAAAATCAACCCCAAAAGCAAAAGCAAATGAAACCAACCAAGCAAAACCTCACAAACAACAACAAAACCTAAAAATGCTTGTATTCAGTAGCATTTTTCGTTAAGGATGGTTAACAGCTCTATAACTGTTCAGCTGTTGCCAATAGCATTTTCATATTACACCTTCTGGGGGTTACTATCTTGCTATTTAAAAATAAATAGACTGATATATAGGCAGACACACCAAAAAGAGGTAGTATTACTGACAGCTCCACCATAACTTTCAGCCTGTTAACATAAAGCTCCACCACTAAATCTCTCAGGGTAAACTATGCAGAGATAGAAAAGCCCCAAGGTATTAAGAGTGATTTTGATATAAATTCCAATTTTATTTTATGACCATTTTACAGCTGCTTCTAGATATCTTCTCTCGTAAACTACAAGGTACAAGGCAAATGTTACCCTTTTTTTTTTCTGCAGAGTTTCAGACAGTTGGTTTATTGTGACATGTTAGCAGCCTTTTCTCTGCACTGCACATTGCAAAGAATGAATTTTAATGAGACTAAGCTAGCAGAAGACCCATAAAGAAGATGCGATTATGTTTTAAGTATTCATAAAAAAAGTTACATTAAATTTACACAGTTTGATTTTTTTTGTCTGTGACAGTCAAAAAGAATTAGACTGAGAGCATATTGCAGAATCACAAAATGGTTGGGGTTGGAAGGGACCTCTGGAGATCTAGCCCACCCACCTCCTAAAGCAGGGTCACATAGAGCAGATTGCATAGGATTGTGTCCAGGCAGATATTGAATATCTCCAGAGATGGAGATATTTTCTCCACAGCCTCTCTGGAGAGCCTGTTTCAGCACTTTGTAATCCTCAAAAGGAGTTTTTCTTTAAGGTCAGGTGGAACTCTTTGTGCTGCTGTTTGTGCCCATTGCCCTGTGTCCTCTTGCTGGGCACTACTGAAGAGAATCTGGCCCTATCCTCTTGACACCTGCCCTTCAGATATGTGGGTGCATTGATAACATCCCCTCTGTCATCTCTTCTCCACTCTGAATAGGCCCAGCTCTCCCAGTGTTTCCTTCTAGGAGAGATGCTCCAGTCTCCTCATCACCTTTGTCATCCTCTGCTGGACCCTCCCCAGGAGCTCCATATCTCTCTTGTCCTGAGGAGCCCAGAACTGGACACAGCACTCCGGATATGCCTCACCAGGGCTGAGTGGAGGGACAGGATCACCTTCCTTGACTTGCAGGCAATGCTCTTCCTAATGGACCCCAGGATACTGTTGGCCTTCTTGGCCACCAGGGCACACTGCTGGCTCATGGACAGATTGATGTCCACTAGGACCCCCAGGGCCTTCTTCACAGTGTTGCTTTCCAGCCTGTGCTAGTGCATGGGATTACTCTTCCCCACGTGTGGGACCCTGCATTTGCATTTGTTGAACTTCAGTAGGTTTGTCTGTGCCCATCTGTCCAGCCTGTCCAGGTCTTGCTGAATGGCAGTGCAGCCTTCTCGTCAGTCGGCTGTAGGGGGCTGTGTAGATCCATTGCAATGGAGTGACTTCACTGTATGGGCTGCGTATCTAGGAAACATTTCTCCATGCAAATAGAAAAGCTTTTTGCTGGAGGAGGCCAGATGGGGAAAAAATTACTGCAGGAAGCCCCCAGTCAGTGCCACAGTACTGACTTCTGTAACATCCCTGCTGAATGATGTCACTCGTGCGCATACGGTTATAGGATGAAACCTTTACTTAGGAGAAAGACAGTAAGCCCCACAAAAAAATGTTAACCTGTAAACAGAAGGCTACTTTAGCAGGGTATGGGGTGATGCCTGAAACTTAGAGCAGCTCCTGTACTGAGTGGGAGCTCCATCTGCAAACTTGGGGGATGCTTTCATATGCTCACAATAGGCCTTGAGTTTAAAAATAAATATTCCATGAACAATGATGAATTACAGTGATAGGAATGTCAATTTCTGTATGAATTGCATACAGTGAATGAGTAGTAATTTCACAGAACAATTTACTTTGGAAAAGGTCTCTATGGTCGTGGGGTCCAACTATTAGTTGTGGTCCCAGCATTGATAAATCATCCCTAAGTTGACACATCTACATGTAAATTTCTTCCAACTAGTCTTTTATTCTTACAAACTAATGTTACTAAAAATATTCTCCTTGAAAATCAGCTGAAAGTAGAGCTTGATGGAACACTTTGAGTATTGTGGTGTAGCTTAGTTTTCAAGTTTAAACTATTTGACTTGTATTATAAATAGTGCAGTTGTAGATTGCCTAGGTTTCTTCTACTGCACATCTTTTTAGAGCAAATTTTGACATTATTACTTCCTGCCTGTCAGAATAGGGAAAAATACCATTCTATAAAGCAAATAATAAATAAAAATGTACACTATTTACAAGGATGGGAGGAGGTGTTCTTCTACAAGAAATATTTTCACTCTTGGTGTGAAATTGGAGTTCTATGAATGGCTTTTAACTGAGTTATGTTCAGATTAGATATTGTGAAGAAATTCTGTGCCATGAGGGTGGTGAGGCACTGGAACAGGTTGCCCAGAGAAGCTGTGGATGCCCCATCCTTGATAGTGATCAATGTCAGGTTGGACAGGGCTCAAAGCAATGTGGTGTCCCTGCCCATGGCTTGGGGATTGGAGCTAGATGATCTTTAAGGCCACTTCTAACCTAAGCCACTCTGCAATTCTATACTATATTGTGAAGAATATAAAAATTAAACATTTTTAATAATATTTTTCAACTTTGCTCCTCATATGTATAAGATGAATAAACTTCTCATTAAAAAAGTCATCTGACTGAAAATGAAGTGTTTGGAAAATCAAAGCCTTTGTTGAAAGTTTCACTTGCCTTTTTGCTACTGGCATTTGTTTCCTTGCTGGCCTGCAACAGATAGTTTCTCATATGTCTACCATGGCTCTTCTCAAGTCCACTGGACTGAAAGAAGACCCAGGAGAAGTCCCTGCTCTGATCTAATTTTCATAGAGTACATCAGTGGGAATAGGGACCTTTTTTAATCCAATGTCTTCTTTGATTACAGTTTTATTCAACTACGTGATTTTGTCAGTCTGTCATAGTACAGAAATTCTGCCTAATATTTTTTCTTTCATTCTCTGTTTAGACATGATAGGGTTTTTATTTAACATTTACATCTTTTATAAAGAAAAATTACCTGGTAACTTATTTTTATGCAAATCCCTTTTAAGGTAGCAATAAAGAAACAACAAACAAACCCTAACCTCTAATCAGTTCAGAGTCCTACCGTGCTGTGAGGAACTCTAAGTTTCTAGTCTGTTTTAAAAACCTGTTTTGTGAATGAGACTGAAAGCATAATGGCACCAGGAGTATTTGATATGGAAGTACTTCAGCCTTGTTCAGCATTTCTGGTGGTTCAGTCAGAGGGAGTAACCCGTGAATCTTGATCCATGGATTTAACTTTGAAGTTCTTTGCTGGTTCCACGTGGGAGCCTGCCCATTAGCAGGCCTAAACAGCTGCCTGCAGGTCTGATGGGTATGCCTGCTTCTCCATGCTGGAAGTCTTTAAAATAACCCAAAAGATCTTTTTTCCAGCTAAGTGTGTATTTGTTTGTAGACTGGACATGTGAAGAACAAATAGTTTTGCTTTGAAATCTGTGAAATCTTCTTCCCTTGAGCCCCATTAATGGTTTTCAGTTTTTAGTATGGGATTAATTTTTCATAAGTACAGATTAGCTCAGCATAAATATAGTAATCAATGTTATATTATGGAAAGTTCCAGCTAGTTTTATTCTGAAAGAACTGAGAGAACTTAGAAATGGAACTTTAAATGGCCTGGTATAAAGTCTCAGTTTTACTTTACCCTGAAATGTACTTGTTCCTTTCTAATCTGAATGTCTAGATGCACGATTATCTCAAATATAAGCATTTAGAACACTGAGTCTTTTATTTTGAATACACTTAATTATGGTTTAGATTAGGGACATTCTTAATGATGTAATCTCTGTACAACTTATGTGGATGTTTCACATCAGCTAGTTTAAAAAAATATTTTTCTTATAAATTTGATACCTCTTGGCTGAAAATAACGCTTTACAAACTCTGTTACAGAGGCAATGATAGAATAGAGTCTTCCACAGTAAGTGGTCAAAGTATATGCAGGTTATATCTTGACTTTTGAAATATTTGGAAAAAAATATGCTTCTGTTATGTGTTGCATTCCTACCTTTCAAAGAAAAAGTAATCTATGAAGTACATTGAATCATAGTAAATGATTAGTGATGTGTAGATCATTAATTTTTCATTGACTATCAAACAAGAAAATCGATTGAGCAATATTCATCATTGCAATAAACCAAATTAAACAAGATGTTTCCTAGTGCGCCTTATCCTGAATACCAGGAGCCTGTGAAATGATTCAGCACAGGAAAGGAATGTTTAGTGCTTTCGCCCCAGGCTTACTTGCTGCTGATACCATCTAAATAAATTGATGTTGTTAAATAGCACAAGCTCCTGGGGGGATGCTTACTTGGGTTTAGAGAGTGGTTTATTTTGGTTACAGCTTTTTCTGTTTATAGTCACTTTAAGGGGAAGCTGAATTCTATTATTTGTGAACTGGGAGAAGATTGTCCATACTGGAATCTACTTCCATTGGTTTACCCAGACAAGGCTATAATCTCAGCTGAGTATTCAGCTACAGCATGTATAGATAACGAGGTAGATAAATAGTCTAAGTTTATGGTACATTTGCATTCGGCTGACTTTCTTATCTATGCTTTTAAGGTCCTCAGCAGTAGTTTTCTTTCCCTGTTCCTCTTTGGTAATTTCTATCATTGTTGATTGAATAAGTGCTGTAATTCACAACAACATTTGAGGGAGGCACTTTAGTATTTCTGTGTAACCAGAAACAGCTCCTGGGCAAGAAGATTTTTTTTTTTACTGTTGTTGTTTTTAACATTGATTTCCAGCAGTGAAGATGAGAAGGGAAGCACAGAACTGTCTGATCTTTCTCTTTTTGATATGTTACAGCTTTTACATACACCTGTTGTTCACCCAGGTTCTTCTATCTCCCAGTTCAGTGCTGTACTACTTTTAAGGGTATCTGCAATGAAGGATTGAACAAAATTATCCTTTATTTAAAAGCAAACAAAATCTGAATTTGAGTTACACAGAGGGCAGAGGTTGGTGTTTCCACGAAAGCTTTAGATATATTGGTGATTTGCTGGACATAAATAAAGTCCAATTTGTATTAATTTCGTCATTTTGCTAATTTACAGCTTTGTATTTTCTAGGTACTGCTTTAATTTGAGCCTCTTGTGTGAGATACAGATTCTGTTTACTCAATAGCTGAAAATATGAAGTAGATCTCTCTTTTGTTCCTGCTCCCCCTTTGTCTCTTGATATTTTTACTGCCCAAGTCTGTCTTAGCTGTAGCTGAAAAGCAAAACAAAAAGGAAACAATCTCCATAGATGAATGAAACATTGCTGCTGGAATAAACAACCCAGCTGTCCTAGTTACAGGTGTCAGGACCAGTTTACCACTATGTAGGTATAAGGAAAACCGTGTATTCTACACCCTCTGTGTCATTTCTCGTGAACTGTTAATGATGGATCATTTGCAGCAGCTGCGCAGGGCACACCTGACACCTCAGGCTGCAAGCTGGGTGTTAAAGAACCCTGTGAGATAGGGGAGTCTTTGTGTCTTCACGCCAGTGACTCAGCTGTGGTAACTCCCTCACACCCAGCCTGAGGTCATCTCTGCTCATGGGCCATTAGGGACTGGCACAATAGGCAGCTGCAAGGACCTAGACCATCAAAGATTCCAAAAGTATCCCATGACTCACGGAGTTAAATCACCCGTTGTGGGACATCCTGCCCTGAGGGAGGTACTGGGCACTCCCACCTGAACCTGAGCATATATAATCTCTTGGTTTTGGGACTTCTGGTACCACCTGTGGGATCCAGAGAAGGACCAGAACCTCACCAGGACTGCGACTGCCGCTCTTGACAGAACTGTGACCATCATTCTCACCGACAGGTTTCCTTTCCTTTTACTTGGCACTCAGAGGGACCACGTGGTGCTCAGCACAGGGGCTAATGAACACCATTCTGCTTGTGCCCCAAGGTGCTGGGTTATACATCTGTCTTTGTGAATTAGTACAAGTTTTCTCCGTATCATTGTAGTTGTTGTAAACTTTTTAGTAAATTGTAACTCTCACTTGCCATCTCTCTTGGGCTGGGTTCATTTCTCCTGCAGGTTTGCCTTTAAACCAGCACACCAGCTCATTTTAAAAAATGAAACCCAGTCTGAAGGTGCAACTGCATTCATTGTAACACCAGGTCTGTGGTGGTGTATTTCCCATTTCACCTTTCCCAGGGCTGCCTTCAGCTTATGGGCAGTGGGCTGGATGGACAAAGCTGCATCGAAGGGTCAATCGTTTTCCCGTGCAGGACCTCAGTACAGGCTTCCCAGCTACCATTCAGTAACAGCACATCCTTCCCATTTTGGGGCCAGACATACCAAACACAGTCTCTGCCTCAGCCAGTGCTTGAGGCACCTGTGGTCTGCACTACTGGAGACGGACTTGGCAGGATCCATCTGTTAATGTGGAGAAAACTCCTTCCTTGGATTTAACATGTCACCCCATCAGGTACCACCTCCTACCACTTACAGTTCATCACAGGGTAGCTTCTTACTGGTGTGTGTTGTGCTGCTTCTTGGGAAACTGCTGAGATGCCAGTTACCTCTCTTAAAGTTTTTGCTCAGATCTTACTTCTCCAAATTTCATAACTACATGAGCAACCTTATATATGTTCTGTTTAGCATGGTGTATTTGTGTTTTTGGGTTTTTTTGCCAGCGTGAATGCTTGACTGTTATGGTGTTCAAATTGCTGATTTTTTTTCTCCTTTCATGCGTTGTCTTCATCTTGATGAAGAACAGGATGTTCGCTGGGTTAGATTAATAAATTACTAGGGAATATTGTTATTCCTCTTGGTGTAATTGTTTGGTGAATAAATAGGAGCTTTTGTGTGAAGTGCAGTAATCTCACAAATATACAAAGCATTTAAATATCAGTCCTCTTTTCCTCTGCAAGATAGAAATGTTGAGTGTAAAAATTATAGAATTACAAAATGCATCAGGTTGGAAGGGACCACAGCGACTCATCTGGTTCAACCTGCTGCTCAAGCAGCGTCATCCCAGAGCTCTTGGCACAGGATTGTGTCCAGACAGTTCTGGAATATCTCAAGTGGGGGAGACTCCACAACCTCTCTAGGTGGTTTCTTCCAGTGCACGTCACCTGCACAGTAAAGTTGTTGTTCTTCCTCATGTTCAGGAAGAACTTTCTGTGCATCAGTTTCTGTTTTTTCAGATTTCACAGAAACAGTTAGTTATAAATGAGCCAAACCAATTTTCTGACATGTTTGATTTTTTTCTTTTCAGTTTTCATGATGGGAAAAAAAAAAAGGTCAACAAAGGAAACCAAGTTTTGAACATAGATGCATGAGTTTGTGCTGTAAACTGCAAGGATTAATTTTTTTTTTTCTGTAGGAATGTGGAATTTAAAACCAGAAAAAATGGAATTATGGAAAAAGAAAAGCTTTAAAGGACTACATAATCTCTGCAATAAGTAATTTTAGGGTCACAGTACTAGGTTTCGCTTTTTACTGTTCTCTATGAACAAATGGCTACCTGAAGTATTTTTCCCCATTTCTCTTTTAATAGGGCCTCCTTTTTTTTTTTTTTTTGTTTGAGTTTTTTTTGTTTGGTTTGGGTTTTTTTTTGTTTACCTCTCAGGTGCACTGCAGCCTCAGTCTGCTAATTTCTGTTTCTGTGCAAATTGAAATGAGGTTTTGATAAAAGCTGTGAAGTATTTTACTTGAACAATAGATAATCGAGTGATGAGAACTTTTTAATTGAAATAGTTTTTGTTTTAGGGAAGAAAGGTTTCGGTGTCAGAGGAAAAGAAGCTGAGAAAACGTTTCATGTATAGTTTAGTAATATCCACAAAGAGACAGAAGATAATGGTGATTTATGCAAAGATGTGAAGTCTAAGGTCAAGAACATTTTATACCATAAAGTGAAAATATCTAGTCACTGTAAATATCTTTGTGAAAATATCTTTGTCACTGTATCTAAATGCGTTATTTCTAATTTATTTTCATAGCTTTGGGCATAAGACTTCCTTATTAATGCAGAGATAGTGTTGTCATATAAGTCATCTTTTGTATCACTGCTGATCATATTATCACATAGAATTATCTGAATGCCTATTTGTAAGCATGTTTTTATAGAAGTGTGGAAGTTCCCTTGATTTTTGGTGCTCTTACTAAATACATAGTAATGATAATTCTGACCTTCTTTTTAACTCCCATATCTTTGCTCCTTTCTAGTCTAACTACAGGAAAGAAATTTTGAAAAACCTTATGCAGTGTTGGAATGAATTAAACTAATTTCTCTTCAGTGATTAAAAAAAAAGAAACAAAGGTGTGGTTTTGCAGGCTTAGGTGCTCTTACGGATTTTTTTTGTTTTTGTTTGGGTTTTTTTGTAGGTTGTTTTTTGGTATTTGTGTTTCGGTGTTTTTTTTTTTTTTTTGATTGGGTTGATTGGTTTGGGTTTTTGTTTCAATTTTTTTTCCTTAAGTTCTGTACCTATTTAATGGTCACTCTAGATCGCTAATTTGGGAGTGAATGTGGAAAAACTTGCAGTACTTGGTAGCATGAAGTCTAAATATAATTATGAAATTGTGTGTAATACAGATAATACACAGATTCTCTTTAATGATGCTTAGTCCAAACACCTATAATGGATTTTTGCGAAGAAATGCCCATTTATGGGTTGTCTGTGGATCTTTGTTTTTCCTGGTGTGTGTATACACCATATGAAATTTCAGATTGTCCATAAAGTAAATCTTCCAAGACAGTTCAAAGCAGACTAATGGAATACTGTCCCAGTTTTGTTCCTAGGCAAATTTATAACCGGTTACTTAATTCATTTTTGGTAGTTTTGCTTTCAGTACTCTGTAGAAATATAATTAACTTTTTCTTAATAAGGGGAAAAAGAAGGCTGGGAAAAGCAATATGCAGTGGTCGGTGATCCTGTTCATATAAGGTTGTTGATAAGAGGCAATCTTCAGTTTTAATTGTTTTATTCAGGTTTTAACTTTCACATCATCCAGATTCATTATAACCTCTCCCTAATACTGGTGCTATACTTCAGTCAGTCAAATTAGAAATAATTTGATCCGGTACATTAATATTGATGAAATAAATGCATTAATATTGAGTTCTTGTATGACAACATTCCTGTTATAGTTATCAGTGCTTACTGGTATAGATAATGCTAAATCAAGATATTATCTTGCAGCCCAGTGTAACAGGTCAGCAGGAAACAGAACAACAGCACTTAATACTCATTATATTTATAGATAATAACCAAATGATGGAGGAATAAACTATAGATTTTAATGCCAGGAAAAGAACACAGTTGCTTTATATGATGGTTGTTGGTAGGATATATAATGCAAAGAAGTATTTCTAAGTTTAGTCTGTGATTTTTCTTTGCTAAATGTAAGTTGAAGGAAGGTTTTCAGCTTGTATGGTGCGGACTAGAAGGCTTCAGTAGTCCTTCATAGGGAAGTCTATCCCATGAAGTCTGGATGAGCTGCATTTCTATCAGAGCACGTCAGACTCTCATCTGCAGAGCTGAAATACATGTATTGCACTTACTTTGACAAAAGAACTATTCTGGACTTCTAGTATTGATAATAAGTGCTATTAAGATTGGAGAAAATTTTAAGATAAAATAATTTGATGAAATGAAAATATGAATTGAGGAATGAAGAAAGAACACATTTTCTAATTATATTCACTTATAACTGGATTACTTCACATAAAATTGAAGCATTGTATGCAGTATCCTTATAACTAGCATTTTTTAGTTAATTCTGGTAAAATCAGCAACTTGAAAGCTTGAAGTCACAAAGTGAGTGTTGCATGGCTCTAGGTACTGGTAATAAGATGAAGTGGGCTTTTCTGAGTCTATACTATTTCTTCCAAGGTGACATTGAGATATTCAGTAAGGCAAAGCAAAGTAGCACAAACTACTGCTTGCTGCCCTGTTGTTGACTACCCTGCACTGATGTATTTATTCCAGTTAGTGACTTCTGCAGGTTAAATGAAAATCACAAAACTACTTTTCTTCCTTAGTGCTCCATGGAAAAACACAGGTATGAAAATGATCCCAAGGTTCTTTATTAAAGCAAGAAGCATGAGATATGAAGGAATCTGTGATTCTCTGAATTGCTCTTTCCAAGTTGTATTTGTTTATTTCTTTATATTTCTTTATTTTCCGTGCAGTGATTAGTTTTATAAACACAAATACTTATTTTAATTTGGTTTCTTGGGTAAATTAGATTCTGTATTTACCTTACCCTGACTTTTGGGAACATTTGCAGATGTGTTCTCAGAAGGGGAAGATGAGTGGCTTGGCCCGGTTGTCCCACTGCCTCTTACCTACTTATTGTAATTAAAATGTTTCTCTTGGAAGCTTCTGAGGCCTAAAGGATGGTGTAGCAAATAATGAAATCCAAAAATGTGGGGGGTTTTTTGAGTTTATAAGTCCTGCTTAGTAGCAACTGTTTTTTGATGAGTGAAGAGAGAGAGAACAGTAGAGAGGAAAGAGAAATAGGGGAGGAAAAAAAAGAGATGATGTTACTTTGCCCAGCATCTTGTCAAGAAAAGGTCCTTATGTTTTCCCCTGTTCAGGTTACAAAATCATGAGCCCTATTTTTAATCCCCAGTTCACAGCAGCAGAACACCAGGTAGTTATTTCTAGCATCTGTTTGACATAAAGTAAAGTATACCCTAAAGAGGCACACTTCATAAACACTGAGCACCAGAAATACTGTTCATATTAAATTGGACCACATGAATAATACAGAAGTCATGAATTTAAATTATTACTGGCATTTGGAGAAAATGGTAGTATTTCAGCCATTAAATAACAACTTTGCTTTACTTCTGGAAACAGAAAGTTATTAACTTTTAAATCACATTGATGCCGTGGCTCGGATATATTTCTGGTTCTCAAACCATCCAGACATACCTTGACAGTGCTGTGTTGCACTGGAATTGTTTCCTCAGAGGTCTTCAGCCCACTTCTGAGATGCAGTTGAGCTGGAGCTGTGCTATAATGGCATTATTTTATCGTAGTAGGCATAAGGTGGGACTGTGTGTGGAGGTTTTGGGACGGATTGTCTCACCCACATTGTTTGCTTCTACAGTCCTGTAAAGGGGAGTGTTAGAACAGCTATTTAAAGCTAAATACAGTACACTAAGTAGGATTGTCCCAGGAACTTTTTCTCCCTGTTCTTTGAAATTTGCCTGTTTATGTATCCTTAACAGAGCTGTTGAAGAGTGTTAGCAGGTGATGATCCACATGGGTAAATAATTATCTTTGTAGTCGGGAGTGCTCATGATCTCCCTTTCCTATTCCTGCTCTTCCTTCAGTCCTCAACATCTTTTCTAGCTAGTGAAATTAAATTGAGGTGAGTTGGAAAGGTAAGTTGTGAAACAAGTGACTGCTTGTTGATGAGGTCTTTAAGAATCTTATGTCAGAATGCAGAGGAGAACAGGTTGGATTCAGATAATTTTGGGACAAGCAACCAAAAGCTTCCCTGCTCCTCTTTTAAGAAAAATATC
Organism: Sclerurus mexicanus; assembly: GCA_013396755.1. Taxonomy (NCBI): domain Eukaryota; kingdom Metazoa; phylum Chordata; class Aves; order Passeriformes; family Furnariidae; genus Sclerurus; species Sclerurus mexicanus. The sequence continues at coordinate 1,357,007 of VWZF01000985.1, read as the reverse complement.
CTGAATGATCTCAAGGTAAATCATTTGGTCTTTCCAAGACATTGCTTTGTAAAGTACAGATGCCGTATTTGCACAAGTGCCAAAAAATAAATATAAGAACTGTAGATACTTTCAGGTTGAGAGGAGTCTCTCTGGTTTATATTGGTTAGTATAAAATATACTGGATAAAGTGCCCATAAGAAAGGAAGGAAGAGCTTTCTTTGGGCTTACTATCAGGTCACTTGTCACATCAGTTGTTGCTTCAAAAGGGGAAACTTGGGAGAACATAAAAAGAACTGGTTAGAGAAGGCACTTGAGCTGAAAAGCTCAGAGACTGGAATATGTAAGAGTTCCACGTTTCCCTTCATCAGAGACACAAAAGATATCAGAAACCAGAATACTAAGCAGGGGGAAACACAGATATAGAAGAGTTGCAAATCCACTGTGACAAAAATAAGCTCCAAGAGGCAAAAACCTTTGGAGATTGAAAGAAGCAATGAGTGTCACAGGAAGCTACATGCTGGAGCTCAGGCTGTGTAGAGATAAGATTGGATGAAAGTCAGGCTGACTTAGACCTTGTGAAAGAAGTCAAGGCAAATAGGTAAAGTTTTTTAAGCTACATACACAAAAAAGAGACTAAAGAAAGAAGGTTATAGGTTGAGATAAGATAGAGTCAAAATGGCAAAATAAATAAGGTGTCTCACAGTCTGCAGGGATGATGACTGTTGGGCTCAAAGACAGTAAAGAAAAACGGAGAGGGGGAATGAAAGTTGAGGTGCAGAATATTTTAGTGTAGAAATTTAATGACCTGGAAATAATAAAAGGAAAGGGAGGTTCAGCAGTACAAACTGCAAGGTCATTTTTTTTTTTAAGGATTAAAGCATCCATCTTTGTTTTAACTTACAGACTGCTACTTCTGTAGAAAGCTGAGCTGAAAAACATGGATGGAGTGGGCACTCGTAGAGTACTTCTAAGCCACCACTGCTGTGGTGTATCTGTGGAACAGGAAAATACAAACTGAAAGAGAAATTGAAGCATTTAATTCCACAGGGACAGGGCAGTTGTTGCCATTGCATGAGCCGTGTTACAGAAGACGCCTGTAATACTGCCTACAGTTCTGATCACTCATCCTCCAGGAAGGTAAGAAACCCAAGCTGGGGTAAAGAACTACAAAGATGATGAAATGAGATGGTTTTTAGAGAACCTGTCCAAGAAGTGGAAACTAGAAGAGCTGAGAGAGGTTGTTCTGGTAATGAAGCATTAAAATAAGAAGTGTAAGTGATACAGAAGTTTTTATGCAGGGTGAAACTCTGGCATCATCGAAGTGGTTTTGGGTTTGAGTGGGGGAGAGAGGGAGGTTAATCCTGTCCAGTCATTAGCAAATAAGCTGTCCATCCTGTTTAAAGTCACAGGGATTTTGCCTCTGCCCCCCCCCCCCCCCCGAATATTCATATATTATTCATATCCCAGTCTATTAAGGCCACCAGTGCATCACAAATCATGTTAGTCTTTTTCTGCTATGAGGAGTGGTTTTATTTAAGAAAAGTGAGTAATCCCACATTCCTAAAATAACTTGCACATTACCCCTTTCCTCCTTCGAACATGCCTGACATTCTCCTGGCTTTTGAAAGATCAGAGTTGAAAATTAACTACTTTTTTTTTTAAAGTTGTAATATTCTTTATTCCATCAAATAGATTTGTATGATCCACATGAAGACAATAAGATTTGTGTGGTTCTATTGTAAAGGGGAAGAGAAAATGGAAATATATAATAGTTCTTCTGGCTAATTAAATCAGAGCAATAGGAAGGCAGCCACAGTTTAGATTAAGACATTTCTCAGGAAATAAAATTAAGAATAGGTTAATGCTTCCTTTTGGTGTCTCATGATGTAAAATGCTGTTAAAGTCCTATTCTTTATCCCTAGCTTTCTTGTGCCACTTTTTGATTAATCTTCTCCTCACAGAAATAAACATTTTAATCAGCATATACAGTAATACCAATCACTGATGATAATTACCCTATGTAAAATAGCTGTTTTTATTGCAGCAAATATAAAATGACAATTTTAATTATGCAACGTCTCTAATGCCTTAATCATTTTAGCCCATTTTCCATGTTTGTACATGAAAGCTCAGTCCATATTTTTACTGTTACCAAAGTTATACAGAGATATTATTGGGCTTTAAGTGTTTATTGTCATCTTTGCAAAGTGGCTTTTATTTTTTGTTTATGTTCTAGAAGCTTGGCAGAGTAGTGGCAATCCACACACTAATGGCTAATCTGGGTTTGTGCCAAAAGAACAGTAATAGCTACAAGCACAGAAAAAAGCAGAAGAGTAAATGCCAAATTAATCCCTGATGTAACTCTTTTGCCTTCATGCAGTTGCACTGGAGAATACATTTTTCACAGTGTGCATCCTGTTAGAATCCATTATTTTCTCAGGCAGCTTGCATATATGAGGACAGGGTTTAGCCCCTGCCTTTTTGTCTGAAAGAATCCCAAATCACACTTCAGGTGTGGCCTATGTGCCCTGCTGTTCCAAACAGGTAAACATGCTCAATCTCCCGTTGAGAAGCCTAAATGAGTTACACTTTTACAACTAAATTATGTTATAACTCTTGAATGCCATAACATCCTAAAGTGATTGATAGACAGATAGAGTCCCCTGAAAGACAAAATGGTTGTATGTTTTCATGGTAACACTTTGTTTTGTTGTGCAGTGGTTTTTTTGATTTTTTTTTTGCTTTGTTTGATACTGAATGCTATAATTTTGATAGTTCTAAATTTTTTTAAATGTGTTAATACATGTATTTATTTCTACAAAATGAAGGTTTTTTGGGGAGAGCTTGCAAGGTTATTTACACTTGCTATGAACTAAGTCTTGCTCTGCAGAGAACAGCGGTGTGCCTTTGCTCCTACTGTAGGGATTTAAATTCGTCATGCTTCCCTTGAGGAAAAAGGAGGAAAAAAGAAGGTTCAGCCTCCATATGCTTAGGGTTTTGAAAAATTTGAAAAAGTGTAGTAATGATGATGTACTGAAAAAGCAAGCTGCTAGAGGCTGAGTCACCCACCCCAGTACTGTGTCATTAAGAGTAATTTGGTTTAACCAAACAGAGGAACACAAAGCCTCATTGATTTAAAATGGATGACAGTGGAAAGTACTTTAGGTGATTTTTCCCCTCCCTTGTATTCTTTCTGTATTTAGGAGTGTAATTTCTCCATCACTACTTTGGTCAGATGGATAGTCAGAATATAGTGTGAGAAACTCTTGATTCATCTCTATCTGCATGGCCTTTCCCTGCTGCTTTTAAGCCATGGTAATTGAGTAGCTCTGTGCAGTTCTCTGATCACTGGTTGTGGACGTGGTGCTTCCCTGGCCTGGTGAATTCTGTCAGATCTCTGGCAATGTCTTCCTTTTTTATCTTCCTAGTCTGCTTTTTATAACTTTTATCAGTAGGACCATCATATCTGAGCAGGGGTACCAGTGCCTGTAGTAACTGGCCTAAAGTAATATTCACGTTCATTGTTTCTGCTGTCTGTCTCTGTTACCAGTTACTGCCATCAACCTTACACATTATCTCTCAGAAGTTTTACCCAGTCATAGCCTAGTCTTAATCCATCAAAATCCTGGCCACATTCATGTCTGGTTTTGCCATCATTGCCATCTGATTTGTTTGTTATTGGAGCATTGCTGCTATTACTTAAAGAATTTTTGTGATCTCCCCATCATTTATTGGAGATCATGGTATCATATATGTCTTGAGCTGCATATTCTTTGTGGGTTGATGAGTATTTTGGCTGATCGATGCTCTTCTTTTCCCTGTGTAAGTGAATGACATTTGTTCTGAATTCAGAGCCTTCATAATGTGCAAAATATTTTCTCTGAGATATCTGCCAATACCATCTGGCTCAAATACCATTGCAAACTCAAATTTCTACAGTTGTTCTAATAATTCACCACGTCTATACCTGCACCTCTTGGGGAATGAGATCACATTTATTCTCTGTAAGTCTATACATATCCCAGTGACCTGCCTGGTTTGGAAATTATAAACATGTTCTTATCCCAATGGCTGTGCAACACTATTATCCCTTGTTTAAACAATTTATTTTTTTCTTAGCTTAATTCAGCCTTTTCAGAGTAAAGTGATTTACCTGCAAGATATTCTCTAATATATGGAAAATAGGTAGTTGAATCAACTAATTCCTTGCTTTCCATAAACTTCATGAAAATGTGCTGAATTATTTCCAATTGCATTTTCTCATTGTGTGCTATACCTGCTCTTTTTCTAGAAGTGATGTTCCTGATTTCCTATATTTCAAGATTTCACCTTTTGCTGATTAAACATATTAACATGCTGGATACAGGAAATTTACAGTTCTGAAGTCTGGTTGATGACTGAAGCCTAAGCCTACTAAGCCTGGCAGGCTCATCACTAACAGCAAGGTGTTGAGTGGAACATACTGGATACAAATGGGAAGATGACAGGAATTGAAAATAACCCTTTGTTTTTATATGTCTCTACTAAATTGTTGCTTTGATCCATCTGGACTGTGACATCCAGAAATCAGTTGGTCATTGTCCCACATGCCTCAGGCTTTTCATGCTTTGTTTGACTGACTCTTACTGTCTTGGTCCTTCATGCAATATTTGCCTTTATTCTTAACCTGCCTTCCCTTCAATGCTTACTGTATTGGATTCTTTCCTCTGTTATCTTGAGTGAAAGTAATAATGGATCTAAAATACTTGCTTCATTCCTTCCCACGGGAATGGAAGAAACCATGAGAGAAAGCAGTTCTTTCAGAGATGTGCCATGGTTCCTAGCTCTATCCCTTGGGGTCAGAAGAGGACGTTAAAAAATGTCCCCTTCTATGTCTTCTGGGTGTCATTCTGAACAGAGAACTAGGCTGTGGTTCACATGACATTGTTATTTGGAAGGGTGAGCAGATTTTAACCATTAGAGAAAACATGCAGAGTGGTTACAAAGAGTTTTATATAAAGCCAGAAAAATGGAAAAAGTGAAACTCCTAAGATCATCTTTCTAAAGATCTGAATGAGTGGCAGCTTGCTGATAATCTAAATGGGAGAGTAAGTGAGCATATGATGTTCCTTATACCTTGTAGAAATCATCAGGAGAAATTATCTGGGTGAAGAGGTAACAACTAGTGCTAAGTGGTGTGCTTTGAAAATAATGGAAGAACAGGAGTTAGAACTGGGTTCATAGAGCATTTTTGGTTGTGCTATAGTATTCAAAAGCTTAATCTGGTTGTTTTAGGTTCCAAATTGTACTGATCAATGCTAGGCAGATGTTAAAAAGAAAGAAAAAAAAAACCTAAACGTTATTTGGCATTTATAAACAGCAGTGGTGTGTTAGACCCTGGAGGTATTTGCTGCTCTTCGCTCACAAATGGCCATGAGGCAGCAGCAGTACTAACATTGAATTATCCTGGATACTGCTTTCAAAACCAACAGATTCTGGAGGAGTATGCCAAAGGTGAGATGTTTCAGATGACATTGAGGTTAGGTAGTATCAGGTGATATATCTTGAGTTTGAATACAAGCCCAAGCATACACAGGTAGGTGTGGTGAAATCCTGCTCCAGTACTTGGAGTCAAGATAGTGACAGTAGTTGAGAGCTAAGTTGGTGGACTTGCATCTGTTTTGCCTTATAACTAGAACAATGTCATGTGAAAGATATAATGTGAGTTCGTAGCTTGTTGAGGATGTTACTGAAGGAATCTGCATACCCTTCTCAGAACACCATGTGCCTTACTGCACAGTTGGGAAAGTCTGAAAGTGTCTGATCTGCTTTCAACAGTTGGAAGAACTGCTCCATATTGTGTACACTGAATAGCCCCAAAAATAGTTTTGAGAATTGTTTGTCTGTTTTCCCCTTGGGAAACCACTTCCTTGGGCTAATCATAAGCAGGCACACAACTGATTGCTCAAAAAAATTAAAGGATATATAATAATATTGAGCTGAAAAATCTTCTCTGTAAGTGATATTTTTATGTAAATATAAATACTTTCCATCTCAGGTAATGTTAATGGTTTAAGATTCTCATAAAGCTGAACACTAAACAAAGTGAAATAGTGGTAATCCTCTAATTTCAGTGAGTTGTGAAGAAGATACAAAGAGTGGAAGGTGTTGCTCCATGTTACAACCAGAGCAAACAAAACTTGACCATGATTGTTCCAGTATTATTTATTATTGTTGGCCATCCCTCCCTCATCTATACAGCAAGGTAAGTCTGTGTTCAGTGTGTTTGCAGGTGCACCACCACACCCTGACAATGTGGGATTAAAGTGCATCAGCGCTCAAAAGAAGACGACTTTTTAGGCTGACTCTTCTGTCATGGTAACTATTGTGTATTTCTTCTTTGAGCATTTGCCCCTCAACCATCTACAATAAGCTCTAAATTCTGTTATAATTCACAAGTCTGCCTAGAACAGTTTACTTGTTAATGCTTCATAGTTCTGAAGTAATAACAGTTTATAATGACATTTATTTTTTTAATTATTATTTATTTTCCTAAATTCATTCTGTACCTCAGTATGCAACTCTGGTCTCCAGCACTGTACATCTGTCATGTAACCTCAGTGATCATTCACACTGTGCTCACAAAAATGAGCTGTATCTGGTGTAGACCTGATACCAGCTCATGGAATTTTTTGTTTCAGCTGTATTTGCAAAGGTATTTCCATCATTGTCCATGATTCTTACTTTCTTTCTCTCTTTGTTATTTTTAAGATTAGAGGAATATATCACACTTGCTATTCAGGTATAGTTGTCCTCTCTTCTAACACTGTTCAAAGACTGAACTGAGGCACCTGGCAGACATGAGTCACTGTTGTTCTCCTCAGCAGTTTTTCTGTGTGTTGACTTATTACGGTGAGACATGAAAGGAAATGCTTCTGTTCACCGCATCTTCTTACCAGCATTTCCAGTTTACCAATCCCTTGTGTCTGACCAAAAGTGACTAACCATCTTTGATCTGGTTGGCTGCCAACGTTCTTTGTCCTGATAGTGGATAAACCTGTGTAGTTTTTGGGAAGCAGTCTTGGGTATGTCTGTCTTTTCTGGTGAGACAAAAATGAGAACTAGTTTGTCAACAGCTTTATGGCTGTCCTCCATATCTCACTTTTACTGGAATAGCTTTCTTTTTCCTTGAACTGCATCATAGAATTTTAGGACATTTTTCAGTCTTCTAGAATAAAAGCTCTTTTTAGTCACTTAAAACACACATGGAATTAAAAAAAAAAACATACCCAAACATTTCCATTACCTTCAACTACAGCTGGCACTGCATCCAGTCATGAACACTTATTTGCTGTGTTAGTCTTGGATGATACTTGGATCTTGCGATGGCACTCAGTCAAACAGTAGCTGTGCTCTCTGTTCCTTGCTGTTTCTGTTCTCCTGGAACCATAGCCTATGGATATAGGATGGGGTTTTCTTAGTAAAAAGCCCCAGCAGTTTTGTTTACCAGTTTAGAAAGAAATGTAGGAGAAATGAGGATGGACTGCTTTGAAATGGTTGGGTTCCAGCCAGAATTAAACTGAAACCACACATTTTTAGCTAATGTCTCATGGCAGAAGGGTTGGAACTAGATCATCTTTAAGGTCCCTTCCAACCCATATTCTTCCATGATTCTATGTGCAAAGCCATAGGCACTTGATGAGATGGTCAAAATGAGGTTGTTGAGGTGAACAGGAGTGGCTCAGCGTGCAGCCCATTTGTACCATTGAAGTACACCCCAAGCACTGCTGATGGTCAGGTTTTTACCAAGGTAGTTCCCCATCTCTCCCATCTTGCTGTAAAAAGCCTGTGTGCCCAACTAATGAGAGAAAGCATTGCTACTGCTCTGAAAGATAAAACAGAGCTAAGCTGAAAAGCAGAGTTGCATTTCCTTGTAATGATTTCTTCATTGACAAGAAATTTTCTGGAAAGTATTCCTGGAAGTTTTGGACAAGTTTTTCTTTAATCAGAGATCACATAGGGAGTGAGGAGGGGGAAGAGCTCTGTGGCTTCTCTGACAATTTGATTGTATTTTAGCCTGACATACTAATTCCTATGAAACAGCAAGTTCTCTGGCAAGCGTTATTGTTAGAAGCTTGCACAATTTAGCAGTGGGGGAAAAAAAGCAAACCAGAAAATGAATTATGATAGGATTTTTCTTTTATCACTTTAATAAACTTCTCTGGGGTACATCAGTAATCCACTCCACAACTTCTCCCACCCCCTCAGCCCTTCAAATCCATGTATTCCACACTGACTGGTATAATGTGTGAAGAATGATACTACAAAGAGACTCAGAAATATCTAAAGATCCCTGAGTCTTCCCTGAATATGTTAAAATAGTCAACAAAAACATGGTAATTTCAACTGCAGTTCATTTGATCTAATATTAAATTAGCTGCTCTTGGGATATCCTGTTTTTAATCAGTCAGAACACTTTTGTATGCTCACATTTTTCTGTGGGGTTCATTGAGAGTTAAGGAATTGAACAGAACTGCTTCAAGTAGAGATGAGAGAATTCTCCTTCCTTTCTCCCAGATCATTTTGACCTTGTGATATTTTGGACATCAAAAGAATGAAATCTACTTTACTGTTTAGAACTAGCACCATCACTGATGTCAGTTCTACAATATGGGAATGAAAAGCCCATTAGTTCTTAAAACCCCACCGAGTCAGGCATATCAAAACCAGAATCAATTGAAGGCTTTGGTTTGGAAAAATGAGATGTAAAATTCTTTCCAGGAATTTTACAAAAATAAGGTGAACTGCATTCTAAGAACAAGTCCATAGGAGAAAAGAAGAGTGAGGTGATGGGAGGAACAAAGTAGTACCAAAGCATATGTAATTAGGGTATTATATTTTTCGTTTAATTTAACAATCAATTTTACACTTCTGTAAAATATATGGTAAATATCATTGGACTTGCATATAATCATGATGGGAGCAAAAAGACTCTAAAAAAGAGCAGAGATTTATTACCATGGATCATCTTGCAAGACTAAAACCTTTATGGCAGTGGATGTTGCTAGTCATGCTGCTCTGGTCTTGTAGATTAATTTTTTGTCTGAGGACTAGAAAAGAGAAAATATGTTATGGATCTTTTTGTGCAAAAAAACTCCCAAACACCCACAGCAAATAAACCCTGCACACACACTGGAGTTTAAAAAAAAAAAAGCCCCTTGAGTCCATTAACTTCATTGGATGCAATTCTAAAAGAAATAGCTTTGGATTAGCTGGCAATTGAGAATCCCGTAGGAATGGGTTAGCTCAGATACATACTACCCAAGAGAAAACAAAATTGTCACATATTTTGCTTAAGGTGTGGGAGGAAAAAATCAAATAGCATTTTACAAGTGCATGTAATAACTTGAATTTAAAACAAGATATGTATTATTCAAGTAATTCTAAGCATGGTATAGTAAATTTTTCATGAAGGTTAAGAAAAAAATGACAGAAATATCATTTAAACTGAGTGTTTTTGATGCTGAACTTGAAAGTGGGAGATTTAATAGAACTTTTTTTAATGTGATGAGTCCCAGATAACATCGTATTTGGCAAAGTGCTTTATTGGTTTTTGGATTAGGGATTTTTTGTAAATTTTTCTCTTCAAACTAATAAAATTGATGTAGCTGTCAGTTTGGATTTGATCCCTATTTTGTTTTGCCTCAACAGTGTAATCTCAATCAGTCTAACTTATTTTTATGCTGCATTTACAGGGCATAAAAATGACAAATCACTCATGTCTCAGTGCTGGTATTTTATCAAAAGTTTGTATAAATATCAAGGCTGAGGACAACAGAGAAAGATGAGGCTCGGAACAACAGCTGTGTGACAACACAGGCTGGACAGATTCTTCTGCCTTTACACCACTCACTGCTCAGTAGTGCGTTGTGTTAGCAGTCCCATACAAATGAGCTTTGCACTGGTGAAGATCAGCCTTATTTGTCCTGAGCAAAGTCAGCAGAATCTATGGGGAAGATGGAAAATGTTTTTTTTTTTTTTTTTAATAAAGCTGGTGAGGTCTTTGTTCTAACCTTCATCTGCGATGCTGGTTTCCTTCCTGACGTGTGACTGCAGGTAAAAGGGGTGATGGGGTCTTGAGATACATCAGAAATTACCTCAACTCTGTAGCAGAAATAAACAGGTCTAAGAGCAGGAATAGTGTATATAAATGCATTTACTTTGAGTGCTTTCTATTGTACTGGTTTTGTATAGATTTTAAACTCTTAAGAGAAGGGACTGTGTTTTCATGCAGCATGTGTCAGAAACAGGTCTGAATCTCAGGTGAGACATGTGGTGCCATTGTAGAATGCTATAATAATAAGAATTAAACTCCAATAGCTTGAAAAATGTGAGCTTGTTTTCCTAGGATTTTCTACTCTATTATCTTCTTTTTCTTAAAATAGGCTTTATGGGAACTTTTTGATTCAGTAATATTTTATTTCTGGCATGTAAGATGATGTTGAGAAGACAGAAATCCCCAGAGCCTGATTCGTTGACCAGGTGAAACGTTTCAGGGAAAGAAACTGCAGAGAGGCATTTTTCAATTACAGTTTTTTAGTCCCTAAATTGTGATGATTCACAAGGAGGCAAGAATGTTAGCAGTTAATTCATCCTGAGGTTCCATCTCATGTGGCATTTGAGATGATTAGAGAATTAGGAGGTGACATTAATGTGAAATACCAGGCACGGGATGTCTTGTTCCAAAGTTGGAGGATCAAATATCAACCTTTGTAAAGGAATTGCAAGCTCTGAATTGGAATTACAGTGGTCTAAATGGGAAGGTTGAAGGGGCTAAACATTTAGCTGTAGCATCAGTAAAGGATATTCTGGGCCTTCATGGGAAAATGGAAGTGATAGAAAATTAAAGAACTTGAGGTTGCTTGGCATGTAAATGAAGAGCTGGATATAAATGAAACTAGGGACATGATACAGAAGTTGCTTGAACTTTGTCTTTTAGCTGCTATTGATGAGACATAGAGTTTTACTGTGCTCCTCAAAAACTTTTCCTTTGCTAACAAAAATGTATTTAACAGTGATGAAGTCTTTAATGGAACTGTTGTCTTATTTCTTAAGAAGGCCATAGATATACTGATGTAAATGAAAAGTACAGGACAAGAAAATCACTACTATTGCATAAGGAAGAAATGTAATCCTCATCTGGGAAAGTGTGATCTGCATCTTAAGAGCAAAACAGTGTCCTGACAATACAGAAGAGTTCTTGGGGTTTGATTGTTAAATTGTCAAACTTTTAACTTCTTCCTTGTGCACACTCATGAGTATCAAAAGAGAAATTAGAAAGTTTTTTCTTTGCAGATTTTCTTGGAGAAGTATGGTTAGAGCCTTCTCTTAACCATATCCCTTGCCAGCAGGGTGTTCTATATTGTAATACATTGTTAGAGACTCTGAAAGTGTGCTTGTAATTTCCGATATTTTTCCGAAATGTGTGAAACACAGGCAGAAGCAGGTAGTGCTAACTGCTGCATGTGTGTAATCCCAGAACTTCATGGATAAATGTTTATCCAAACACACTCTAATAATCTCTTTTCATACAGAGATCAGAGAATAGCTGGCCGTGGAAGCTAATGTGCTACTTAAGCAGTATTTTCATTTAAACCATAAGTGTTTAATATTAAACTTAGACTCATAGAATGGTTTGGATTGGAAAGGACCTTAAAGATCATCTAGTTCCAACCCCCACTGCCATGGGCAGGGACATCTTCCACTAGACCAGGTTGCTCAAAGTCCCATCCAGCCTAGCCTTGAGCATTTCCAGGAATGGGACATCCAAAGCTTCTTTGGGCAACCTGTTCCAGAGCCTCACCACCCTCACAGTAAAGATTTTCCTCCTGATGTCTAATCTAGTTTTCCCCTCTTTCATCATCATTTTGATCATCACATGCAGTTTTTTCGACACCACCTGTTTCACTTCTTTGAACACGTAAACTTGTGCAAGAAGTGAGGCAGAGGAGTGAAAAAAACCTGAAAGCACCACTGCCAGATTTCTCAGGAAGTGAACAGGAACTCAAGAAGTTAGAGGTGATAAATAGCAAAGAACATGTCAGTGATAGAAACAAGTTCTAGAGATACATTTTCTGGGTATGGTATGGAGAAGCAGCAAATACATGTAAAGTAAGGATAACTATTAAGACATGTGTTGGGAAAGACTTCTGCCACTGCACATGCAAAACAGAGACAGAGGACCATCCAGGCTACATAACGTGGAAAGGGAAACTTCTGGAGACAAGCCCACCACTGTGACAACTTCCAAGGGACCAGGGACTTTATAATTCAACTTCACCTGCGTCTTTTATGTACGGGTTTTCCGCTGTTTAGATTGTAACCCTTAGAAACCCAACACACGTGAACATAGACTGTTCTTTCTTCCCAGGTATCCAGCCCCGTCCCCCCTCCCGACCTTATTGGATGTATCACCTGTCACTCCCCATTCCTGGGCTTCCACTGGGTTTGGTCCTCCTGCTCCCTTATTGGCCCCTGTGTCCCCCAAACCGTGCCACTCTCCCTGAACCCTTACCCAATCACATCCTACCTCCCAAACCCCGCCTGAAGAGCTTAAATACCTTTCAGTAAGGTAATTAAAGGCTTTTTTTCTATGACTTCATTACCTCGGAGTGCCGCCTGTCTTTCCACGTGGGGATTTCGCAATCCCCTCCGTACTCCGGGAAGCCTGGGGAAATAGATGGAGCCAGCTCCCCCCCAAAGCTGTTAGACTGTACAGAATAAAGAATACAGACATTTCAGTGCTTCTGCATTGTAAGTAGTTAATGGCTATAGTGAATATGTGATGTATTTGGACTAATCTCTTAAAAATCATTAGTTCTTACTAGTAAAGATTCTCTAGTATTTCTTGACCAGGGAAAAGTGATACTCTGTCTCATACCATTTTTTTTTCTAGCCAAGTCCTTAAAAGTCCTCTCTTCCTGTTCTCCATGGTCCCCCACTCACCCCCAACATGTACATTGTTCTAATTTTAAATTTTCACATTATCAGTCTCCAGGAATGAACAAATGAAAGAACTGAAGCACACAGAGAGGGACTTAGTTTACAGAGTAGATCCAGTAGCTGTGCCCTGATCTCTCAAGACTGTCTGGTGCTTTTGGTTGACAGTCTTGGATGACAATTCTTAGGTGGTTTTTAGGATTTCACCCCTTTACCATTATGTGATTTACCTTCCCCTGAAGGTAATATATCACTTTGCCAGAAGGCAACAAAGTAAAATGCCAGGAGGCTTAAGTAAAATAATTCAGTCTTAGTCTTTTTTATATGGTTTGTCGAAGTCTAGTAGTATTAGAGTTCTGTTGGAAATGGCATCTCAGCAGAAGGCAGAGACTGGAAGCACAGTAGAGATAACTACCACTTCTCAAAAAGCAATTCTCCTCAGCACTGGCATGAGTTCTTTTTGTCAGTATTAAAGAATATGTTGATGTATGGCCAATAATACAGGTATATTGTCCATACCGAGCCCCTTCATATGTGTATTGGAAATGCTTTAGCTCTTGCACTGCTAACCTGGCTCTTTTTTTTATAAATGTGATAGTTCTGTTAAGTAAGAAATGTTTTAAAGGAATTTTATACCATCTTCTATTATTTAGCATGAAAATGAATTTACTTCAAAGAACATTTTTGCTATCTTCCTAAAACATACTTTGTTTTATTTTCTTCTGAGGCCAAGCCTGATTTATACTCTCACGAGCTGTGAAAACCCTGAAATCTTTTTCTAGCTGTATAGAAAGTAACAAAGAAATGAAAATCCCTGCTATTTATTACTTTTTTTTTTAGAAAGTTATTATCTCTATATAATGAATTAGGCACAACTAATTAGCAAGGCACCACAACTGTGAAGATTCCTGTTAACTGAACTTTAAAGCTGACTGTTTGCAGGAGAATGTTCATGCTACCATCATCACTGTGCTTGTCTGTTGCTTTAGTGTCAGCAGTAACATGAGATGTACGCTGATTTCTTCAATAGAAGCCGGAGGCGTGGGGGATCCTGATGATAGTAACAAATTTTCAAAACCCGACTGCAGCATGTACAAAACTTAACTGACACACAGATATGGTCAAATTTCATTTATAAATTCCAGTTACAAAAGCTGGGTCTAAAGGTGTGTTTTCAGTCAGACCCACAGGACAGACTTTTTCATTTGTCATGACTGTTCCCCTGGTAATACTGAGTTATTCTTCACAGGCGATTTAATAAGGTACTACTGTAAGAAGAACCTATGTTTTGTGTTTTAGTAGAAACTGCTGCTTGAAAACATCTGTCAGCCTGTATTTCTGTCACAAATGTGATTTTCTAGGTTATTTCTGTGTGTGCAAAGGGCTCTTAATTGCCAACCCCCAAGTGTGGGAGTGTCCTTGTATTCATTCATGTTGTGGCATTTTTTTCCCCTAGGATACACCCACACCTGATTGTGAGTCAGCTGGCAACAAACAGGAGGGTCAGGGTTAACTGAGATGAAAAGGGCAGGGAGCTGTGCTATCTTATATTCAGTCAGGATTTCAATCACTTAGGCAAAGGACTGAGAATCTCTGGCAGCATTCTTTCCAGGAGTTCAGTACTCCAGCCAGAGGTAAAAACAGGCTGAGTCCCTTGCAAATAGTCATGGCTTTTCCCCCCCATATTCACGTGATTTCATGCTTATGAGTTGAAGATAGAGTATTATTTTCAAGTTGAAAACTTTTTCTTTGCCCATTTGATCAATTTCATTTGGTTCTTCTGTACTTTGAATTTTCCTTAGGGGTATTTGCAACGTTTTCCAGTGTTGGCTGCAAGTTTAATTAACTTGTTGCTTATTTTCCTTTCTGCTATTCGATTTGAATTTTAATACATTTAGCATTAATAATAGTCTCTACCTTAAGGGATTTGCAGTAAAAAAAATAGGGATATGTACGATATGTGACGGAGAATGTCTTATTTACAATTATAAACTTGCCTCTTCCAGCTATTGTGAAAGCACTCTATTGTAGAATGAGACTTGAGTGAAAGGAAGTTAATAGCTTGGCTTTAACACAGTGTCTTCCTTATGCTAGTCAACACCTTCAGAAAAATGTTATTGACAATAACAATAACTCCTCAATGTTCTCACTATTTCTGAAACATAAATAACATCCAAGGAGGATTTTTCTCCCACTTTGCTTTTCCTTATACCCTTTATTTTTTCTGTACTTAAATCGGTGCTCTGATGAATGAATAGATCTACACAGAGCACTGATCCTTATCTTATTAGCTTCCTAGATCTGATTTTATCTCGCTTAGACAGAATTTGGCTGCAGCTCAACACTTGCTGCTGTCGCATATGTTGCTGGGCATACTAAGAGCCACTTTGTCACCGTAATGAATTGCTGGTTTGGGGACCAGCTCATCCCTATTCAGCAAACAGCTAAGGAATATGCATACTTTTGGGAACGTGTCCAAGCTGTTGACCTTAGTGCTCGCTGCAGGGATGGCGTGCCCTGGTGTGGTTTGCTGAACTTGTACCCTCTTTGTTTATTAAGCACTGACAATTACTTCTACCACAGCGAGCCTGTTTATGGTGTCTGTTTCATGCTACAGAACTGGGCTGTGGCCACTTTGCTTCTTCTTATATCTCTTAAGATAACTTTTAAAAAAACTTAAATCACTACTACTAAGATGACGGTGGATTTCAAAGGGGTTCTTTTTAGCAGGGTTTTAAAAACCTATGCCAGATCTAACCTACATGCGGATGAAACATATGTAAACACGGTTGTTGTTAGAGTTTAGTGAGACTTCTGTCCACAAAAGAATTGTGCTCACACAATAGCTTTCACTTTACATGTAGTTTTAGTGCTTATCCAGACTTGGAAAGTGGTAATTTTGAGCTGTGAGTATAGAAGCAGAAACTAGCTCAAGATGTGCTGAACTAGAAGAGAAGGGAGTACCTTGTCCTGTGCTCAGCTGCCCAGATGGCAATTGTTTCTGCTGATAAACAATGAGAGCAGTTTACAGTGGCTTCAATTTACAGGTGAGAAGATATCCTTTTCATTTTATGTAGATACCTCAGACTACAAAGGTGTGGTAGCTGAAGTCCTGTGAATAATCTTGTTTGCTTGAATTTAAAACTGTAATTCCTGATTTTTAAAGCCACCTCCTCTGCTCTAAGTGAAGTTTTTAGTGATGATTGGTTTCGATGCTTAGCGGTTCCCTTTGTCCATTGCTGTGATAGTTCTCTGGTATGTTATAAGTAGAAAACTGTAATATTTCCGAAGGCTGCAGTTTAGGAAGTGTTAGCTCAGAGGCCGCATGTGAGTCAACTGGAGAACTTCAGCAGCACAAGCAGAAATGAGTGGATGCTGCACATCCATTTGCTTTGTGGGAAAAAGCTGGTCACTGAATCATCCCTGCCAGGCAATTTGAAAAGCTCAAGTTGCACAGCTGGACTTTCTTCTTGCTCTTCAAGTAGCGAGGCTCACTTTTTGTCCGGCTGTCAGAATATTTTATGGATCATGCTTGTAATTTTTCACTTGCCTGAGTTTTCTGCTGTTTAACCCTCAGTTCAGTGATCAGGACTGGAATCCTTTTCTGGTTTCCTTTTTGGAAAATGCTTGAGTCATGTGGAAATGTTCAAAAGTATTTTTCTACAAGTTTTTGTTTCCTTGTTTGGTTTTTTTAAAGTCCCCTAAAATAAAAGGCTGCATTGCTGGTTTATGCTCTGGCTCAGTGTCATCATCACCAGGGATGCTTTTGTTTTTTTTGGTGGTTGTTTTGGGTTTTTCTGTGTTTGGGTTTGTTGTTTTCGTGTTTTGTTGATTTTTTTTTTTTTTTTACTAGGAAACCCATCATCTAGTTTAGAAGCTTTTTTGGTAGAAAAAGCACTCTAGCAAGCTCTATATTCTCATGAAAAGTTTTGGGTTTGAAAGATGAACAATGTAATCAGAGAATGGAGATTGAGTTGAAAAACCTGTAGTTATTTCCATCCAGGAATGTTCCATTCTCATGATGAAAGTTCACCTATGCTCAAAACCAAGCTGATTCTTCCTGGGCTTCCAGAAATGTGCTAGTGATTGAAACAGACTTCATCCTATTTATAGAGCTGTTCTCACATGGGAAGACATCCATTGAGCTGTACTAGTGCATAGCAGATGTCACTGAAACAGGGATCATCACCCATATTGTGGGGAGTCCCAGCATGAGCCACCCCAATCAAGAGTGTTATGTGAGGAAGAAAGAAAGTAATAATTATTTACCCTCCTGCCCCTTAAATCTACCCTGTTATAGACTAAATACAGTGTGAGAGTTAAAGGTACATTACTGCAGAGCACCAATTGGTATAGCATCGCTTAGCATCAAATCCCAGATTGTGTCATGGTCTTGTCCCTCTTTTTGGCAGGATGGCTGCTAACCAGGAGCTCTCATAAATAGCATTTATGACATTCACATGCCATACCATTAATTCTTGAAGTGCTTCATTAGCGTTCCAAATCTGCTCTGCTTTCCTTTCTTCACAGCAAAGAATGGAGTAGGAAGAGTTCTTGCTAAGGGCTTGCTTTGCCAAAGCAGCTTGCTGAACTTCTTTAATTTTTTTTACATTACAAATTCTGGAGTTCAGATTAAATTATGGTAGAACAGTAGAATCAAATCCACTCAAAAGCACTGCAGTCATGGCTCTAAGACTTTTACATTCTGTCCAAGTATTTTAATACTGAAATGGGACGCAGTTTTACAGACCTGAAAGCTGTTTCCTGATTGTTAATCTGAGGGTCTGAAAGAGCACAGTTGGGGCATTGTTACTGAAAAAGTTATTAAAATAATCTGACAAGCTAAGCCCTCAAAATCAGTTTTTGTTGGAGTTACCAGGGCTGTTCATTTACACTTAGTGTAGGATTTTTACTATTTTTACCCATGAAAAACTTGCAATACTTAACGTGTGGATGAGGATGTTTACTCAGACTTGGTAGGATAAGAGACAAAATATTGAATTGCACTGACACTTTTTTGGCTTCTTGTTTCTTCTTCTTCAGAGTTGTTTTGTAGTTTTTGTGGGTACTCTGTTATCTTTCGGTCAGTTATTGTTGGTTAGAAACAAGCACTCATTATAGTTGTCCTTTTAAATGAAGGTGAAAAATAGCAAGGGAAAAAAAGTGTAAAGGGAGAAAGATGCAGGAGACAGCTGGGGAGGGAAAGCGAGGTTGGCAGAAATGTTGGAGTGAAAACGCAGCAGAGAGAAATCCAGCTAGCCCAGAGAAAGCCTAAAAGCATTAAAAGGGAGCTTGTAAATGCCATTACTCAGGGCCTGTATTAGTATGTGGGGTTGGAGATGTTTGTTTCTTTTTTCTCCTTAATTCCTCTTACTCAACTAAATGTAGGCCCCAAGTCACCTCCTGACTGTCATTAAATGTATTCCCAGGGGTGTGGTGATGTCTCTTTTCTCTTTCTCCGCTTCTCATTTACTTGTCTTACTCTCTTTTGTATCCCATTTTAATAATTTTGAGTTTGTTCTCTTCAACTTTGTTTTTGATTTCTGTGACATGTCTCTGCTCTGTTTCAATATTTTTTGCCTCCACTGCACTTCTGCTTTAGAGAATGCCTTCTTTCCTCTGCTTATTTCTTTTTCCATCCTCTACTGCCCTCTTTGATGACTTTCTCTTTTGCTCTTATCCTTATTTGCTTTTCTTTCGTTCTGATTTTTTGATCCATTACCACACAGCTTTGCCTGTTTTCTTTATTGCCTTTTTTATTTCTTAATTTCCTTTCTTCCTTGTGTCTGGCAGTATTAAGACAGCCTAAATCTTAATATGTTTTCATAGCACTGAGATCAAGGTAGAATATTCAGACCAATGAAATTATATGTGAGTTTGAATTAAAGACAAATTTCTTCTACATTTCTCCTCATTATCCTCTCCGAGGATGACAGAGGATCAAAAACCTCTTGAACGTCAAAAGTGTTTTTACAGTTGATGAAAGGAGTTTTAGAAGTTAAGTCTGTACTAAGTGACCAAATGTGCTTCCATTAAATTTGTGATTGACCTCAGGCTACATAATTTCTAAATATTATTTTGCTTGTGTTACATTAGCACACTAAAATCTCCAGTGAGTTTTGAGAGCACCAATATCTAGGACTCTACTAGTCTGAAACAGAGTCTGAAACAACAAGAAACACAGAATCCCCTCAGATACAAGGTCAAGTATCTAAGATCTAGAAGCAAGTTTTCAGAGATTTTTAGAGCCGAAAAGGTTTATTCAAAATCTTTCCCATCTGCAAGAAGAGGTGGGGATAAGCCAACAGGAAGACCAGGGATGTAAATGGATCTACAACAAATCTCCCAGGACTCCTGGCCATGGCAGAGCAAAGGAAGACTACAGAGATCTTCAGTCTCCAGCCCCAGTGGCCTTTCTGTTCCACTGTGGAAGGTCTCAGTGATGAAGCTGCCCTCATTACATTGTAGAAAACTGTTTTTTTTTCTGCTGTGGTCCTGTGCCTCTGTTGAGGAAAACATATTTAGGATGTGAGAAGATGGAACTGTGAAGGAGTGGGACTGTTTTGTGTTGTTCCGCTGCCTTCTACCTTGAAAAGTATGTGAAAATCCATAGTTTGTTCAGAAGGCTCATTTTTCCTCTCCATAATATATTTGAGTAGAGAATGTAGCTTTAGGGCTAACCCCTTCAAAGATTTAATATCTTTAAAATTGCAATTTTTAGAAATAGTCATGATTTCTTTCATTCTTGCAGTGGGGTATCCATAATGCCACACTTATGTGATGCTTTCCTTCCATACCTTTTGATGAATTTTACAGGCAAAGGCAGTATCGTTATTTGCATTTTACTGCCAAACTCAGCCTTGCAAAATAAATGTTTAAATCTTGTATAAGAGTTCTCTGCTCTGTTCCCTGACGCAGGGGTGAAATCCTGGCCTACCTGAGGATGGTGGTAGAAAGCCCCATTAACCTCCAGTGGAGATAGAATTCCACCCTCAATGCCTGTTATCTATTTTACTTTCTCAGTTCTTAATACCCTGGAAAATTGAATTCACTGAAGCAACATCCCCTTTGGGCCAGGCTCTGGGGAATTCTAGCTGCTTTTCAGCCCTCAGAGATGTAGGTGAATCATAAGCTTTTGCCTTTTGGCAAATGAAAGAGCAAGGGACCCTGAAACCCCACTGTTCTTTCTGCAAACTTTCTAAAACAAACAAAAAAGGCAACTCAGAGAATAGAACAGTCCAAATCGAAGAGTGTTTCTAGAAGGGATCCTTGTTTTGCGTATTCCAGTCTTTCAGCAAGTATTCTTGCCTTTCAACAAGCTATGTCCAGCTGCAAGAGGGTATCTCTTGCCTTATCCAAGTGGTGGTGCAACAAAAGGGTTAAAAAATATGGAACTGTGAAGGATAGTGACTGAACCTCAGCAGTTCATTGAACCTTATCATTTCACATGTGAAGTAAAGAGTACTGGGAAAAGAACACAAAAATGTTGGAATCAAAAAAATGCAATACAAAACAGTTTTCTTCACTGTCTGGTACCTCTGTAGGCTTATCAGGATGGCTTAAGCATCTCCCTTGTTATCTAAAAGAGGCACCATGTGTCATCCTTTAGTATATATGTGTATGTAGGTGCATATCCAGTGCTTGGCTATAGTCTGCTCAGTTACTGTCTTCTGACGGGAAAGGGCAAAGTGGTACTCGGTGCAATGAAAGCACATGGTTGTGGTTAATCCTGCACATCTTAACGTTTTACTTACCTGATGTCCTAAGAGGCACTGGGGTGGGGACAACTTAGGTTGTCAGAAACTCAGAATTTCTTAACCCTTTCTTGTAATAAATT
This sequence comes from Sclerurus mexicanus, assembly GCA_013396755.1. Classification (NCBI taxonomy): domain Eukaryota; kingdom Metazoa; phylum Chordata; class Aves; order Passeriformes; family Furnariidae; genus Sclerurus; species Sclerurus mexicanus. The sequence continues at coordinate 1,336,210 of VWZF01000985.1, read as the reverse complement.
CAAGTCTCATGCCTCTTTCATAATTGTAACTGCTTAAAGCTTTTTTTTTTGGGGGGGACAAAACCAGTGACCATGACGGCTCTTACAAGAATTTGGAACTCAGGAGGCTGGGGTTTGTTTCACAGTCATAATTGTTTCTACTCTGTTGATAGCACCCTATGTGCTCCTTTTATGTGCAGGAATTTGGGATGGTACACATCAGCATGTGGCTCCAGGGACCACAATATTGTCTTACGGCCACCTAAATGCTGTAAAGTAATTAGTAAATTCTAAAATTCTCTTTCACTATTGTCTTAGTCTTCTTAATCTGTTTTAATAAAATGTTACTGAATAGATTTTTTATGTTTATTAGCTGCCCAGAGACTTGTTTCTGAATAGCTTTTTTTTTTCTTGTGCATAAAAAATTGCACACCAGTTTAAAGCAGAGCCAGCCTAACCCAGAGCAATATGGCCTGAATTTTGAATTTTGGGAGTGCAGAAGTTGATTGGTTATGTAACAGCTCAGCAAAGCCAATGCAGGTTTTCTTATCCAGACTTCCATTTTCTTTCTCCTTTCCAGTTTACTTCAACAGTGAACTTGAACCAGAGTTACAGAGGTGCATTCTGAAAATTGTCCAGAGAATTTGGATGCATAACTGAGCTTCCATACCTGTTTGGACCCTTCAACTAATAGCAGGCAAGGCATCTGCTTCTCAGCTTTTAGCACTGAAGAGTTAAGTCTGATTATAGTTTGTAGATTTGTGACCACTTTGCCCTAAGCCCCTTTGAGTTTGTGACAATTCATGTGTGTTGCCTAGTGCCTTGATTAGAACCCACTGAAAAGACTTTGTTTTACCTTAATTTTATTTGGCCTCACTACAGTTTCAGCTTTCCTGAACCACATCACTGTATGGAGGTTCTATCTCTCTCTCTCTCTCTCTCACACACAGAAGTACTTTGCATGTAAAGGCCAGTCCCATTCAAAGCAGAAAGAAATGTATTATCCTAAAAGCAGATCTAGTCCAAGTACTGCACCTACTTGGCCCCACCATGTGCACTCAGGCTGTGCAAGAACAGCAAGATTTTGCTGTTGTTTTTGAGTTAGAGAGGTAATGGGGGTTTTGTTTGCAAGGGAAACTACATGGGGGGAAAAAAAGTTGATATGGGGGGCAGAAGGAGGAGCCCTTGCTGCAGTCTCTCTCTTTAAAACTGTAAGAGTATCACTTCTATTATAAGGGTTCAAAGGGTTAATAGAAAGAGTGATTTTTGTTGCATTGTGCACAGTACCTATGATGATCTCAGTTTAAACTTTAAAGGACAGGTGAAAAGAGAGGGAGCTGAATGCTTGCCTTATATATTGGAGAAATTGTTCATTCATGTGAAATGCTGACCTCTGTCATCCTGCCAAGCTGACTGGGCCCTAGGATGAGAGGCTGCTTGAGTGCTGGTTGCAAAAGTTAAAACTGCCTGGGGAGTGCTTTAAAAGGACAATGTCAAGGTTGGTCTACCCAAAATCTGACCTGTCTTTTTTTTTTCCTCTCTCTTACATCTATTTGAAAAGTTCATGTCATTCGTTTCTGTGTTTTTAAAAAAAAACAAACCCTTTTAATCTAAAACAAAATTCTTCAATTGGTATTGAAGGGTAGTGATTAGGAGGAGAAGCTGTGCGAGTTCAGGGTTTGGTGTGGCAGTGCGGATACCAGAAAGGAAGATCCTGAAATAAAACACAAGTGTAGGAACTGTCTTGGAAATAAACAATAATTAGTAAATGAGAATTCGGGTTGAAGTGGGGAAGAAATCCATGAAAAGGAGTAAGGATAATTTTTACTAATTGAAAATACCAAGGCACATCCAAACTTAAGTTCACAGCAATTTAATTAAAATCCTCTATTTTTATTTTAATATTTTTATTCTGGTTGTGTGTGCTGCTTCTTTTTCCCTAACAATAGATTGTTACATATAATTCCTGCCATAACAGAAAATATACCCTTCCTTATTTTCTTTGCTTGATGACCTAATTAAAACCACATTATATCAGTATCATTTTCTTCTATATGATATATTATACTGACACTCTCATAACTCTTACATAAGTATTTCACCTACTGAAATAATTTCTAGTCTAATTTGAAAATAGATTGAAACAACTACCTGTGCAAAAGAAAAAACAAAACAAAAACAACTAAGCAAGAGGAAGTGGTAAAATCAAAGTAAATGAAACATTTTTTCTATACATAATTATGTTTACCAGAAAATGCAGAGGGTGGGATCCCCACCCCCCAACAACTCATAGCCTGAACTGTGATTGCAGTTCACTGCTGGTTTGCCTTGCGAAACTTCCGAGCACTCAGAGAAAATGATCTCGCAATATCCTACATGATCACAAGAGGGCGACGGGATCAGAAAGATGCGTTTGCTTTAAAGTTGACCGTTCCGAGCTTTCGTGAGTTTATTTCCGTTTCAAAAAAGTTTTCCTATGAACTGCAAGGCTCACTTCTGATTTCCTTCTCAGGTCTGAAAAAGACACACAGTTTCTAAGAAACCCTGGTGTGTCATAATCTCTTTGCAAGCTCCAAAATATTATCCTTCCTTTGCTTTGTGTTGCACAGGCTTTTCTAAATCTTGGAGGAACAGATGACCTTGCTCTGCACTGTGGAACAGAGCAGCTAGAGTGAATAGAAAGATTGGAGTAAAGGTCTCACAGCAGCCTGTCCAGCCTCAAGGTTACAGGACTGTCCACAGAGCAGGAAAAGTCCTTAAGGTAATTAGTACCTCTGTCCCTTCCCAATCCAAAATATCACGAATCATCCTGTGCCTTGAGAATATCACTTTTGTAAGGCCTTTGATATACCAAATTCTAGTACTTGCTAACAAAGATGATGACAGGAAAAACAAAATAAAAACCAAACTCACACCACCTTTTTGCAAGACAAACTTATACCAATCAGAATTTCTAAGTTATCTTCCTCTTTGCAACTAAGAATTCCCGTATCATCTAAAGCAGAGTAAAAACTCAGGCAGCAGTAAAGAAGCTGTCTTGCTTAAAAGACACTCTGCCTCCTGCCAACAAAGCTACTGAGTGTTTATCTCTATTACATCCATCTGTAGCTAATTGTATAGTTATGGTAATAGTGCCCTCCAGAGGAATTTTAAAGGAATTATAATACTCGGAGCTAATACAAAAGATGTTAGAAAAATGAGTGCAACAGGAAAATGGAATATTATTAAAATGATAAAATACTTGAACCTCGGGGAAAAGAATCTCAATATCAAAGCCCTTTCTATTTTGCATGTGCATTTACATCTAAGAAAAGCATATCCTAGTTACAATAGACTTCTTCATAGCCTGATAGCAAACATGAAGTTTGCATAACTCCATTTGAATCAAGGATATAAAAGTACAGTGAAGAATGAGATAGCTATTCCTAGTCTGCTGAAGACATGAACAATGTATCATGAGTGGGCTCCAGCCTCAGTCTAGGATGTCTGGGTTTTTCCTGGGCTTGGTGCTATAATGTAGATATGGCACAGTTAATTGAGGCAGTCAGAAGGAAGTGCAGATGCTCAAGGAGTTCTGTGGATGAGGTTTATTTTAATATCAAGATAAATCATGTGTAGTGTCTCAAATTCCAGTAGAGAATCTTTTTTTTGTGGCCATTGATTGTAATGTGCTGTGACACTAGGCCTTATATGAAGGGCACGTTGCTGTGGAACAACATTTCTTATTTTAGACCATGTCCTGGAGCCCTGTAGTACAGCCTTCTGAGATGACACCTCACACCTGAATGTCAAGTGTATTTAAATTTCCTTGTTTTTCTTTTTTTTTAAGATTCTCTGCCTATGGGATCAAACTGGTTGTTTGACATTCTGCAAGTCCTGTCCACTCCTCCTCAAAAAACCAACCAGTCCTTAACGAAAGCTGAAATGGTGGTGAGTTCAGTATTCCTTTGCTGTTAGGCATACCTCAGGCTCACGTCTGACCTGAATGCTGCAGGTTTGCAGTCAGGTGCTTGGGCTTAGAGCTTTGCCAAGGATCAAAGGACAGCTCCCACACTGACACTGCCAGAACTGGAAGGAGCACTGCGGTGTTCCCATGTTTGGGATCAGATGAATCTTGTAAGTACAACGCTTACATGGGGAAGAGGAGAGATGCTTTTGCTGGTTGTGATGTATTTCTTCATAATGGGGTCACCACCCTCAGTCTAAAACTTCTTCTAAACTGATGTTTCTTGCTTTGCGTGACCCACAAAGGTGAGTGACCTGATTTAGGCACAGGTTGGTAGGGCAGGGGTGACAAGACATCATCGCTCAATGTAGGGGATGTACCTAACCCCAGATCTTCCTGTTTTCTTCACTTGCCCCAGCAACTGTGGTGAAAAGTCTCTCCCTCCCTGTGTTCATGTCATTAGTGCATGATGATTTTGGCCATCTTGTAGGTCATGGTGATGGATGGTACTACCTGTTTCTTTTCTAGTAGTTACCCCCACCCAAAAGTACCAGGAGATTATTGTCTATGCAGAGACTGTGGAGCTTTTTGAATGAGGGCTGTTGAATGGGTGGCGATGAAAGAGAGCTCTCTTGCTTTTCTCTCCTCCTTTCCTGACCCAGTGTTTGCCAGAGGATGTGACGTCATTGTGAACTGGGAACCTGTAGAGGCCATCTTGAATGTATACTAACTCCTTGTCCTTTATCTTCCCCATGGTATCCCTGTTTCAGCAGGATTTTCACGTGCCTTTTCCACCCGGGCCTTCCAGTTCCCCATGGGCTGTACCCCTGTAGCAGCTCAGCTGTGATGTGAAGCACTGTGCTCCTGACTTCCTTCTTTGCATCAGCTTATTCCTGCACTTGAGGGGAAGACAGAGCAAGGTAAGGAGGGCAGAGGACTAGAAGCGATAGGAGTTGACTGGGCTGCCCAAAGGTAGTGCAGGGCAAAACACAAACACAAATCATGGCTGCTGCAATGGGATGAACATCTTTGATACAGAGTAGGGTTTATGTTTATTGCTACAGGAGTGCTGCAGTGATAGTGTCTTGTCCAGCCCCAGTGAATGCACCTCACCAGTTTAATTCTAGAGGTACAGTCAACCCCATTGCTGCCGCGGTTCATAAATACAAAAATATCATTAGCAAAATCAGGAGCAGGCTGGTGCAGGACCTGACACAGCAGAGAGCAGCTGCTCTTTAAGAATAATGTGTGTGGGTACCATTGATGGGGAAGGTACTTTGAGGTGATAGATGAAGCTGTATTCTCAGCACTGCACGTAACTCTTTGCCAGCCACTCATTCATGAGCTGGTCCAATTGTGGTGGAGGGCTGCTGTGAGCTTAATTTCCACATAGGAGTTTGCAGAAATATGTTTTATTGCAGGTAAGCCATCCCTTGCATTATTTATGTGAAAACTTCAGTAAATTATTGTTGGCTTTCATGCTGCAGGTAAAGTTTTAATGAAAACAGTAATGAATGCTTTCCTGGCATGCATAGGCGACCTAAGTATGCAGCCAAATTAGCTATCTAAGCAGATGCTTTATATCCTGAATTGCATATAAGGAATGCTGTTCAGTTGGTTTAAAAATTATATATGCACCCTCAAACTATTTTTTTTTTTATAAAAGCCATATGGTGGTTTGTTTTTTATTTTTTTTCTTTTTAAAGCCAGAGTTTCAGTCATACTGTGAGCAATTATGACAGTAAAATTAAAGTTAGAAGAAGAATGTAAGAAGCTGTCCATGTGTGCAAGAGGTGCAGGGAAAATTCAGAAATACTGCTTTACTTAAGATATTGTAATACTGCAGTATTACAGTGTTGCAATTTGCAGTGTTGCAAATGTAAGCAAAACATCCTTGAGAAAAGGCAAATTGAGATAAGGCTGATAATGTGTAAGTAAGTTATTCTTTGGGTTTAGAGGCCTGTACCTTAGAATCACAGAATGGTTTGGATTGGAAAGGACCTTAATGATAATCCAGTTCCAACCCCCCTGCCATGGGCAAGGATACCCTCTGCTAGACCAGGTTGCTCAGAGCTCCACCCAGCCTGACCTTAAACACTTCCAGGGATGGGGCAGCCACAGCTTTCCTGGGCAACCTGTTCCAGTGCCTCACCACACTCACAGTAAAGAATTTCTTCCCAATATCTAATCTAAACCTACTCTCTTTCAGTTTAAAGCCATTCCCTCTTGTTCTGTCACTCCATGCCCTTGTAAATAGTCTCTCTCCATCTTTCTTTCAGGCTCCCTTCAAGTACTGGAAGGCCACAGTTAAGTCACCTCAAAGCCTTCTCTTCTCCAGGACTATGGGAAGAATCCCAATACTCCTAGCCTTTATTTATAGGGGAGGTGCTGCATTCCTCTAATCAACTTGGTGGCCTTCCCTGACTTGCTGCAACAGGTCCATGTCCTTCCTGTGCTGAGGACTCCAGAGCTGGATGCTCCAGGTAGGGTCTCACCAGAGCAGAGCAGGGGGGCAGAATCCCCTCCCTCGACCTGTATTTTTATGCTGAAACAATTATTTGTTTTCTTTGATCAAGGAGGTAGAGCTGATTCAAATGTTATATTAGGTCTACAGTACATACTAGCTTATAGGATCATATGTATTGGTTTATAGTATAAACCTACTATAAGTTGTTAAAATTTCACTGTTTTCCCTGAAGGTACCTGTGGCATCCATAAGAGGAAAGGACTCAGTCCTAGTGGTTCATCTGAACACTGAACAGGCCACTGAGCTCACACATGTGAACCAAAGATCCACTCATGGCAAAACCCAGCAAGGACAGCAAGTGAGTTTTTATTACCATTTCCTCTTCCCTCCTATGTGGGTCACTTTGGAGCTGAATTCAAAGCCACTTTTAAGTTAGGTGTTCTTGAAAGCAATCGTAGTAACACTAACAGCTCCCTGAGACAGCATGGCCGGGCTGGTATGGCAGTGTTGCCCTGACCCAGGCCTGCCAGCCTAAGTGGTCAAGGTCTGGACTTTGGGGTCTTCTTTGCTCCCCTTCCACTGTAGCAACCCTGCGGAGGCCCATGCACCACAAGCTGCAATGGAAGGGGGTCTTAGGAAGAGTGATGAGCCAACTCACTAAATTTTCCATAGGTCAAAGCCTGCTGTAGTGGCTAGGGAGCTTATCTTAAAAATGTGCTAGTATCACAAGTCTGTGTTTTTATATTTGAACAGTCTATGATAAAGAACAATTTCTAGAAGGTCAGCAAACCCCACTGAATACATTAGAATGACAAAGCTGAATTTCATATAAAGCCATTGAGCAGTCACACTGGACTGGGGAGATGAGAAGAATAGCATAAGAAAACAGTGGAAAAATCAGAGAAAGTAAGAGAAAGGTAAGAAAATAGCATAAAGTAAAATGCCTTGTGAACAAGAGCTTTGGCTTTAAGCACTCTTCAGCTTTGGGATGTTTGACTCTCAGCTGAAACAGGAGGCCTGACTTCTTTTCTGAATCATTTAAGCTCTTCTTGTGGGTCACTTAGCATTTAATAGGCATTTATATGCTTACCCCTATTATAGGCTTTTATAGAGAGATATATGTATACCTGTAAATGTACACATTTTTTTTTGTATGCATATGCATGTATGTTTAGATACATGTATGTAAGCCTACATATATGTGACTGTGTGTATCCATATTTATACTATTTATATACATAAAATAATCTGCCTGCTTGTCTTATTTTTAACTGTATATTTTAAGATGGTTGCATTAAGACTTTTCAGCACCCAACCTTTTCAGTAATTTTATTTTTTTAAAGCTCGAGTAATTGTTTCTGCCAGAAACAGCTTTGCTGAAGTGCACTGTTCCTTTCAGAGGATCAAAGTACAAAAGATGTTCAAATAAAAGGAGAGATTAAATTCTATAGTCTACATTTAGTCATGGCTAGCTTTGCAGTCAGTGTGTGCGGACCGTGGAGGCTGATATTTCACAACAGCATATTTCAAACCTCAGGAGGGTGTAACTTCGTATATTATGTATAGGTGTCAGCAGAACCTGTGAAAATGTTTTCTATGTAAAATAATTCTTTTTCAATTTGTTTTTCTTGGAAAATTGAAAGTTTGCTTCCCTTTCATTCTTCTCTCTCTATCCCTTCCCAGCCATGTTCTGTGTGAGTAAATAGAGGGTGGGGAGTGTGTTCAGAACTGAAAAGTCCTTTGTGCCCTTTACTTGTCTCCTTCACTGATGAATCATTTGCAATTACTCAGCCACTGTATTGTTTGTTGCAACTTTTATTTTCTTTGCTCGGCGGCATCTACTCTGTTGGGTTTTACTAAACGGGTAAGAAGGCACAACACCTGCTTGATGAAGCTTGTAAGTGAGAAAGAAGTAAGGGCCTACAGTACAACACATCTTTTTTATTTTTCTTCTTAACCAGAATTCTTGTTTGTCTGCCACTTAAACACAATAAAATCTTGGCATTTATTTTCACCAGCACATGGGAAAAAGCTGTTATATTTATGTTTTGCTGATAACTTGTCGTCGCGTTGGTGCAGCAGTACCTCTGAGCAGTGATCTAGAAGTATTATCACGCCCTCTTCAATCACGAGTCTTGCCCATACAGAGCAGCCTTCTGACAGGGGCCATATTTGTCTGTGATGTGATAGATACGATGACATTGCCCGTAGCTAGACGTAAAGCTTAATTGCCACTGTGCTCGACATAGTGATATCTGTCCCCTGCCTCACAGTTTTGGGGAAGTGACAGTAGGTGGCACTGGAGAATAGCGACACAGAAGGATGAATCTGTTATGAAATGGAGCAGTTTCCTCACTGTCTCGCTGTTTAGCCAGTTTTCCAGCACCACGGATTGCGAAAACTTTGCTGCATTCCTTTTGCAAGTCCCTCATTACTTGTGGCCTCAAGACTTTAAATGCAAGGGTGCTGCTTGGGAAAGCTCCAAACTGCGTGTGAAGCAGCACTGAGAGCAAAAGCCTGGCGGAGATGCTGTTATTTCACCTTGGGGTGTGTAGAGGGATTATTTTGCCAGCTCTTTACCTGCAGCTTTTTGTGACACCTGGCTCGTACAAACACACTCATAGCTAAACCAAATCCATGATCCTTGGGTAATGAAGAGTGAGTGAGATGTGGGCTCCTGCCGGTGGGTGGAGCAGTGAGAGTATCTAACAGAGAGAAAGCAAACATCCCAGGGAGGATCCAGTTTTCTTTGTCTCTGGAGATTTTGTCCCACACGCCAGCAAAAGAGGAGGAGACAATTCTTGGCAGTTCTAGGAGGAATTAGGGTAGAAACTGACTCAGCAGTTCCCTGCCTGCTCCTGCCTCCTCCTTTAATGGAAAGCAGAAAACAGACAAATAGTGGCTGCCTTTAAAACCTAATAAAATTCTGAAAATCTTCAGTTTCCCAAGAAAAATTGTCATAGCCTTCTCCTGAAAATCACCATATATGGAGGGAGTGGGATGGGGCCCAGCTCAGTTTGTATTACCCTTACTGCCTTCTGTGTTTGGGAATAAGAGCTCTTCCCATGCATGTTTCCTGTTTTCCTGATCCTCCTCCTTTCACTGTGTCCAATCATTGTGAGGTGAAGCAGCATCACACTGCCAGAAACTCTGAAATGGCAGCTCCGAGGGCTGGTGTGTTCCTCTCGCTCAGGATCACTTCACAGTAGGCACTGGAAAAGGCTACAGTACAGCACAAATGCCACCAAATAGGTTGTGGAGCGAGTTGACATTTTAAGGTTTGGAGAATATATAACAAAAATGCATCACCTTTTACCAACTGAAATAAGTTTTGTCCTTGTCTAACTGCTTTTAAATCACAATGACATCATTGACTGCTTTTATACTGCGAAGGGCAGAGTTTTTCCTGTAATGCTTTATCAAATTATTACTTCACTTTATCAGATATGATATCTTATATTAATTATTAACTTTAAATGTTTTGTCCTAATCTATTCGGTCTTACTGCATGGCTTTTTATAGCTGAAGTACTGTTTTGTTGATACTTCCTCCCTCTCTGTTTTTGATGGTATTTTCTTGCCTGTTACAACCTGGGAGTAGACTAAGGGTGGGATTTTGTTTGAATTCGGAATAGCCACTTGAGTGGAGCGATTTATACCTTTTTAAGGAATGGTATGAAGTGTGAAGGCAGATGGTCCCTGAGGGAACTCGCTCTGTGTTGTGCCTGGAGCAGCCTCTGCCGCTCCCTTTTATGGAGGCTCCTGGGCTCCTCAGGGTCTAGGGAGATGTACGTGACCAGTGCTGTGTTTACTTCAGCTCTCCAGCAGGCCCTTTGTGGACGGCCAAGTCCTCATTGGTCCCTGAATAGTAACCCAGCATGAGGGAGGTTCTTCCCCCATTAGACTATCCTAGCTCTGTACACTGAGGAGCCAAAGCAGAGGGCCTCTCTAGCACCCAAAGGTGTGTCCATCCTGTGAGTGGAGCTGGGAGCTCCTTTCAGAGCATGTGCCACCAGCACAGAGAGGTGGAAGCTGTGTGAAGATGGAGTACAGTTTTTAAATCCTGTTCTTGTGCAGAAGTCTTCCTGAGAGGGAAGTCTTTCCCTTAGTGAAGCTGTTACTTTAAGCATGTTTGAAACTTGTACTGCAAGTGAGGTCACCTACCACCATGTTAAAAGAAAAAAAAAACAAAACAACAAACCACCAAAAAAGAGAGGTGGTTGGGTTCCCAGATTGAGAAAGGGAACAGATAAGGTGTTGCCATTTTATTGTTACTGCTGTTTGAGTTTTCCCTGAAGGAAGACTGGGGAAAGAATGATCACCGTGATAAACTGGTTAAACAGGAAGGAAAGTTTCTGACGGACAAGTTACGCCCTCTTGATACTGAAAGCATACAGGTCATCTAAATGTGTCTGTGAACAGGAAAACACAGGACTCTGAATATTCTTCTAACAAATTACGTGTTTCAGGTAAGAAGTTGCAACAGATACTCTTATCACTTACCAAATCGACCAGTCATGTCCTGAGCTCTGGTTAAAGGGAAAAGCGAGCCCGCAGTGCGCCAAGCTTTTACAGTGGAATGCACGTACACGCTGAGCTCTGGGAAGTGTTGTCGTGTGCTTCGGTGGCAGCTGCGTGTTGTGAGCATTGTGTGATGCTCTCAAATCTTTTGATTTGTAGCAAATATTTTAGAATACTTGTTGGGATTCTCCCTTAAAGCCCCTGATCCCAGGACCATGTGATTATGTGAAAACAGAGCTGTCAATTAAAAGGAAAAAGGGGGTTCATAGCTGAGAAGGAAAAAACCAAACCTTCCAGAATGTGAATTCAGAAACCACAGTGCAAAGAAAATTAACCCAAACACTTAGGGATGGGTTTTTTTGTTTTTGTTTGTTTGTTTTGTTTTAAATGTATATCAATTTTTCCACTTTAGGTGTTTTTGAAAATTCAACTTTATCATGTACTTTGCGTGTTTCAAATGGTGTAATAATGACTGGCAAAGAGCCAAATTATTTCCTGAATTTCATATGTTGCATAGAAAAGGATCGGGAGTTGGCCCAAATACAGAACCTGGTTGTTCTAACCATATTAGCAAGTAAGACTTAGACCACTGCGATTTACACCATGGCAGGTGGAGTTTCCAGTCTAAATGGTTAGTTTTAAAGAAAAACCTGAATGAAAGTTACATGATGCTACAGGCAGTGCTGTGCGAGTGTCTGGTCCCTGCCAGGCCCTTCCCCTGCCCTGGTCCAGGCTGGGAGAGTTGTGCAGTCTTCCCTTTGCTCACAGGGACTTCCCAGCCCAGCGGGGCAGAATACATGGACCAGCCTTTGGCACTGTAGCTAAACTGGATGCTTTTAAAGACTACAGGGAAGGCAGCAACTCTGAACAGTATGGAGAGTGCAGGGAATAAGCACTGACATACAGGTAGACAGAGGTGGGCTCTGTGTGTGTGAATTTTTGTCTGTTGCAGAGGTGTAGATAAAACCTTAGTTGCAAATGAGCAAGGTTAGCTGCTAGGTGTTTATGTATCATCAGAAACAGAATTTGTTGGAAATGTAAATAAAACATTTTAGAAAGACTTGAAAGAGTGTAAAAGGTATTGTATTTTCTGTGCCTCAATTATACTCTTCCAAGTAGCCAAGTTTTTTTAAGGAAGATTGGGCTGCAGGGAGATATCATTATTTTATTTTGTATTTTTTGTTAAACATTTCAGTTTTTGAGATGGGTTAAAAAGAAGAATCAAAGACCTTATACTTCTTGATTTAATGACTATATCCTTTCCTTTTTTGCTTTCCTTTTTTTATTTACCTGCTGTAGAAATGAGAAACAGAGGAAGTTGTGAATGAGGATAATTTCATACAAAAAATTCTGCCTGCTATGCTTATTAACTTTTGTCTGAAAAAAATGGTATCATCTTTATCTAAAAACAGTGAACTTTAGGATTTGCTCTGAGAGAAAGATGTAAAGACTATAATTGAAGTTTAGATCACAAATCAAAGTGGTATGTGCCATTTTGGTTACCTGGCTTAATGTATTGTTTTACATGTTTTGAGTTTGGTTTTTTTTTTTTGTTTTTTTTCTTGTTTTTGGTTGTTTGTTTTTTTTTAACACTGTTAAAGCAAACCAAAGTCTGCAAGACATGGAATTGCTAAGCTGAGTACTTGAAAGAGTAGTTCAGCCTCTGAGTTGGATATTTCATTTCAGCCTATTAAAGTTTTCATTTCACTTCTCATTCCCCACTGTGGCTGAGAAAAGCTTGTGTCATCTACAGTTTGACTCAAAATGAAACAAAAATAAATAAAATTATGTGTGTATGTTCTGTTGTAACATAGATTTTCATTGCAAGGTGCTATTATCTAAACTAATACAGTATCTTGGAGACATAATGGAAAAGCTATTTGTGGAGCTAAGCTTTAGCAATTTCTGAGCACACTTTTTATCTCAGTAGCTTTTCCTTTTCTTGCTGGGGAATACATTTTTTATTGAATTATTAAATCAGATGTTTCTATTTCATTTATGTGATAAAGTACTCCAGCACAACAGTGTGCTCTATGTAGTATTGCTGTTCCATGTCATTTGTGCTTTTTAGGCTCCATCTGTATTACTAAATGAAACAGGCCAAGGCCTTGAGGGCCAGTGGCCCAGAATAAATTGTGGTTGTAGAACTAAACTCCCTTCTTAAAAAAAAATACCCTCTTGCCCACTGATAGCAGTTTCCAGTACACACTACCCATCTGAACCAGAGCAGTACTTGGCACATGCCAAAATTGGGTCAGGAAGTTTGCTCCTAACAGCATGAGTGGTGGGGAGCTGCTGCAGAAGCTCATGCCCTTGCCGGCTAATTTACTACAGAAGATACGGCCTCAGGCTTGGAGAATAAATCTGTTTTGGAAAACAAAGCAACAGAAAAGACTGAAATTGATTTATTTATAATTTTTTCCCATCTCTATATGCCCTGTCTAAGCTTTTGGGGTGGAGTGTTTAGAATACTAATTGGAGGTCCATGTCTTCTCTGTTCTGTGATTTAACTTTCTTCACCTGATTACACTTAGGTAAAATGTTAGATTATGAAGAAATTTGAGGAACAAAAAGAGGAAGATGGGAATGAAACTGATGACCATTAACATGAAGCCTTCTTAACTGCTTGTTTTATATTCCAAGTGTAAAAATGATGGAAAAAACATGGTGGTTTTCTTTAATATTTGTCATTATTAGTATCTTAATATTTAGATCAATTGTTTTAGGCATCTTGTTGCTATTATTTAGGTGTCAAGGATAATAATAACAATAGAAGTAATTTGTTATTTTTTACTAATAGCAACAACAATAGTAATAACGAAAATATATCCAGGTTAAGGATCAGGCAAAAGAATATTCAAGCTCCATGTTAAGAAAGTATTTCCACCTTGTGGAGAAAGCTCTAAAGCAAAAAAGTCCAAAGTAGTGTACTGCTCTCATTATATTAGGTATTTTGGGGTTTAACTTTTATTTTGTGCTTTGTTTCAGTGGCATATAGCTCCAGTTCTGAACATTGCTCTCTTGACCTTGGAACTATTACGAGACTTTCCTGAAGATTACTAAAACTGAAGAGAAGAATCAGCCATGGCATACTTTGGGACTTTCCCACACAATGAATTCCATAGAGGACAGCCTGGGGACCAAGCATCTTACCCAGCGTACCATTCTACTTCTGATGGCGAGATCCCTCTAGGATTTGATCAAATAGCTGATGAAGTCAGCAATGAATTTCTTTTTTATGGTTCATCACATTCACATCATCCTGAAGAAATTTTCTTCCCATCAGGTGTCTTTGGTCTGAACGTGTATGACCAGCATATTTATGGTCAGCCTGCAGTTGCTTGTGGAGAACTTTACCCTGGAAATCCAGTCTCTCACTGGCAGCAAGGCACAGCATCACCCATGGTTAGCTTCAGATCTTCTTTGCTGTCTGATTACAGAAACTTCTCTCTGGTGGATCCCTATGCCTACAATCAAGAGAGAGAACTCTATGGGGAGAGTAGTGAAAATTCAGTCACAAATGTGTTTGGTTCAGATGTGGAAAAAGGAAGCACAAGTCTGGGTTTTCCGATAGGTTTTGGCAATGTAGACGCTCGATATCCTGTTTTCTTAGGCAACTCTCCATTTGGACAAGGAGTGAGAGATGAAAGTGGAAATGGGGAAGCTTGTTTAACCAACACTTCCAGAAGATGCAGCGTAGGACGTACCTGGCCCTGTGACTCTGGACATGACAGAGAGGTACTGAAATTTTCTTATATTAACAGTATTTAAAGTTTTTGTTCCTGTTTGTGTCCTTGTACTTTGTGTACTCACTCACACTGTTGCAACATGGATTAGAAGCACCTAATTTAAAGACCTTATGAAAAATAAAACATTTATGCCTCAGAGGAGGCAAAAGCATTTTATACCAGAAGAGCATCTAGATTATGGTCTAGAATGCTCCAATAGGCTCATTTTTTGGCTCACTGAACCATAAAACTACCACAGAAGGATAAGTACAGAAATGTAAAGTAAGATATGTTTGAACGAGATAAGGTGATGAATCTTTATGGTCTGATATGAAACCTGAGATTCAAAATAACAATACATTATACTGAATATGGTTTTTTTTGAGCCAGATTATTTTCTCTGTGTCTAGTTTGGCTGACGTAGTCTAATCCTGAGAGATGAAACGTACCATAATCTGCCTTCACCATGTTCTGTCTGCACTTACATGTGCATATATAATTATTTTCTAAAAATAGACACATCTACTATAACTGTGGAAGCTGAGTACTATGACACACACTCTTATAACTGTCTTTTTGAGGCAAATCCTTTATCTTTTTTCCTCTTCCATCAGGTGTTCATAGCTCTATTTGTGATTTTGCCATTTTTAACAACCATGTCTTATGGGACTCCCATGACTCTCTCTGATGTTATATCTGTCCTCATTTTCTTTCTTTCAAAATCCTGACATAGAGAAGGAAAAAGAAAATGATAAATCCTCCCTTTCCTCCGGTCCTTGTTAGCATTCTGAATCATTATAGGAATCCTGAAATAGCCCACAGGATACCTCTGCACCATGAATATTAAAAGACAGTTTAGATTCAGCTTCTGCTTTTAACTCCCAGTCATCACAGTATCTTAAAGAAAAGGGAAAGAGCCATTTGATTGACTTGTTTCTATGTCTGTGAATAGGGAGAATTATACAAGTAAACATTTGTAGGCCCAGACAGATGGGGAGGCAGCAGGGGGAAATATATCTGAGGAGAGGAACTCTTAAGACTAATCCTGTGCACCACGTTTTGGAATTTCAGTGATGAATACAAAAGAGGAAGGGATGAACAGGTGGAGAGACAAAAGGCTGTTGTTGCTTTTTACTTATGGTAGGAAAAGTAAAGCATGCTGACATCATGATGAAAAGAACAAGCCCTCTCATGAGAAAAGTAGAAAATAGTGGAATCCAAATGAACAGGGAGAGATTAAATTGTGGTATGGGAAGAAGAGGTGCTACAGGAAGCAGGCATATAAGAAATAGGCACAAGTGCTTCTATGGCGGAGGAGGAGAGAATTATAGGGGAGGGAAGAGAACAGAGGAGTGAGTCAAGGGCGACTACAATCAAATGTGTGGGAGGATTTGATTAAGTCAGGGAAGTATTTGAGCTGTTTAGTGAGGAGAGGAAGAAATGGGAGAGAGGAGAGAATTGATTTGTAGCATAAAAATCAGTGTGGTCACAGGAATTCCTTCAGGGAGAAACAGCCATGTCAGGTTAGAAAAAAAGCCAAGGCAAGGGGATGGCAGCTGAACCTCGAGATGATAAGGGAAAATAAAAGTGAAACAAAGTTGAGAGAGGGAAAAGTTAAAAAAAAAAAACCTAAACCTGTAAAGTAATAACTCATTGCTACTGTTCTGGGAGTATTGGAAAAGTGCTTCAGGGTGACAGATCTGATGCCAAGTAAGACCATCAGAGTGGTTGGAAAAGTGGAACACCACAGCAAAAGAAACAATGAGCGCAGATTGAATTTGTGAGGTCCAGGAAGAGTAAATGATGCATCCAAGTAGCAGGAGATGAGAACCAAGAATGAAGAGTGAAATGGAAAGAATACCAAAACGTGGAGAGTAGAATTGAGATAGGTCATAGGTAGGCAAGATAAAACATTCGCATTGCTGAAGTCATGCTGTCATTCTGATCCTCAGCTTTTGGATGCAGTTGTGTGGCCCTGGGCTTTATTTAACGTGAGCTAATCAGAATCTGTCCACTGTAATAAAGGAAACATTCATTTTCTCTGGCCTTGTCATCACCAGGTCAGATGTTAAAAAATAATAAGGCAAACCGTCTTCATAATGTCCCAGTGAATGGAGATGCTATTTTTTCTGTATTAGAAAAAAAACTGAAATGCAACCTAAAAAAAGTAATATATTTAGCTGTTCCATCTATGATATTTAGAACCTAATTTTAGAAGCTAATATTTTCAGAGTTAATAAGAAGACTCACCCAAGTCCAATCATCAGACCAAGCTTTATGGTTTTGTTTTGGGTGCTCTAGAAGGGAGAAATACACAATTAGTGTTCATATTTGGGAAGGATGGTTCAGTTGACTCGATTAGCATAATGTGAGAAATCTATGGATTGGAAAAGATTCCAGCCATCAAGAGATGCATTCTGTTACTTCATTCCTGTTGTTTTCAATTCTCTTCATACACAATTCTGCCTAATTCATTGCTCACTTTCAGATCTTTGCAATCAGTGGAGGCTCAAGTCCTGTTCAAAAATAATGTGTAATAATGTCGTCTTGTAATATTCCCAGCCTGCATCTTTTCATGCATATTGTACTTACTTTTCCAGTCAAAAAGAATCTTAAATTTTGGGTTTTGTTATTATTATTGTTAGAAATAGAGTTGGGGTTTTGCTGAAGCCAGTTGCATGGGTAAAGAGCAGAGAGGGAGGAAGGGATAGTTGAGTTTGTGGCAGTTGGGACTTGGGGTGGTTTGAACCTTTTTTGGTGCCTTTTTGTGGGAGTGGGAGTCTGGGGCAGGTAGGCAGATCGGGCCAGGCTGTGAGCTCCCTAGTACCAGCCAATGGGAACGGAAGCAGGGACCCCCCGGCCGGGAGAGGGTATAAAAACCTCTGGTTCTTGCTGGCCTGTGTCTGCCTTCTGGGCCAGAGAGGGCACACCAATTCAGCTGAATTTGGGAAATATAAAGTTTAGTTTTGCTTCGATGACTTTGTCCCCTTCTGAATTTTATTGGTAAGTGTGAGCATTTCTCACATTATGATTATAAATTTGCAGAAGTTTATATAAGTTATTACTAAACTTATAAAATAGATCTTTTGACATGTCTCAGTTTCCTCCCCTGTGACATGTTATTAGTTGCTTTTCTTCCTGAATGGCTTTAAAAGCTCTTTCACAGTTAAGCCTGGTGTGTGTCTCTACCTACAACAGTAGAGTGGGTTTGCAGATATAATACTATTAAGTTCTTTCCTGGAGGTAATGTTCTGACTGAAGGGTATATAGCAAGCAGACAGAGGGGTGCTCTAACCCAAAATATTGGCTCAGACCTCTGCTCTCCAAGGTTGCAGAACGTATCTGGGGATTTTTCATGTTCAATAGACTACACCGGCTTCCTGTTACCTATCTTAAGAAGTTCCCTGATGGGTTCCTGAAGTTTGAGGGAATCCTGAGCTTCCTGCTGGGCCAGAAGGACACAAAATAAAGATTAAAATGTACTGCAGCGTAAGCTTTGGTTTGCCCTCTCTCCCTTTTTTACGCTCAACATGTATCTTCTGCATTTCAAGTTATTTGTGTTCTGACACTGGGTGAATTTTCCAAGTGTTATAATTCCTTATGCTCTGCATGGAGGGGAAAAACAGTTGTTACCCAGGCTAGCTGATGCTTTGTGACTTTGTGCTTTTCCTCTGAAAGCATTTAGAGTGCAGTCAAAATGGGGTCATTTGTGTTCATTTGAAACTCCATCAAGTCAGGGGAAGAATGATAAAGTATGAAAGGTAGCTCTCATGGAACCAAATGCAAGGTTAGCCTCATGATCCTGCCTCTGATATCTGTATAACTGAGTTCTGCTTCTTCTGGTGTCTTTTTGGTATTTTTAGGCTGCAAGTTCGTCTATCCAGCTGGTTGAAGCAAATCAAGGAAGTAATGAAAACACAGTTGGTTTTTGCAATGTGGTGGAGAAGTAAGTAATGAAAAAAACTTTATTCAGCTAACTATATAATTTCGCTTATTTTAATTGGTTTGGTTATCCCTGTGTGTAGAGTCTGACTGAGAGCGAGCTAATTTTCCCCATAGCAGCCCTCATAGTGCTGGGCTGTGCCTTGGCAGCTAGAAGGGTATGGATAACACACCAGTGTTTTGGCTACTGCTGAGCAGTGTTCCCACAGCATCAAGGATGTTTTTCCAACATTCCCCCTTCACCAGCAGGCTGGAAATGGGCAAGTTCTTGGGAGGGGACATAGCCAGGAGAACTGACACAAACTGACCCAAGGGATACTCCTTAACATATAATGTCAGCTCAGCAATAAAAGGTAAGAGAAAGGAAGAAGATGAGGGGTGATGACAACAGCATTCATTATGACATTTGTCTGAAGCCCTGGACATTGCCTACTGATGGGAAGTAGAGGAGAAATATTTTGTTTTCCTTTGCTTCTATATGCTGCCTTTGTCTTTGCTTTTAGTAAACTGCTTTTATCTTGGCTCAGTAGGGTTTTTTCCCATCTTATTTTCTCCCCTTGCCCCTGCAGCTCAGTGGGCACCTGGCATCCACCCAAACTGAACCCACCACACTCTGCGTTCCTGAATAGCTCCATAATTCCAGTATCTACTTAAATAAGGAAACTCTTCTACTTTTGGCTTAAAGATTAAAATACACAAAGAAATGTTAATTCAAAAAATATTTTCGCTCTTAACTGTACCCTTTATCACTGATAAATACCTTTAACTCTTTACTGTTGATGGGTTATGGTGTGTAAAACTTAAGATCCTTTTTCTGTCATTTTCCTGGACAGTATTAATGCCTTTGTCATTCGGAGCAGGAAAAAGAATTAGAGGAACTGACTGAGAACAGAATTCCTACCTACTGTCATGATGAAAAGTGAGAATTACCAAGTGACAAAACTCCTTTAATTATTGTTTACTGTTACAGTTAATAGCCTGGCTTAATGGAATAGAACTTGTTTTACTTTCTTAATCTTCTACAGAAAAAGAAATTGTGTTGAAATCCAAGTACACTGAGAAATACAAGTTTTTAGGCCATCTGTGCAGATTCCTTTTTCCTATGTAGGTACTCAGTGATCACAGTCAAGTTGTTAGCATAAATGCATGCTTCCCCCCCACCCCGCAGAGTAGTTGGAAAACAGAGTGCTGCCTTTTTTTTATTAGACTTTAATGAACTGATTTTATTCAAGGTCAGCTAAGCCTGCTTCTCTTTAAAGAAAGGAAAAAAAAGTCCAACCTAAAAACCTAGTTTGATGTTGCACTGAAATTAACAGTGAATATAGTGTATATTTATATGGGGTGGATGGTCAGCTTCAAAACATAGTCACATAGGTCTCAGTTTTCTACTTTTCCTCAATTCATCAGGCTGAACTCCAATCTGGTTTTTCTACCATGAGGTGCATGAAGCCACAGCCCACATGACAGCTTTTTTCTTAGATTTTCAGACTTTTTTAATGTCTAAACATTCTAATTATAGGAAAAGCTTTCTATTGATTTTTGAATAAATGAGTTTATTTACAGGGCTAAAAAGATAAATAGAAACAAGCCATTGCTGGTTTACAGGAACTTGCTTTGCATGCATCATGAGCAAATACCCTTTAAAAGAAAATAAGAACAACCTTTGCTTTTCTTTTGTCAACTAAATAGAAAAACGTTTTTAGGACAAAATGTCACTGCAACCAAAAAAACCAAAAAATGTCATAAATTTTCAAATAACTTTCATACTCAGTCTTGCCAAATGAGCATCCTTTCAAGTCCCCAGTGAATCTCAATTGCTGGCAGTTTCATATGTCAGAGGTAAGATGTATAATTCAAACTCTGTGTCATGCATACTTGCAGCTCCAGCATATAGTTCAAATAGGAACCCATCATGTCTTTCCCTAGGTAATACTTGTACAGGTAGGAGTCTATAATTGAAATGTTTGATTGTACATAACTGTAAATCGTCTTCAAAATCACTTTATCAGGTTACTTCTACAATTATGAACATAGCTGTAGTGAGCATTCATCCATGGGTGGCTTCAGAATACATCCTGTAGTTTGATACCAGAAGATGCCAAGCCAATAGTCTCAGGGTTCAATGCTGCAAAATGCAGAGTTCCTCCACCTCCCACTGTCTTAAGGGATGTGCTCTGCACCGCAAAGAAATGCATCTTGTTATGAAATGCTGTAGAAAATCCCTGTAAATGTTAGCCCTTTCCATATACACTGAGTTGTTGCAGGACAGAAAGCAAGCAGCACAAGACTTTCTTTGTGCTATACTTGTATTGTACTTCAGTTATGCTTTGGAAGATCTAAACTTTCCAAGTTTTGCAATAGGCATGTTTTGCCTGCCTGCTCAGGCCAGAAGCCTTTTAATTACATGAAAATAGTAGATGGTCATAAATGAGCAACACTTTCTGAAACCGAATGCGTTTGTAACTGAAAAGCATGAAGAGCAAATTTGTGCCCTCACGTTATCCTAAAGTAATAAGGAGGGTAGGGAAGGAGATGAGGTTTGCTTAGTTTTGAAGTGACTGCCAGTAAGTTGAGGAGGTGAGTCATGCCCTGTGTGTGTACATAGCCCCTTAATTTGATGCTGGAGAAAGGGTAGTGAAGTTTCCAGTCTTATTCAGTCCTTGGCCTCCTTACAGAAACAGCTTACAAGAATGAATTTGGTGCTAGGGGAAAGCTTTCATTGTACCTTGAACACAAAGAAAATAGACTGACATCAGCTGCATTGGTCATCCAAACAGCCTCTGTAGTGTTTTTAATGATAAGTATAAATCTACCTTGTACTGGAGGTATTCTTGTGAAGCCTCATTTCCTCCTACCCCACTGAAACATCGTGCCCCCTGGTTTTTCATTATAAGAAATGGGCTGTTTCACTGGATTATTAATTTTGGAAGCCTAGGCTTTATTTTCCTTCTCATATTGTAGAAATACATGGCACATACGAGTATTTCATGTGGTTGTTTAAGAGACTTGGGCATCAGTTCTGAGGCAGGACGTAACATAGTAATGAAGGCCTTTAGGTGAGAGAACTATGGTTCAAAATACTCTGTAATCAGAGATGGTATAAAGCGGTACCAACTCAGAAGCTACAAAATGCCTCTTGAACTAACAAACAACAGAGAATGCAGTATACTTTATACAAGATGTTTGAATTTAGCTACTAAATATTCAGGCCAATTAGTGAAATGTAAAGCTTCAGCTGGTACAATATGTACCCTTACCTGCAGCTTATAAAGCAAATTGAGTCTCAGATGACAGACATAATACCTGTGACCACTGTTCATTAGGAAATGGTACCTCAGGAGGAGTTAGTTTCTGCAAGTCTATGGTAATTGTAAGGAGAAAGGGCAATATATTTTATAGTTAATGGTATATCAGAGAGACTCAATGTCTGTAACAGTTACTGCGCTCTATGGACATTTACATAAATACCCAGGGTTTTGGTAATGAGGATTTCAGATTGAATTTGAGAGAGTTGTGAAAATAGAGACTGCTTAAGGTTTTGCATAGGAAGCATGTTCCCATATTCATTTTGAGCAGCTGTCTTAGTCACAGCTGTCTGTGCATGTGCTCTTGGTTTAGTTTTATGTTAAAACTCAGTTATTTAAGTACATATTTGAGCACTGTTATTTCTACAGTGCTCAATGTACGCTGAAGTCTGTTTAAACTCCTTTTGGTTTCACTGAGGTCAAGCTCAGGTTCATAAAGATTTTACTGATATTTTTTCTAAAAACAAAATATTTAGTTGTGTGTGCTGATATGTAATTATCTTACTAATGCAGGAAAACACAGTTTGAGTTGCTACAATTTCTTTCCACAGAATTTTATTGTAGCAACTCTCTGTGCTATTCTTATAGGTATCTTGTAGAAATTTTTTTTTGTTCTTTAAAGAGATCAAAAATGCATGCCCGTTTAGACATAGTTTCTTCACTTGTTCTTTCCAGAATCAGAACTGCCTATCCTGCTTCTGACTTGAAGACAAATACTGGGAAAATCTGGAGTGTCACAACAAGGTTCCCAGACCATATCCTTGGTGGAACAAAATTCAGAATCAGTGTTTGGACAGATTTTTCACCATGTCCTCTGCTTCTTATACAACAAGGTAAGTGATTGAGGTGTTCATAACCTTCCACAGCTCAGTTCCGTGGAGATGATAACAAAATGTATTTGTTGTCTGGAAAGATACTTGGAGAGCAACCTCATGGGAATCTTGAGTCCAAGCTTTGTCAAGCATGTTCAGTATATTTGGTGTAAAATTGAGATCATGTTAAATATCATGCTCTGCTAATATGTAGATCTCTACTTTCTTTAGTCACAATTGGGATCAGTTCTGGCAGTCCCATCATTCAGACTTTAATCCAGAAGGAATTTAATCTTGTGCCTAATTTAAAATGGAGGGATAGTCCTTATATAGTTGTGGAACTTCTCACAGCCTTGACTCTGTTTCTGAATGTAAGACTTAAAATCTGCAGTGCTGAAACTCCTCTGTGTCCAAGGTTATGCACAGGTCTGGTAAAGTACAACAGTCATAAAATGAAAGGAGAAATTCCAACTAGGTGAAAAGAATAAAGGAGAATAATTACTAATTGGAATACAGTTGGAAGTTGTGGAGTCTCCAGCATTGGAGGTTTTTTAAGGTCTTACACGACAAAATTCTGAACAAGCTGCTCTGAATTCAGTGTTGAACCCCTTTTGGAGAGGTGCAGGCTGGAATAGATGGACCTACTGAGGTTCTTCCCAGCCTAGATTATTCTGTCAGTGGTTACTTTGGGAAGCTGCCACTGCTCCTGTGCACCCTATACCTGTGATGAATGGGAGAATTTTTAATTCCAGCTCTGGTAGTTTTTACTTCTGCAACATATGCAAAAGTGAAATAAATTCTTCTATCTCTCTTCCTGTGCTTCTTTATTAAATGATAGTATTTTTCTTCTTTTCTTCTCCTCCTAAATAGTTTCTTCAGTTGTCAAGGAAGTATTTGGCTGTAACAAGCTGAGTATTAGTTTGTTTGGCAGGTTGAAAGCCACAAATCCAAAGCTCTATACAGAATGTCAGTCACACATATTAAAAAAAACCCTTCATAAATAAGGTAGTCAAAACTTAAAATTTGTTCATACAAGTTTGCTTACTTGATTTGAGAGCATCTACGTAGTTATTGGAAAGCCATGGAGAAGTAGTAAATTGTATCATCTCAGTGTTTTGTGGATGCCATGAAAGATCTTGGGACAGCTGAACCAGAAGGTGGTAATTCCAGCACTTCTGTCAGCAGGGCAAGGGATCTGCATCGAAGTTCCCTGTAATGCAAAAGTTTTAACTATGGGCAAATGTTTTATTATATAACATTACAGATTGTTCAATTTATTTTCAGTCTGCTTAACTTTATTTACAAAATCTCTTTAGAAGGCACAGCTAAAACTGAAGAGGATGTAAGAAACAATTCTGTCCTAAACTTGCTTGCAGACTAAGTAAGCAATAAGGTTAAACTGGGGGGATGGAGTACGCTTTTTTTGCCCCATCTAATATAAAGAATTTTTCAATTATGAAAAAACCTTTGGCAGAGAAAGGGAAGGAGAATGGGTCTGCAGAGTGCAAATGGTACGAGGAAGTTTCAGATTTTTTCCAAGGAATGACCTGAGAAAAGTGCACGTTAGAATTTTAATTCAAGATTCAATGCCATTCTTTATTTTCTGGAGGGTATAAATTTAGCAAACGGGCACTGCAGTTTGCGTGTCAAACCAAGTATGAGGAGTTGTCAGAGGGATAAATGTTTAAAACTAGTAAAACTGATAGAAAATGTGTAATTGAAGAAGCTTTCAGAGCAAAAGAAAAACAATTTCACAAAGAAAATGAAAATTTTTGGAAGGAGCTTTTGAATCCATTGATGCATTTGTTTTTCCTGGGGATGACCAAACCCAAAAGCAAGCTAGGTATGCTAAACAACTCTGTTTTATTTCAGCTTTGTTTCTGTCACAGTCTCCTCTCCTAAAAATGTCAGGTATTCTCTGAAGTTTTTTCTCAGTATCACATTCCCTTAAACTTCCCTACAAAAAGAGGTTTGTATTTCTTGGTTTGTTCTAAAATAATAGCTTGACAGTTTTGAACCTGATTTCTATTCTGTTCTGTTCTATTCTATTCATTGGCTTCTGGGGGCGATTGGGTAATTCAGAACATTGTTAATCCTGATGAAGCTGTTTGGTTAGGCTCAATTTGAACCAGTTGTCTGAATCTGGACCAGTGTAAATTAAAAAAAAAGCTGGGTTACATGTTTAGTTCCTGGGGATTTGTATGTAGTTTCCATTTATATATCCAAAAGTTCACTTCAGGCTTCTAGAAAGGGCTCTTATGGCCTCTACTTATGCAGCAATAAAGAAATACCACAAATGAAAAAGAGAAACCCTACTTTGTCTGCAGCTGTTAACAGAAAAGACAATGAGATTGTCTCAGAGTTACAGAGGAAGTCTAGGCTTTATTTTTCATTGTTAAACCATTTCTGTACATTTAATGAAAACTTTTCGCTGAAGAGTCAGATCTATTTTCTGCTAGAGGAAGACATATCAGATTTGCAGGATCAGTGTAGGTGGACTGTGATCTGCATACCTGTAAAGATGAGTCTTATCAGTCATTATCCAGATCATGCAACTATTCTTTTTGGTTTTAATCAGTTCTTCTAAAATGGACAGAGAAGAAGTGTATTGGCAAATGGTGGAAAATGGCTTAAAAAGCTGAAGTAGATCTGGAAAAAACTGTCAAAATGTTGGAGTATTTCTGAAGAGCAGATTGTACAAACTGACAGAACTTCTTAATTTATAGGGATTATATATATTTTTATATTATTGTGTGGTTATACATAAATTATATTGATATATTACATATGTATAAAATGCATTTGAGTATTAATTTGCTACTTTGTTATGACTAAAAAGGTGTGCATGGGAGAAATAATACCAAGTAAAGTTCTGAAGCCTTCCTGTGTCATGAGCAGCTACAGAGTCAACTTTTGCATCAGGCCATGATTGCACATTGGAAATGTACCAAGATATTCTTAAGGAAAATGAAAAAAGAAGATTAAATTGCCATTTGTCTCTTCCTTTTTTCTTGGGAATGTTACTCATCTCTTCTTCTTTCCAGCTACCTAACAAATGCCTAATTTCCTCTAAATGGACATAGATTCTGTGGCATGTAAAATATTTGAAGAAAAATTAAGCAAACAAAATACAGTGTGCCTTGATTTAATTCCTCTTGATGGAGCTAGTCTGCAGCAGTTGTTAGGACTTGCAAAAATAAATATCTAATTTTCTTTCTCAAGTATCTAGCCTGGAATTCTCTAGCAAGCTACTAATAATTTTTCTTGCTATCTTTATTTACAGCTGGCTGTATCACTCATGACTTAATTGTAGAGATCCTCCGTTGCACAAATCGATACCCAGCCCAGGAGAAATACCTTCTGAGTGTTTATGGGTCTGATGAATTCTTACAAAAGTAAGTATGTCATTAAACCACAAGCCATGTAAACAGAACCATAGGGAGAGTTAAGAGTATTATGTTCCAAGCATTTCATGTGTAGTTTCTGAAGCTCCTGAAACACATGGTACTTTTGTTCTACAGAGACGATGGTTTGCTCTAGTGCAAGGATTCACATCCTGGCTCTTTTCTACAAGCTTTGTGCAGCCTTTAATAATTTCTTTTGCTCAGTTGTCCTTCTGGTCTTTCTCATCCATAATACAAGGGTGCTGCTGCTTCCACTGTCTCCTAGGGATGTTATAAGTATATCCTCAAAGTGGGAAATAGCCAAAGAGAGGAGAAACAATATTATGCAGCTCCATAGCAGGTGGTTTTTCTTCATGTTCAGTGGCCATGGTAGTAAAGCACTGCAAGTCAAAGAAAAACACATTATATATGCAAGCAGGTCTTTTTGAATGTATGTAGTCTACAAGTAAGGACATAAATGCCCTGACTAATGTTAATTGAAGTAAGCTTTGGTGGTGGTAGAAAGCTCTGCTGGACTCAGGTAGTTCTTTCTTGACCTCTGGCAGCTTAAATTCAGCTGTCAGCAAAAGGAAGCAGATTCTGTGTTGAAGCAGCTAAAGTGCAGGCACTGTCAGCTGTGCTGTGGGGATGGTGACTTGCAGCAGAAGGGGAGAAATTGGCAGTACTCTGTGGTGACATGTTAAGCTGGCACTGCAGGAATCACAGCTCATCTATTAGAGATGTAAGAAATGTTAGGTAAAATAGTGTATGTCTGTAATTGAAAGGAAAAATTTTAGAAGCGGTCATATTTATAGTGGAGTGTAAAAATTACCTGAACTAGCCTAGAGCAAGTCAGTTTGATTAATGAAAGTAACATAGTTGTGAGAGCAAGTGTCACACTGTGTAAATGAGTTTTGTTCTGTTACCAGCTTGAACGTTTCTACTGTAACATGGGCATACAGGTCAAATGTTCAAATGTTTATGGTGAATTATGTTTGGAAACTAAAGATGGAGACTTCAACACTTCTAAGCCCGTTCTCTAATTGCTAAAAAATGGAAATAATGAGCCATTATTGAGAGTGAGCTCAGTGTATTTCAATGCAGTGTACAATATATACTAAAGAGTTTTGTTTTCACTGTTGGGAAGAACAGAGCAATAGTGGACTGTTTAAATTCCTGCACTTGCAGAATCTCTGCACGTCTCATTTGCAGTGAAACAAGGTCAGTAATGTTCTTGACTTTTTTGCCTTGCTCCATCACCGTCATGCAGAAAGCACTGAGCTGCACTTCTGGCTTCTGCAGCTTGTTAAGTCTATGTTTTAACGTGAAGCTCAGCTCCCCTTCTTCTGCCTCTTCATCAGAGTATCTGAAGTTTGAAACCCCAGACCATGGTGATCCCTTGAGTATCTTAACATGGCCTGCAGAGTTGCCTCAAGGTGAAATTTTTCCTGTGTGTGGGCTATCTTTAAGTGCAAGTTGGTTTCCTCCCAACGTTGCTAACATAGTGATTTGATGTACTTGTGCAAAGTTCTTCCCCAGAAGAGTATTTTGAAATGGTTTGGGGATGAATTCCTGTAGAAGTTCCCCAAGTCATGAGACAGCAAAGGAATAAATACTCTGCTGCTCCTGCTTTACCGTAATCCAGAAAAAAACCACTAAAGTGAGGCCAAAATGATATGATGAATTGTTCTTGGACCAGAGTGGTTTAGTGAAGCAGACAGCTTTGTGAAGTTCTGTCAAAAGCTTTCATTTACTGTTATATTGGACTGTATTAATGAGCACTTCATCCTGCCTCCTGCAGAAGCACCTGAAAGACTTGATGATTTCTGGAATCCATTTAGTTTTGAATGACGGGGGGAAGAGAATACTTGTGTGCTAATGATCGTTACACTCAGCACCAAAAGATTTCATCATCCATTATTCCCTTCCTACAGAGAGATCCTTGAGCTTGCATCCCATATGACTCACAAGTTGAATATGAGATTTCAAATATCAGGTTGCATATAGATTGCAGGTCAGTGTATAATTAATAGAACCATCTGTGAAATTCTGATTTGGAATCTCATTTGGTTTCCAGTCTTTAAGTGCACTTTGTGTATTGATTGGAAATCCTGGCCTTGCTGTAACCTGAAGGCTTTCTTCTTCTTCCTCCTGTGCTTTCAAATACTTCTTACAGTGCCTGTAGAAGCTTTGCACCTTGTCCCTGCTCCTTCTGTCATTGTGAGGTATACTTTAGTTCCTCAGTTGATTTGCTGTAGTTCCTTATTCAGATGCTCAGTGTAAGTGCATCTGGAGGCAGAATCCTGTCTGAAAGATGCAGATTCCTTGAAAGAAGAGAGGACTAAACTCCGTTGTTTCTGTCATCAACTGTTACCACTATTCACAGAAGCTTCTGATTTTCATATGTATTCCAAGACCCTTCTTCTCTGGGTTTTCCTGCTGTGGGTGTACTCTCCACTCCATTACACTTGTCCTGTTCATGATCTTCTCATGTGTCTTGGAGGGCCATCTGCTGTTTCTGAAAGTTCTTTCCTTTATCATCCCATCATCCAAACCTTCCACCTCCACCTTTAAATCTTGCTCTCATACTTTACTATCTTTCCTTAGATTTAAAATGGATACCGCTAAAAGTGATTTTATGATGCCCTTCATGAAAGATGCTATATAAAAGTAAATTAAATTTGGCTTGAGCAGCATGTGTCAAATAACTCCTAACTCTTAATACCAGCAGCAAGCCAAAACCAACCCATCTCATGTGTCAGCAGTGAATTAATTGTCCATTTGGACTTTTTTGCCATTAGAAAAACATGCCACAAACTCAGGGCATTCTCAAAAAGCCAGATAAAACAAAACACAAGTACATATAAAAATAGATGACTTATTTTTTAAATTTACTTTTCTTATTGATCAGTCTGCTAGCAATAGGTTGCAGTAGTGCAGATCCAGCAAAAGAGTGGAGTAAAAGGATATTTTTAAGTTTTATTTCGAAATACCCTTTTTTTCAAGAGATCAGAGTTATTTAAAGTTCCATCCACACTCTACCGTAGTGTAATTTGCACAGTTATCTTACTGCTTTGCAGTTCAGGCAACACAGTGAGCAGGGATATGGAACTGAGAAGTGTAAATGCTTATAATTTCATCTTACGTGCTTGCCTGTGACCTTATTGATGACATGTTTTTTGCCTTACTAATTCTATTCTCTGTGAATTGAAACCTAAATAAGAATTGGGTTTCACTCAAAGTTTAGTCTATTAATTATACACTGGACAGAGACATAATCATGCAGATTGGAATCATAAGAAGCAAGTACCTTTGGATGAATATGTTCTTTGTGAAAAAGAAACTTAATTTTCTCCTGGCAGTACAGATTAAGTTTCTCATTCAGAGATGCTGCTCAGCTGAATCCCTTAAAAAAGTAGTCTGATTGAACTGTATTATGATTTGGAGCTTATAGCATATCAGAGAACCTTGCTGTGGAGAAGCAAGTTGTGAGGGAGTCTCAAGAAATAGGGATTTTCCGTTTTTCTGCTTCTGATATATTGTGAGACCACGGGCAGGTCCCTTTACTTTGGACAGTCATTACCTTGTCTCCTAAAGACAAAGACTGCCTTTCACTTTGTCATTTGTCTTGGCATTCTCACAAAGCTATATTCTCCATGTAATCTCAGAAGAGAATGGGGGAAAAACAGAGTTAATAATGCTGTAGCGCTTTCATTTTTGTTTCCTTTACAGACCTCAGAGTGCTGAAAACCAGTTACTTTTTATCTTCCATAGGGGATCTATTACCTTTGTCTTACTAGTACAAGTATAGTAGCAAATTTGCCTGGGGTACGGCTAAGATCTGTCAATCTGTGGCAAAGCTACACTTCTGTTTCTTATAGTTCACTTTTCATCTAGAGCAGGTTTACACATTTTTTTGCTGAGGCATTAATCTGTTTAGTCTCTTGTTTAACAGTATCTGTCAAAACTTTTTGTATTTGTGCAAATAAAATCCATTCATGAAGTGAACTGTATGGCCAGTCCTCCTGCCTGCTGCATTTCAGGCAGCATTGCTATGTCAGTAAAGGATGTGATGATGTGTAGGATCTGCCTGACACAGCAGAGCTAACACAGACCGCTGCTGTAAATATAGTTATCATCACATAGTTCAACTTCTCTTGGCCCAGCTTGTTTTGCCTGGAGTCATGATGACATGGAAAAATTATACTTGCAAAAGGCAATTTTTATACATCTGTGGTACAAAAGTGTACCTGCAGAGGAGGCTATAGCTATACATTAGCAGAATGCTCCTCTGTATTGGTATAGCTGTACCAGTTCCTGTCACTGGCTTGGTGTGATGTTGGCATTGCAATAGGAACCTGTACTGGAGGAATCAGGAAAAAGTCATTCAGGACTCATAGATACAATATTGTAATATTTTGTGTTTGTAATATTCTTATTACTATGCCTGTCCAAAGGTTTGAGGTGAGGCAGAATGGAAAGAAGAGGAATAATGGCAGGGTATGAGGTTAAAAACAGATGTGAGGCAGTTCTAAAGTGTTCAGGAAACTTCTCATTCTGACCATGCAGGAGCCACTCTGGCAGTCACACTCCCATCACCAGAGACTTTCACTGCTGGACTGAAGCCCCTTCACAGCAAGAGGCTCCAGTGGCCTGCCCCACTTGACTCCCTACACGCCCCACTCAGACACAATTTCCTTACTGGCTCAACCCAGTCATGGGGAGTTCATCATTAGAGTCACGAGACAGACTTGATTAGGTGAAATGAGGAGAGGAAGAAGTTTCAAGAAAGCCATGGGAAGGCACCACACAGAGATGAGCTGAGGAGCAACAAAAGAGAATGGATGCATTGGTGCAGTCACAGGAACTGGGAATTGGTCACTTGGACTTTTGCTTGTAAAGGGATTTGAGAAGGATTTAGGTATAACAGGGATATGCTTTTCAGTAGTGCAGGTATTTAACTGGGTTGGTGTTAACTTTTCTCACTCTTACATCTGCACATTATACTCGAAGTCAAGAAATTTTGCAAATGTATGGAAGTGCTGCCAGAGGAGCAACTTGCTTTAGGTATTTGTTTTGTCAAGTGGAAATGAATTTGTCCTCCATCATGCTTAATGTATATGTTTAAAAAAAGTAAAATTTCTGTATCTACACTTAGACCTTTTGTCACCTCTAATGGAGAGTATGTAATTTACTTAACTACAGTGTAGTGTGAGCACAGACCATTTAGAAGATGTATTAATTCCCTGTAATTGTGCTGAATGGCAATTACATACAGCATATTTATGTAGTTTAACCATTCATTTATGCTGGGGACCTGTGCTGCTCAGTGTGAGATATGAGTCTCCCGTAATCCATGATTTATTCATAGGGTGAGCCTTTTTTTTTTTAACTAAATCTATCCGTTTTTATTCAGAAATTCCATCAAAAGTGTTTTTAGGTATAAGCACAGTTTATACCTGAAGTCTCAGTTTTCCATGGCCCATGATAAAGCAAAAAAGAATCATCTTTTCTTCATGGACCATAGAGTTCCTTAACAACTTACCATGCTGTAAAACTGTATAAATATGGAATATTCTTTTTTGTGCTTTTTTGGCTGAAGGCTTGAAAAAAGCTACATGAATCCAGCTGAACATACACTATAGTTATAACTGATGATGCATACTAACTTGTTTCGGTGATGAATTTGGCTTTGTGAAAATTTGGCTTTGGATTTTTGCCTACTCATTAATCCCAAAGGATTTTTTCAAATGTGAAAATGTTTGAGACTTGATGTGGAAGGGACATAGTGAAATTGTTTTTCTTTCATGTAATTTTGAGTGATGAACCAAGTCTGAATTACAACTGAGAAGTTGCTGAGAGTGGTAAATGGACTAGAAGCTACTTTGAGGAGGCAAATGAGAATAAGGAATTCACCTCTTGTAGGGTGGCAGAACATCTTTGACAAGCAGCGTGTTTTGTAAGAACCACTCCAGCTGAGTGAGTTGAGCTCTATGTCTGACCTTAGCTGACATATGATTTAAGAAAGTGAAAGATGAACTCTGCTTTTATCACCTCTGTGTGAGCTGCACAGGGAGAACTTTAAGAATCAAGGTCCACCCGTCTTAATAGATGTGATTTCAAACTTATAGTTTATAGTAACTTAATAGTTATATAGATTTATATTAACTTACCCAATTTGAAAACCAAATATTAGGTATATCACACATGAGTCATTCTGCAGTAATGCATTCATAACCAGGATACTTTGTGTAAATTGCACTAATTTGGGTTTGAAGAACATGACTGAATAATCTTGAGGTTTGTTAAGTTTGTTTGAGCTATTGTCTCCTTCTGTCATTGTTGTTCTGTTACAGAAATTAATGGTCAATGACACAACTAAGCAATCATTTGTTTCACTGGAAAACATGCCAGAACCAAACCCCATCAATTTGCACCGAAGTAGGCACCAGGTTCAGGGTTTTTATTATTTAGTCTTTGCACTTAGAATTTAGTCTGCTGGTGCTTTTGGGAGAGGGAACAAGGAAAGCAAAAAGAAGGAAGTGTAAAGCAGAGACAACCATTTGTTTATTTTCCTCCAAACTGCAGCAATCATACCTTGGGCAGCCATGAAAGTCTTCGTAAGGCAACCCCCTGTATTCAGCTTCGGCTGCACAGCGCTACGCACATGAAGCAAAGTTTGGCTAGAACGGTAGGTCATCTTTTTTGCCTCCTCTTTCTTTCAGCATCCCTGAAGAAATAAAATCCTCCAGAGATGATTTGCTTTCCTGAGAATGAATATATTATTGCTGAACTCCAGGTGAAACATACTGGGGAACATCTCTGCTTTACACCTGTACTTACGTCTAGTGAGTTACTGTAGAGAGTGTGACTGGAAAAGACCAGAAAAAACTTTTTTTCAGAAAAAAATCTGTTTTGTCAGAATGTAATGCTGTTTTTTTTCAGGTGGTCAGAGAATTCTTATTTTTCACTGGCCTTTCTATTTTGAAATATAACAAGGGCAAAACTTCTTTAAAGTACTGTGTTGAATAGATGAGATTTGGATTCTTGTCATTATCACTAAACCCAGAGTGGGATTGTAAAAGCCAGAGTCACTGATGGTGTGTTTGTGCATGCATGATGCATGTGTGTATGCGCTTGTTTGTAGACATGCAGAAATGTCCTTGCAGAAAACGTTTTATCATCATCTCTAAATCCAGAGAGATGGCTGTTCAGACTGTGTTTAAACAACCTTACAGTAGATTACTGAGCTTGAGTGACACTTACCTATGCTACTAAATGTGAACTTTATTCTCAGTGAGCAACCTTGATTTACTTCCAGCCCAAAGTTTGCAGTACAGCAGAAGCTTTGCTCTGGGCAGTGTTCACTGGCAGTGTGTTATCTCTGCTCATAGGCAGGGCCAATTACCTGCTTTGCATAGGTGTGCTGATAACCTGAGTCTGTCAGTATAGATGTCTAGCAAAAAAAGGGTAAGGGCTTTCTTTTAATTTGTTACGTGTCCCCATGTGAAACACCATGTTCAATGCAATATCTTACCCGGAACATTAAAAAAAAAAAAGGACTGTAATGAAGTTGATTATATATATTTAACATTTTAACCAGTTTATAGATAAAAACAGTATAGTCTAGTGCTGATATTTGCTATCCCAGTTTAAATTACCAGCATTCTTCACTGCCAGTATTTTTCACTTATTGTTAAAAAACTATTGATTCTCTTTGACATAGCGTTGTCCAAAGAAAGGAAGTTAAAAAACAGAACTTTTCATCACCAGGTCATTTCTTCAAATCTGATTCAGATCAGTGAATTACCAACTATTTGCTTTCAGTCTAGAGAAAATAGTGCACATTTGAATGTATCTTCAGAATGGACTGAGCAAGTGTCCGTCTCACATGTCCTTTTTCACTCCATCCCCATATCACAGCAGAAAAAAGAACACATTCAGTGACCACTGGAATGAGTTTTTTCTTGGGGAAGTATCTGTGGTATCTTGTCATTTAACTGCAAGTTGTTGAGATTGAGGCAGAAATCACCATGTGCCTGAGATTAGATAGTCATCACAGTCCTTTCTGATGTTAGATCTGTGACAACACATCCTGTGCTAGGAGATGTAGAACTTTAATCAGCTGCCAAAGAGGGGCTTGTGAAGAGTGAAGTATTGGTGATTAGATGTAATTATGGACACATGTAAATATGTGTAACGGTGGAAAAGTTATTTACCTTTTCTAGGTTGGCATCTACTACTATAAATCTTCAAAAGTGGAACCTAATGATATGTTCAGGAGTCTCTTCTGAAGCCTCAAAGCTTGTCTGTGTGCTAAGGAAGCAGAACTCTACACCAAGGCCATCTTCAGGCTGCTTTCCTGACTCTTGCTTACCTTACATGACACTGTTGAATTCAGGTTGCATATTTAAAATTATCTGTCTGTACACACAAGTTACTATTATTTCACCATTATGCTTAATAGCCAATATAACTAGATAGTTGTAAGTAATGAGCAACTATTTTATTTTTTTTTAAACCAGACACCTTTTGAACTTTGGCCAATAACTAAATGTTCATGATTCTCATGTAAGTTCAGCTGAGAAACATCTTTAAAGGTGAATATTTGCTTTCTTTTCTTTTGTGGGAAGCTGGCATTCTATTATGAAGTAT
Organism: Sclerurus mexicanus; assembly: GCA_013396755.1. Classification (NCBI taxonomy): domain Eukaryota; kingdom Metazoa; phylum Chordata; class Aves; order Passeriformes; family Furnariidae; genus Sclerurus; species Sclerurus mexicanus. The sequence continues at coordinate 1,301,473 of VWZF01000985.1, read as the reverse complement.
TCAGGGCAGGAAATTGTCTTCAGGTGAGCAGTTACAAGCACAAAATTTGCCCAGGAGTTTTACATGGAATCACAGGTCATTCAGCCTACTGGATGACCTTTAATTTAACTTTTTTTTTTTTTGACACATGAGATTTATAAGCCTTAACACTCTTGAAGAAAAGTCTTTTAAGACACGAATTTTCAAGATGCTCTGTTCCTACTGAACTTACATAAGCTTATACAGGGAACATATGGTTATTTATATATTATAGAAATATATTGAAGTTTAGGTTTATACCATCTAGACAGAACTTCTGTTGACAGGAGTGGGAATTCTGCACCCTGTAGATTTTTCTGCACACATTGAGATCTTGAGATTGACAACAAATGTGGAGAAAATCCAATAGTCCTCTTGTGGAATGGTGGCCTAGTGCACACTGGTTGCAGTAATACTGAATAATGATTACTTGGTTTGTTTTGACTACACACCTGTCCTACTCTCTGTATTTCAAGGCATGTGTTCTGTAAGAGGCAACTCTTAAGCACAAACCACAAGTTGTAGTGGGCCAGAAATGTTAAATTCCTGGTGGATAGGTGGTGGTTGAGAAGAAATGTTCAGCAGAACAGCATAGAAGCAGAAACCTTTATCCAGGTACCATATCCAGGGAGTGCTCTTCTGTTCAAGAGATTATTTATTTCAGAGTTAAACCTACAGTCTGATTATCTCAGGAAAGCATTAATCTTTGTAGTGAAGAGGCAGCAGAGAATACTTACGGATTCCTAACTAGAGCCTCATTTGCTCGTAGGAAGGGATTTTTGGACTAAAGGAGCCAGAAAGTGATATTTCCAAATAGTTCAAAAGCTTTTTTTATTTTGATGTGTATCACTGTTAATATTTTACCAGACATATTGGGGTAAGCATTAACATTCTGAACATAATCACAGATCAGAGAAGTCAGAGGCTCATCATGATAAAAAGGTGGAGGTTTTTCCATTATTTAAATGTTTGTGGCTTTCTACAGGGATTGTGTAGTTCCTCAAATAGAAGGAAACTTTTTCTTGTATTTAACTATCCCTTGAAATTGTGGTACTGAAAAATGCTTCTTGTTCTATTAATGTGTAAAATCTCCTTCAATTCTGTTGCAATTTGAAATGTTTAAATGAGGTTTAATACAGTGTAGTGCACTGTGGAGGTCAGGAGCAGAGACAGAGCATCCTTGATGTTTCAAGTTTTTGAAATGGTTATAATTACCAGGCAGCATGATTACTAGCAAACAATAATGTCTTTCAGCCAGGTAACCAACAAGCTTAGAAGACAAATCAGCAGCGTTCAGGACATTAGAAAACATTCATTATCTCAAAGAATTTTTAGAACCTACAAGAGGATTTAACCAGAAGGGTGACATTTTAAGATCTCCTCAAGTGAATTATTGATCACCCCTTTACAATAACACACAGCTCTGAGAGCTTCAGGCCATGAAGTTACTTCACGGCATTAATAATAGCAAAGAACACGAGCAGCTCTTGAGGTGGAATAAGTCATAGACACAGAGCTTTTCTCCAGCTCCAGGGCATATTTGTGACAGAGCACTTGTACAGAAAGGAGAGGTTCTGCTTGCAGGCAGGAGTGTCAGCGAGTCTGTCAGGATCAGGAAAAACCCAGCAGAGGAGACAGATATGGTGCATTGAAAGCTGCAGTGTTCGTTCCACTTTGGACTCAGTTCTATAGATCTCTTCAGCTCTACTGAAACCTGCTAAAACTGAATGTAAGGACATAATCTACCCTGAGCTCACAGTTAATTTTGTTGTTGCTGTTATCTAAAACATGTGGCTTTGGCCATAGAATGCATTGGAAAGTCACAGACTTAGAGTCAGGCTCTTGGAAAAAAACTTCCTTCCCTCAGAATTCATTAAAAAAGATGTAGAAAGTGTTATTTTAAAAAACAAAGTAGGCAGAAACTTTGAGGTTTTTAAGATTCTTCAGCTATCTCAGACAGTTACACACATATGCAGCTACTGTTTATTTTTGTGAAATAATGTGCACTTACTCCTGGGGAGAATTTGAACTGTGATCTATATGATCCTTCTAAATTTTGAAATAAGGAATGTTACATCATAGAAATGTCCACTAAGGTAGTAGTTTAACTAGTATCCTAAAACATATTAGTATCTTGGCACTCTTGCATCTAATAAACCACCATATGTATTTGGATACTAAATAATTCACACCCACCCATCTGTTGCTGTAGTCCATCAAATCCTCTTTGGATCCTATCAATCTTACATAGACTACTCCCTACAGAGCAGGTGGTCAAATACCAGAAATAGGTTCCCAGAAAGGTGGTTGATGCTTCATGACTCTCAGTTCCTTATAAAGAGGCATTTGGACAATACCTTTCATAATGGGCTTTAATTCTTGGTCAGCCCTGAAGAGGTGAGGTAGTTGGACTCAATGAAAACTGTAGATCTTGACCAACTGAACTACATTCTCTTCCTTCCTTCCTCCATGCTTCCCCCTCTCTTCTCCTCTTCTCTGCATTCCATTGTGTTCCATTGCATCCAATTGCGTTCCATTCCATTGTGTCGTTATTGTAAATTGGAATAACACTGACTAACTTCCAGTCATCAGGGACCTCCCCAGACTCCCAAAGTCTTTGCTAGGGGACTGAGGGGATCCTGCCATAAGATCTGCTAGCTCCTTTAGTACTCTGGAATGAATCCCACCAAGGCCTTTTGGACTTGGAAACATTCTCTGGTCACAACACACATATGTGCTGGAAAGAACCGTGCTGTTTATTTGGTGCAGTAGAGGGAGTGTGCTGAGGAGCTGCAGCTACTCATTGCCATTGTGTGGGTCCAGGGGAGCAGCAGGGCCAGCTGGACGCTCACCTGCCCTCGGTGGGGCTGTCTCATCTGAAGCGCTGGATGTGGGAGCCCACTGGGAAGGGGCGTTGGAAGGCCCTGGAGCACCTTCCTGCCTCTGGGCACTCTCAGTCCCCAGGAGCCCCCTTCCGCCAGCCACAGACTCTCGGTCTTGGGCCACCTGCACTGGCTGTAGCGTGGCTGCGGGCAGTGGCTGGAAGCCCCCCTGCATGACCATCCTCTGCAGGCGGGCAGACAAACCGACCTCCCGCTCCTTGTAGTGGCCTTGCACGGAGTAGAGCAGCTTCTCCATAGGCTGCCTGCACACAGGGCAATTGTCTCTCCCCCCGGCCCACTGCCGGATGCACCGAAAGCAGAATTTGTGCATGCAGTAGGTCACGTAGGCTGGCCTTTTCATGTGTCCCAGGCAGATGGGGCACTGGGAGTCTTCTGCTGCCTCCAGTGGCCCTGCCTGGAGCGCCTGGCTCAGGCCGCCATCCCTTTCAGCACAGCTGTTCTCCCCCATATCTTCTTTGGCACCTGATGCCATGTCCTGTCAAGAGAAACATGGAAAGCTTGGAGCTTGTCTGGCAGGAGGGGCACTTGGACTTGCTCGGGATGTTCAAGCTGCTCTGTCTCCCCAGTGCTGTAGCAGGAGGTGTCACAAGCAAAGGGAGAGAAGCTGGCCTGGGGAGGAGTAGAACAAATACCCATGTCCTTCAAGAAGGAAAGCCTCCCAGCTGTCCAGGGTGATGTTTCCCCTCCCAGCCCACCTCTACTGCTGCGAGTGTCCTTCCTGGGTGCCCCAGCTGCCTGAATGTGCCAGGGCCAGGAAAAATCCTCCAATGGCATCGAGACCTGCAGGGAGCACTGGCACCAAAGGTCTTGCCTGCCACTCGAAAACTCAGCTTGAGTTTGGGGCATGAGCTCACTGGCTGAGATGCCCAAATTTAAGCAGCTAGGGATTCTGTGTCATCCGTGATGTCACAATCCATCACTAGGTAGATTCATCATCCAATTGGATAAGTAATTGGTGATGTCATAATCCATCAATTGGACTAGATGATCACTCCAGGTCCCTACCAAATGAACTATATTCTCTTTTCTCCTCCTTTCTGTTCAACTCCATTCCATTTCTCTGTGCCCTTATTGTAAATTGGAACAATGTTTATTAGCTTCTAGTCAGTGGGGAGCTCCCCACATTCCCAAGACCTTTGATATGTGACTGTGGGGGTCCTGCCATAAGGTCTGCTAGCTCCTTTAATAAGCTGCGATGAATCCCATCAAAACCTCATGGACTTGAGTATTCAAGTGATGCAGCTGGCGCCTTAAAATTTTTGTGTCCGCAGAGAGAAAGTCACTATTGCCGCAGTCATGTTCCTACATCTCAGAGGAGGACTATCACCAGTATTAAAGACTGAGACAAAAAAAGCATTGAATGCACCTCTTTTTCTGCATGCCCATGTACCAAGGGACCATCTTCATCAAGTATGGGTCCAGTGTTTTCCTAGGGCCTTCACTTCTACTGGCCTATTTAATAAAATCCCTTCTTGCTTTCTGGCACAACAAAAGCTGATGGAAGAAGTATCAGTTCCCTCACAAAGGAAAGCCTCTCAGCCACTCACCCCAGGGTGAAGTTTCCCCTCGCAGCTCACCTCTACCTTTGCGAGTCATTTCTCCCCTGGCCCACCGTGTGAAATCAAAGCAGAACTGATGCATGGCAATGTGGTCTGCCTTTTTTACGTCTCCAGGTAGATGGGGCACTGGAATTGGCTGGTATCTCATTGAAGCTAATTCAAAGCTCTACTACTAAGTCCAGCTAGCTTCCTTTCCTGAACACTCTTGCTCCTGCTGGTACCCATATAATAGCACCCAGTATAAGATAGGTATGATAAGATACGAAATAAAGTTTCAGCTCAAAATATCCTGAACACGCTTAAAAACATGCTGACTTTGGAAAATACAGTGCAAATCTCTCCAGTGTACATTCTTCTTATCAGAATTATATATCTCACTATACACCTCTTTTCCACAGTGTGGGGATGACCAAAGAAGGTTCTGTATGAATCAGCTATTAAGAGACACTTGTGCCTTGAGACTGACTCGGTAAGCTGGTATTTAGCAGTATTTATGTTTGTAATTGTTTGTGTTTGCAGTGAACCTCCTTGTTCCAAAGGACAGTTCTGAAAACTGCTGGGGACAGGAATGATATAGAAAGACAATTGGCTCAATATTTTAGACTCTTATTTTGAAACCTTAGTGACTATTTAGCAAAAATCAGTAATCTTTTTTGGATCTGTGCAATTTTCCCCCATTCTCTTCCTTTCATATCGTTGAAGTTTTCATTAGAGGTTTCACAATTCTCAAGGATTCCCATGTCTAAAGGTGTCATAATTTTCAAGTGTGCATTGCTGATAGAGAATTTTTGAGATTAAATACTGTAAAAATAATAGCTTTGCTCTTCATTATGCCTGTATTTTCACAGTTGAGTGATCTTCTATAATTTTTTATTTAATTTTATATTTTTTTATGAAGGGTAGATAAGATACAGGGTGCATCTGACTTTAAAGCTAACCTGTGATGGACAAGCACTAAAAGAGAGATTCCTCATTCAACTTTCATTATATTCTGTTTCATGCTTTTAGATAAAGAAGCTGTTAAAACTTTTTGTGATGTTTTTCATCAATGTGTTATAAAGTACTTTGCCAGCAATGGTTAATGCCACACCTGCCATTTAGCAGATGAAGGAGAACATAGAGATAGTGACTTGTTCAGGTACCTGATGCTTTCTGAGGACTCATCTGATTTCCTAGGACCATGGCCCAAATTTCCATTCTGGTACTTGCTATAAAGAGATGGATAGAAGATGGGTATTTTACAGATGACAAATCTATGAAATTTAGGATCACAGAGACTGTCTGCAGAATAGGATCATTTCCTGTAGGTTCCCCCAAACCTCCTTTTCTCCAAACTGAACAATCCCATCTCCCCATCTCCCTCAGCCACTCCTCACACTCCTCATACTTGTGATCCAGACCCTTCCCCAGCTCTGTTGCCCTTCTCTGAACACACTTCAGCACCTCAGTTCCTTTCTTGTACTGAGGGCCCAAAACTGAACACAGGACTCGAGGTGAGGTCTCAGCAGTGCCCAGCACAGAGGGGCAGTCACTGCCCTGGTCCTACTGCCCACGCTGTTGCTGGTACAGGCCAGGATGCCATTGGTCTTCTTGGCCGTGTGGGCACACTCTGGCTCATGATCAGCCACTGTCAACCAGCACCCCATGTAGTTTTCAGCTGGGTAGTTTTCCAGCCACTCTTCCTCCGGCCTGTAGTGCTCCATGTTGTTGTTGTGACCCAAGGGCAGGAACTGACACTTGGTCTTGTTGGACCTTAGACCGTGGATGTAGCCTGTCCAGATCCCTCTCACAGAGCTTTCCTACCCTCCAGTAGATCAACACTCCCACCCAGCTTGGTGTCACCTGTAGACTTGCTGAGGGTGCCCTTGATTCTCTTGTCCAGATCACTGATAAAGATACAAAACTGAACTGGCCCCAGTACTGAACTCTGTGGAACACCACATGTGACCGGCTGCCAACTGGATGTAACTCCATTCACCACTACAGTCTGGGTCCAGCCATGTTTAGTTAGGCAGCATGGTGATAAAAAGGTATTTTGGAAAGGGAACCTGGCATTTCTCCATAGTGGGTGCTGCTGCCAGGAAACTGAAAAGTGAATGCTGTAAGTATATCGTAGATACTTGTCGTGTTCCTCCTAGCTGGGATCTAAGATTGACTCTCTGAAGTTGTTTTTGCTTTTCTTATTTCTTTTATCTTCATAACTGTTGTACCGTATTGCCTTGCTAAAAGCTAAAAAAAATGTCCTCAACATTAAAGATGCCCTGAATGTTTCTGGATTAACATTGACATATTTGTACACACCTATCTAAGATGTACAAATACAAACTATGTCTGTGTGATAACATACAGGTATTATTATCTAGCAAACAAAGATTAAGGATAGCATTAGTAGTAGTACTTGAATCAGTGTTACAGGTTGCTGGATTTACTTCCTAATAATTATGTAAAATTATGGCTACTTTATACAGAAAATTCTCTAGGGTAAAATAAACTGATGGGAAATTTTTTTAAACTGTGATTATAATTTCCAAAATTATTCAGTAACCTGCATTTAGGCCAAGTATGCTAATAAACATGGTTACCTGTATGTAAAACATCAACAAGAAAAGCTCGTATGTTGAGCTACTTTTGAACTGGCTAATGCCATGAAAAAATTGTTATGCTTGGAGATTTGGTCAAAGGAGAGTGACAGTTTGTATTAGCTATGATTTAACAGGATTACAGGAGGAATTGCCAGACAGCTACTCCACACACAGACTACCTGGCTAGATAAAGCTAGTGCAGATTGGAAATAAAAAGCTGTAAAGGCAAAACCACCTGTAGGAGGAAGTGAGTAGTAGCATCTACAGGGAAATACACTACAGTATTAGCACAGGGAAGGCCACCTAAAATTATTCTGTATGATTATTTCAGTGCAATGACTCTCCTTGCCGTGCAGTATAGGTAATGAAAGTCTAATAATGCTCCTTGAAACCTGTGCTTTGGATCATAGTTGCTATTCTACTCTCTGATTGCTCATTTAGCCCAGCTAAGATACATGAGGACAGACAATTTCTCTGTAAACAATAGTCCATTTGCTTTGAAGAAATCAATATACTTTTGTGATTTTCAGCCATCAGACTGCAGTGGGGATAGGAAAGTGGAGGGGAATTCCTTCTCACCCTTCTGAAGAGGGAGAACCCTAATAAAAGATAAGTGGGGGATATAACAGGGAAAAAAAAGTCAAGAATAATGTGATAGAGTAAAACAAATAATGCAGAAAGAATGTAAATTGCAATTTCCACTTTTTCATAAAAGCTCCTGCAAACCCTAACTACCTCTGATGACCATCAAAGTAATAATGTGTCCATTTTATCAATCAATACTCTAGGCAGGGTGTAAAAGTGGGAATTGAGGTTTCCATATCCTTTCCTGATGATTTGACCCTAGAGAGGAAGCCAGCATAGGAATACACTTTAGCTATGGCCTCACAGGCACCTTTTTTTGTCTTGTTTCAGCTGACAAATAAACGACAGCTAGAATTTCAGTGCTTGAAACACAGAAAATTACACAAACGCTCCTTAAAAGTAAAACTGATTCTGGTTATCTGTTGGGGGTAGTACTTGGAGCCTGTGGTTCTAAAATGGTGAGATTTACAGCTGAAACATCAGTCCTGAGTTCAGTGTAGAGACTGTTTGCTCCTGGAGAAGGCTGTTGCTGAAAGTTTAAGAATGTAAACTTGAAAACTGTATGCAAATAAAGTTTAGTGGATTGGGTAGCAATGATTTCTCTTTTTATAACACACAGTTTTATACTTGTGACTGCATATGGACTTTTGAAATGTAGCTTTTCCAGATGTTTTGCTTATTTTTTACCTGATTCTCTGCAACTTCAGCCCATGAAGTGATTGAGAAAAAAAGGCATTGAATCATAAAATCATTTAGGTAGAAAAGACTTTTCAGATCAAGTCTAGCCATAAGAATGTAGCATGTACTTGAGTCCATCCTTCTTCAAGGTAATATCTAAGCTCTTGCTTAACCTTAAAGAATAAAATAAATGAGATGTGAAGTTCAATAGACAGTGAAACAGCAAATCACTTTTTGGAGTTCTTTAACTTGGGCAACTTGTATCCTCCACGTATACATAGATTTTTGCATCTATGCTTTGTAGCAAATGACTACCGAAAAACTATGGAGATCCAGGCTCAATTACATGATTTCTACATACACACTTGTCCTTATTTTATTCCAACATAAAAACACTGTCAGTTAAACTATTCCAGACATACAGAATGTGAAAAAAGGTAAAAAAAAAAAAAGAAACAAAACAAAAAACACCACCACATAAAAAAACCCCAACAAAAACAGAACAAAAAGAAGCAAAGCCCAAACCTGTTCTCTTTATCTAATTGTTGTTAACTTGATGTTGCTTTCTTTTTTTTTTTCTGATTTTCAGGCAGAACCTTGTCTCTGTTATTATGAACTATAGAAGTCAAGTGGAATATCTGTTGCAAAATGAGGTACTTGTTCTCAGTTTCTTATACCAGAAAAGCATTAACTTATATGTGAAAGGTATCTAATTATTAATCTGTCTCAGATGCAATTAAGGAAGGCTTTTAATTAAGGCTGTTTAATCTGACTTTGAGAAGATATAAATTCTCTTAATAAAACTTGGCTTTAAGTTAGGAAGAAGGTGCTACAAATTTAAAATATCAAAGGTTTCTAAGTGTCAAGGAACCTGTAAATAAAACCAGGATCATTTGGGTTGACAGTATATTTGAAATTAGTAGAGATATAATGCATTATATGCATCTGCAAAATTGTCCCTGATTTTCAAACCCAGAAGCCTATTGTTTACATATCTAGTATATATCTGCAAGCATGTGATTCTTTGTAGGATTAGGTTTAGGCAGCAAAACTCCCAAGAGCTTTATTTTAAAGCATCGTGGGCTGCCAGTGGAATGCTACATCCTTGAAGGAAAAATGTCGTAAGAAATCTTCCCTGCTAACCAGTGTTTTAAGGACAAATGTCTAAAGGACAAATTGAGTAGTACTGTGGAAGAAACCACATGGTTATTTGATCTGACTTTCATGTTGTCATGATAACTGACTTTCTGGGGTTTAAAACTGGAAAGAAAACTAAAGATGTTAGTAAAATCAAAGAGTAGTGATGTAGCATGCAGGTATTTCAGGGCATCCCCTCCAGAGTTACAACTCAGTATGCTAAATTATGGATTTCTTTGAAATATGTGTTAAAACACAAAATTATTATTTTGCTTCAGAACTCTGTTACCTATGTTTAATTTCAGATTTTAATCTCTCTGGATATTCTTACTCCATGGTATTTCAATTTTGAATAGTCAGAAAACATGCACTTGCATACAAATGTGCATACATATACACACACATATACATACAGACATGTACATGAATACATAAATATATATCAATAAATTTGTAAATAAATATACAGAGAGAAAAATATTTTAAATTTTTATTTAAATCTTCGATACTTCTAAAAATGCATACAAATTTATAGCTTTTGAACTGTCCTTAGGTACAAAGTAAAGCTCAGGGTCTGATAACTGTGTAGCTATTCACTGAATTTTCCTTTGTAAGCATCATCTCAAAGGTAAGTATTTAGTGTATAAAATGTGATGCAGCCATAACCACTTGGAAAATTCAGGTCCCCAAGCTCAAATGTGCATATATATTTCCTTACTGAAGTAGACCCATCAGGGTAGGTATTTACATTCACTTGAAATTTTAGGGCCTAAAGTAAGAAGATTCTAAATTCAAAGAAGGCTGTAACCTCAACAGTAATGAGACTTTGCATCCACCCTCTGCAACTGACACTGTGTAGATATTCCTCAGTCCTATAATGAAACACTCTTAAATTTCTTTTTGCTGAAGATTTTTACCTTGAGTAAGCAATTTCTTGAGATCGTTAACTTTTTATAAAGGGAAGGAAGTACAGTTTTCAAATATTCATACTATCCAAAAAATGTGTGTGTCTAGAGCTAAATTTCTCAGTAGTTTATTTTTTTTAATAAGGTCTTGTCTGCTCAGGGACACTCAATGAAGTTCATATGAATTGCTCAAAAGAGCAGGGTTGCAAATTTATTATATAGGTCAGATCACCATGCAGATGTTTTCATTTAGAGGCATCAGCACATGGTGCTTTTTCAAATCTGCAATAATTAAAACTAGTGTTACTGATTTGTTTTAATAAGTGGCTCAAAAAATTATGAAGCTGCAATGTAGTAACTTACAAACATGTAGTAAAGAAAGAAGAAAGAGCAGCCTTATTTGGTCTTTGAATCCTTTTTTACTTATTTTCTCTAACTTCTGATTAGATTATTTGTAGAAGGTCTGAAATTGGGATTTTTATAACTATCCCCCATCCCAAGGCTGCACAGGAATAACTATGTCAGTTTTTAAAGCCGGCACTGGTATCACTAGGGGAGTTGTTACCCTTCTCTGATTCACCACAATCCACTCAGCACACTGTGAAATTTAAGCCAGTGGGAGTTACATATACCAAATTAAGTACACATACCTGCTGAAGTTCTGTACTCAGCTGGAAATTGGTTAAGCATTTGGTTTTAATCAGACCGATCTTGAGATTCTCAGTTTAAAAAAAATCAACGGTGTTTTGCACATTTATCTCCTTATTTCTAAATTTACTTGTTCAAAGATGTGGAGATATGAATACTTCTGACAACTGACAAGTCCACTATCATTATTAATAATAATAAGCAAATGGGAAATTAATTGTAAGATGGATAGTGCCTCTATAAGGCAAAATTGGAAAAAAAAATTAAGGTATTTGGCACAAGGATGGGATGGCTTGAAATTTAAAGAGCGTTTCCAGAGTTAAACAGCCATTTTGATTGCCCTGATAACCACTTGACACACACTTCATTTCAAAATCTATTCAGAATGTACTATTACTGTAGAGAAGCCTGTAAATTTTTTATACAGTGTTGAAGTTCTCGAGTGAAGTAACATTTTTTTAAGCATCTAAATAATTGAAACACCAAAATATCTTTCTAAGGTTCTGCTGGTATTTAACTGTGTAGAGGCAAAAAAAAAATTACAAGTTGTTGACCGTAATTGGAATTTCAGAAGATGTAAAACTTCTGTCAGAAATTAATCTCTGTCTGCCCTTTCTTGGGGCAAAAATCAGTGTCATATGTCTACATATGAAAAAGGAAAGCTTTTTACCTGATAATGTCCCAACAGAGAAACAGTGTGAAAGAAGTAATTGTTCATAGTATACAGTATTACATAATTTTTTATATGCTTACTCTCCTTCATCTGCACTCTGCTCCTTAGAAGTAGCTACCATAAAAACAATGTGTATGGTATAGTAGCTTCTATAAATATTAAGTCCTTGGATAATTTATCTATAAAGGGAATAGCATGTTAAACAAAAATTGGTGCATTCCTCAAGATGCCCAACTCTCTTTATGGAGTAAAATATGTAAATGGGTTTGATTTCTCTTTTTTTTTTTTTATTTTTTTCTGTCCAGAGAGCTGTATCTCTACTCAAGAGATAGACATGCATATCTTCAACAACTCAGAGAAAACCAGCATGTATAATGCTTTGGGTTTGTCAGTGTTACACACAGTAGTGAAGCCGTGCCACCTTTACAGGTTTCTATTTCAGCTGGCAATATGTGTGTGCAGAGAGTAAATTCTGCAAGAGTTTAATTACAAAAAAAACCTAAGTAATAAGAAGGAAATCTAAGAGAAAGGAAATGCACTCATTGTAAATTGATAGAACAGTCAATCAGCTTCAGACCAAAGGAGAGTCTAAAGTTCCCAAGAAATCACTGTCAGCCGTAGCCTTTTCCTCTCTAGAACCTGTAGTATGAAAAGGCACTGCTGTCCTTAATTGCTAAAAAACCCCTACAACTTACCCTTAAAAGAATCTGATCTTCGAATATTTGAGGATATTTTATGTCATTCATTCCTGCTTTAGTTCTGCTCAAGGCAAGAATGTGGAAATAGTAACCTCAATATGTTTTTATATTTATTTGTGTTAATGACAGGTGTTAACCTTCTTAGTACAGTCTGCACATAGACCTTAAGCATGAAACCAGAAAGGTCATCATGGTACAGTTTTTCTTTTTCACGCATGAAATGGATAAGTTAGAGAAATGGTTTTATCGGCACATAGACATGCTGTAGTGCACTAAAAGGAACATTTATCAGCACAGAAACGTGGGGAATATTTATAGGAGAGCTGCTGCGTGTTCAGAGAATGTATTTTAAGGTTTAATGAAGTGATATAGCTGTGCAGGAAACCCACGATTTTTTTATTTCTTTATTTATTTCCTGAACATAGAGTTCTTGATATTTGAAGATTGCATTTTCCTTCCTTAAGCATCCAAATTTTTTGCCTTGAATTCCCTGAAGTATTTCTGAGATTATTTATCTAGAGATTTTTTCCTATGGTAATATTAAAAGATCTAAATTTATGATCAACAGGATTTAATAGTTTTAACTATATGTACAATTTTGCAGAAAGCTAGTTGCAGAAGTACTCAGTCCACAGGTGTCAGATTATGCAGCCTCCCACACAGTCACTATTTTTAGGAGGAAGATGGCTGTTTTCCAGCTCTCACAGAGATGGGTAGGAGACAATAGCGAGGATAAATTCACAGAATCATAAAACCTCAGAAAGCTTGTGAATTGTTTCATTTCAGGTTTCCTCAGAAGCTTTTTTGCAGTGCTTCTACACTCATGACATTCAGGCAAACTAATGTTTGCCTTCAAATCAGTCTTTGATACCAAATTTGTTGCAGTTTTCAACAAGGCATGTTTTGTGGAAGATAATTGGACATCAACAAAAATTATGCTCTCCTTAGGAAACTATGGGTCACTAGTCATTTCAGTAGCCAGTCTAATGCATGGCGTGTTTGAATTTTGCATGAGCAGATACCATTTTCTGCACACTCCTGACATGAAGTTTATGGTAAGGCTTTTCTGGTAAATGCTATGAGTCTACTCTTTGCCTTTTTTATTCCTTTCTTTGCTATCAACAGCATGAAGTTGATAATGTGGTTGAAGCAGCCAAAGCAATCTGCAGTGTCCTCTGCTTCGTGGAAACCAGAGACATCACTGATGCAGTCAGGAAACTCCGTGCATTGCCATTGGTGAAAGCACAGGTAAAAGAAGTCTGTTGATGTCCTGCTTTTCTACTTAAAACTCAAACTGGAAGGGGTATCACTAATTGTTCGGTTGATCAAGTCCATTTTACTGTCTTGCTACATATTTTCCTTTTGACAAGTATTAGATAAGAGGCACTACAAAGAAAGAAAAGAATGTTGACAATGTGCAACAGAAGATCAGCAGAAGACCTACCTTGTGTTTGACTTCAACTGATGTTCTCCTCTAATTCTTCTTTCTTGTTCTTAATGAACATACAAATCTCTGCCTTGCCATATAACCTATTTACCAAATCATGTGATTTCAAAGTATTAGATTTTCATATATTTAGCATATTAAAAATACCCCAAACTTTTTTCTGTGTCACTTGAATTACAAGGTTTTTTTCAGGTTGAAAAGTCTCTGTTATTTATGCAGCGAAGGGCCAGCATCATACGGTCCTAGTTTTAGCTGAAACACTTAAAAAAGGAAATGGGTTTTCCAGGAGTTTCTGGAACCTCCCAGTTTGTTCCAATTTGTGAACTGGGACTTTGGAGGGCAGTATCTGTTCTCAGTTTTGTCATCAGCTGCTTGGGTATGACCTTGGACAAGTCACTATGACCTGATTTACAGAAGTTCTGAGCACCCAAAATTTCTTTTGAAGTCAGCATCTTGGAGATGCAGGTGCTCAGCAAATTTCAAAATCAAGCCATTAATCACTTGGATTTAGTCTGGTGTAACCATAAGTCATGCTAATTCTTTCACACCCTAATGAAATTCCCTCTTCACACTTTTTAAAAATGATTAATAAGTTGCTAAGAGATTTTCTTCTTTCCTTGTATGGTCTCTTGTCATTCTTTCTCACAGCAAATATTGTTTAGAAAAACTTGTCAAACTGGGTGGGGTGCCTGTGTTCAGAACATCACCTGCTTAAAAAACTTTTATTCTTTCTCTTTAGTAGTTGTTGGGTTTGATTTTGATTTTTTTCTCATGGCTTGTGATATGTAAAAACACCTAGGACAGGGAAGTAAACAATGGGATAATGAGTGTTAAATGAATTAACTAGTAAGTGTTGATTAGAAACATGTCTAGTTAAATAAGAGGAATTTAATTATGCCTGATATGCAGTAAGACTGGGAAAAGTTAGTGTAATTCTATTTATAACATTTCTTGTGCCAATAGTAGTGATACATATCAAATTAATTCTATACTGTCATCTATAGACGCTTAACATGTTCAAACTCTCAAATACATATCATTGTACAGAGGAAAACTTCTTCCTGGGAGGTGAAAAGACTTGCCAAAGAGCAGAAAGTATATGAGTGGAAGAAGCTTCAGTGATGTTCAGAAAAACCTCTTTTCTTAAATCTCTGCCTTCTTGGGCTCTGTTTATTCCTCTGAGATGGGGCCGGGAGAAGGAATAGTTTCCAATTTAAGATGAAATACAGGACCCAAGCAAATAATCGCTAGAACATCAGTGTAGCTCTCTCCAGATGTGGGTTGTAAGTAAATCCCTGCACCATGTTTCTGGAGCAGAGGGCACAGATTCCACAGGGCAGATGTTGCTGCCTGGCCCTGGGCAGAACCAGATGTGGCCCCCTGGTGTTGGTTATATGGGTGCTGTCTCTCTGAAGGGTGGCAACTGTTGTGAAGGACCAGGCTGCAAGAAAAAACATACCTCTAGGTTTTTTGTTTGTTACTCAGGCCTGACCAGCTGATTCACTTAAGCATCTTCTCTTGCTTCCCTTCCAGGACATGACTCACTGTAAATCTTGCTTTTATAGCATCCCAAGTATTTTCATGTCTGCTTCAGCATCAATTATTAGAAGGCACTATTGGGGGTAAACTCCTGCATAAATGGGTCTGTGCAGCACACATTTTATCTGGCATGTTGTGGAATTAAGTGGGAGTAAGTATATCTCCATTTAAAGGAGGTTTTTCCTGCATGTTAGAGGACAAATAAAGTAGAGAAAGAGATAAAAGAACTAACAAAGGATTCAAGTGGTCTGCTTTTCAGTTGAACTCCAGATTGTCCTGAGAGACATCAGAATGATCAGCATCTTCTCCTTGAGAGAAGTATCTTGCCAACACCCAATCTTTCTTAAGAGATAGATAAAGAGCTGGGTCCAGTTAAAAGATAAAGAGGACAGTAACAGAACTTTGCTTTAGAAAGAAATTAGAGCAAAAGAAATGTATTGGGACTAATTCGTTACCTTTTTTTTTTTCCCCTGAGGTAAGAAGAACATAGTGTATTTTCTCTTTGAGAAAATACACAGCTCTGTGAACCCAATGTGTAAACTGCCTCCTGACTGGCTTATATTTATTGAGTATCCCTGAGTCCATTTTCAGCCCTATCTTCTCTGAATTTCAGCAGAGAAATAGATACAGTGGTCAAACAGCCAAATCAGTTCCTATTAGTGGGGCTTGTCCTGAGCAGTCAGAAAACCATGTTGTGTCATGAAGAATAAGATAATGAGGTAAAAACCAAAGAGTACAGGCTATAAGGTTTATACTGATGTTCATATTTGCTACTTATTGTCTTCAGAGTCAATTTCATGCAAATAGTGATTTTATTTTAGAGATTAAGTGATTGTTGCTAGGCAAATAATTGAATTATGACCTTATCTATCCTTTAGTAAAACCGAACAAAAACTGCTCCAAATGTTCCTCTTTCGCTCTTGCTCATTCTCCAACATGTGTCAAATTTCCAATTCCACTGTATAGACTGTCTCAAATATATGCAGGTTCTGCTGAACCAACTTCGATGTACTTCCTCGCACAGAGGGAGCAATACACTTTCCTTTTTCTGTTTTACCTACTTAGATTATAAACCCTTCAGAGCAAGGAACTCTTCTCCTTATCTGTGTGTACAGTCTCCAGCACAGCAGAGTGCTGGTCCTGGCTGTGATCTCCAGAGGCTAAAAATGATAAGTGGTGTTGATGATGATAATGATGCTGTTTGCTTCTCTGTAGTGAGCAAAATGATACTGCTCCTGAATACCCTCTTCTGAATGTTAAAAAGATTGTGTCCTGATTGAGTAGTCTTAAAATATTTTTCTGTCCTAATGTTCAGTAAGAAGCTGCTCCACATTTTTCTTGAAGAGTGCTGACTAGACTGTTATTCATTTTTTAACGTTTTTAAGTTATTAAGGTTTTGTTCCCTTAACACTGCATTTCAGGCTTGGTTAGCTGAACTGGTTGTCTCGCCCTTGAAGCCTTCCTGTAAAAGCTGTCTGTGACCTTTACTGACACCCTGCTCCTTCTCACTCCCCCTTTGCTGAAGCAGACCTGACTAACAACTGGCTTCAAACAAGTGGAGGGGGGAAAAAAAAGTCTAACTATCCCTGCACCAGCAAATGCTGTTGCTGCTGCTTACTTTTTACTCCTTTGAGAAATAGCTGCTAGGACAGTAGATTAGACTTCAGCAATCTAGAAAAATGTTCAGGCTTGATTCTATAAAGAACTTCATCTTTCTCAGCATCTGAACTGTAAATGTCATCAAAGCAGTAAAGCATATTTCTGCATGTTTTGTAACTTGAACACTGTTCCATTTTATGAAAATGGAGGTTACATGTTATATACAACTACCTCATATATAGGATGGAACATAAATGTAGCAAATTAGAGTATCTATATTTATCAATATTTATCCAGAGACAACTGACCAGCTTTCCTCTCTGTAGCAACATATGTAGTCAAAATTAGTGCTTAGCAGCCAGTTGTTTGATGGAGTACAACTCCTCACAACCTCTTTTTGAGTTAAACTCATATTGAGTTGTAGGGTCAATTTACGTGAATATGGGTACTGGCAAAATTATTAAATGTTGTGATATTAGTGTATCTTGTCAGATTGCTTGAAATGTTTCTATTATGTCCATCAGCATAGTACCAAAATTGGTTTTTAGGTATAAGAGAGGCTTTTTTTTCACACAAGCAGGTAACTTGCACCACAAGTTACCTGTTACATCTCAAATGTTGCAGCATTAGACATCAGGTAAAGGAGAAATGCCAGAAAAAAGAAATCTAATTGCTTTTTCACTGTGCTTTCCTGATGCTTTATTGTAATGTATGGTGTGGTTTTGTGTGGAATACTTTTTAATGCATCTGTTTGGCACATATGCACATAATGCCTCAGGGAAACCACTGCTTACTTCTTCCAACATAAGTTATGTAGGGTGCCAGTATATGTTTGTTTATACATATCCGTACATGTGTGCTCACATACTTGGAAAGAAATGTCAGTGTGCTTCTATTTAATTCTGGGTTTATGGGGGAAAAAAAAAAAGAAAAGCTAAGAAACTTACTTTCAATCTTCTGTGTTTAATTAAATTGTACTTATTACCTCCTTACTGCCTCCTCACTGCCAGTGCTGTGCATTCCTGTACCATAGTTAAGAGATTATGAAAGCAACTGGCACCAGTGATAGTTTCTTCTTAACTGATTGCATCTCTCTATAAATGTGATTCATTCGGTTTCTAACCCACCTAACCCTGGGATTTTAAAATCTGTTCAGGGGAGACTCTGGGCCTGATGCACAATTAATGGTTTTCATCTCCCTTTCTTTTTTTCCCCCCTTCCTTTCTTACAGCAGCTCACAAAAAGTCCTAGGAGATCAAATCCTGCCAGAACAAGCACTAATCCACTATATATTAAACAGGCTGCACTATGTTGAAATTATAAGTGCTGTGCCAAATGGTTGTTTACTTTCCAAAATTTGAGAGAATTGAACAAAGGTCTCTGTTCCCATTTGTCTCACTGCATTATAAAGATTGTGAAAACATAATTCTCAGCCTGGATGTTGCTTTTCTCCTCTCAAGTAAGCATTTGACTTCTTCTGTTCATATTTACCAGACAAATGCTTGCAGCTCCAAGCTTGGTGCTAGAGGGAGAATGTGCAGCCAGCATTGTATTTCTTATGCCACCTCTGCTGCATTGTAATTTTAAGAAGCATCATGCTGAATACATATGTACTAACATGAAGCATTCTCAACCTACTGCAAAGGGATTACTTACTATAAAGGACAGTAAACCTTTCAGGGACAAGGGGTCAAATAGTGCAAGGCACGGGCAATGCTGAAACACTGAATTAGCTTTCTAGTCTCTCTGGTAACTTAATTCTGTGTCACTTTGGTAGATGCTAGTCTGATTATAGATATAATATAGAATGATAGAATATGCTGAGTTGGAAGAGCCCCACAAGGATCAGCAAAGCCCAACTCTGACCCTGCACAGAACCTTCCCTAAGAGTCACATCATGTGCCTGAGAGCATTGTCCAAACATTTCTTGAACTCAGGCTTGGTGCTGTGATCACTTCCCTGGGGAGCCTGTTCCAGTGCCCAAGCACCTCTGGGTGTAGAACCTTTTCCTAATACCCTACGTAAACCTCCCCTGGCAGAACTTCAGGCCATTTCCTCAGGTCTGGTCACTACAGAGAAGAGATCAGTGCCTGCCCCTCCTCTTCCACTTAGAAGGAAGTTGTAACTGCAATGAGATCTCCCCTCAGTCTCCTCTTCTCCAGCTGAACAGACCAAGTGCCCTCAGCTGCTCCTCATACGGCTTCCCCTCCAGGCCCTTCACCATCCTCATTGCCCTCCTTTGGATGTTCTCTAATAGCATTATATCTTTCCTATATTGTGGTGTCCAGAGTGAGGCTGCCCCAGAGCAGAGCAGGACAATCCCCTCCCTTGCCCAGCTGGTGATGCTTTGCCTGATGCCCCCCAGGCCACGGTTGGCCCTTCTGGCTGCCAGGGCACTGCTGACTCCTGTCAGAGTCAGGTGAAGACAGGGCAGACTGAGCAGCTGGTGCTCAGGCAGGGGAAGATTACCTTTCAGCCAAGGCTGGGTCCCACCTGGCAGCCACAGGGCTGAAGGTGCCGCCCATCCTACCAGATGATGCTGAACTACCTGCCGTGACAGATTTTCCTTTGAGGACAGGGAGGCACAGGTAGTGTCACAATATTTTATTTTGCCCAGTGTCTGAGAACCCTGGAGCAAGGTCTGATTGATGGCAGATATTGTACTTAGGAATTTAATAGAGCAGCATTTTAAAAAACCCAAACAAACAACAAAAAGTTTTCATTTAGACTGGTCAGTTCAGTCTAAATAACTGGCCTGACCTTTCAGTGGGCATAAGCACCCTGCAGTTCCTGCTAACAGCAGTGGGATACAAGAGGTAGGAATGTAGATTTGATTTAATGTTAGGCATCAAGAGCTGTGTTTAGGCACCAAGGGCATCAACACCCCCTAAATCCCCACACATAGTATTTCCTCTTGGCTGCCTGCAGTAGCTGCCTGCTCAAAGGCCATTGAAGAGCATAGCTAATTTTGCTGATTTGGGACAGGAATGTAGGTGAAACAAAGGACACTTGAATGGAGACTTGCTGCTCTTCAGCTTTGAAAGGATGGTGAGGTTCTGCCTGCTCAGCGTGGTTTGGGATTCATGTCTGAATGTGTAAGTCGTGCAAAGGGATGGAGAGGGAATTCTTATCTCTGTTACACCAATGCAGGGGCTGAAAACATGTATGCACCACTTAAGTTGATAAGTGCTTCTTTGTATCTTGACATGCCCAAATACTGTCAGAAATCAGGTCCTGAGTGACTTGTCTGAGGTGGTAGAGGAAACAGGTGGAAGAGTTGGACAAGGGAGATCCTGGTACTCCAAATCCCAGTCATATCTTCTGCCATCATAACATTAAAATATGTCCTTCCCCCTTTTCACCTTATTGTCCATGACTACTACTACAACCATTAGGTCTTTTCTGAAGTAACTGGTTACTTTTTTCCTCTTCTGGTTTTGTCTTTATAGGATTCACTTCAAAGTGTGGAAACACCAGGCAAAGGTAAAGTGTTACTTTTAAAATATATTAATTCAAGGTATATCATCAGAAAACACATTTTGCTGTTTGTTTGTATTACTGAACTGGTATAGTTGGCATATTGCAGACATTTACATATTTAGTTATATTATAAGGTAATTATGACAAGTTGAAATTAAAGTGATCTAGCATTTCCAGAAACTAATCTGGAGACTGAAATATGGAGAATTAATAGTAGAGTGAAAGAACCAATTATAGTAAGTGGTGGTCATGGCAGTTGTCTTTAATACTAGCATTTCATGTGGTGAAAAGGGAAAATAATGAACTTCATGAAAGCCTAAAAAAATTATTTTTCTGTATGACTTTTCCACTTGGCTCCTATAACTTTCATTCCTTCCTCCTTAAGCTTTAGTTCTTTGTGATCTTCTGTTGTATAAATAGTGTCTTGTCTAATGATGGACTGTCATAAGAGGAGTAGGTTAAATATCAGTAATGGACAAAACCATAGACTCTTCCTTAATTAATTCTTAGTTAAAAGTAGCTTAGACTCCTTGGCTGATGCTCAGCACTGTTAGCATTCCTGTGAGGCACCTCATAGACCAAGAGATGAGCGGGAGTCTGTTCTGTCATGGGTTGGGTTCCAGAAGGGAACAGCCACATCAGGGCTGCTGCCACATTGGTGCTGCTCTGCCCCTCTGTGGCCAGCCCCATGCAGCTGGGGATGCTGTCAGAGGGCCCTCCAGGTGAGCACTGGGGTCAGTGTGCTGAAGAACAGTGGTCTCTCTCCATCTTGTTTGAGCAAAAAAGTGGCCTCTGAGATGCTCCTTTTTTGCTCTTTTCTCCATATGCTTCTCTCCGATTGCAGCATGCTCAGAAAGGCAAAAAGGTGAACCAACCACAAAGATTGCAGCAACCTTTCAAACACAGAGGTGGTTCGAATGCAGGTTTCCAAATGCCAGGCTTGTTGTTTCAGCGTTATTCAACTTCATGAACAGCAAAAAAAGAAACAGCAATTACATTTGTAAGCTGTCAGGAAATGCTAAGCAGCTGGAGGGCCAGGAGAGTGGGGGGAGAACACACAGGTGCAAGAAGGGAGAATAAGGTAAATACATATTGTAGGATTCTTCTGCCTTGGATATAGTTCTTTATCCCATGAATTTTTTTTCAAACTCTTGATGGCAACTAATTGCTGCTGATGAAAAAGAATGAATAGTTACTAATCAGCATCTACCTTAGAAACATCTTCCTCTGCACTGTTCAGAAAACCTGACTCAGAAGGATCTAAAACATTCCTCTACTGAAAGATATTTCCTAATTTGTAATGCATTGAATCAGCAGCTTCCTCGAGGAAAATCTGATTCATTCAGTAGCAGTAAAGGAATCAATTTTTACTCCTTACTTCTCTGTACCTGTTTATTTGTGTCAGGAAACCTTCAACTATGAAGTGTTATGCTTCTCCATTTGTTCTGGGCACACCCTAATTTCAAAACAATTGCAGAATCCTATTGGTAGTGTAATATTAGAAATTACAACTTACGGATAGCAAGCCAGAACTTGCCAAGTCATTAGTCACTCTGTAGAGAAGCCTATATTCAAAGTTGTCCAAGGTAACCAGATTTCCAACTGCCCTCTTACATGCACTGGTATATATTTCATGTAAGTGCCCTACTTCTGCACTTAATAAATTTCTAAGTCAGCAAAATATTTAAGGTTAGGCTGATGAGCTAGATAGCAAAGCAGGTGTTAAGAAAGTGTCTGAGAAAAACAAAGTATGAGACCAAAACTGATCTGCTGAAACCTGGGCTTGATCTTCAGGAAGTGGGCAAAGCCATATTACACGCTTTCTTTCAGAGATCACAAGGTTTCTTTAGTCCCTGTCTTCCCAGTGCTCACCTCCATGATAATGCCATGGGGACTCTCATCCACTGATCGAGGTACACTGAGCCTGAGAGGAATCCAGATAATATTTTCACCTGCTGAAGTTGAAAGTAAAAGCCAGATAGGTGGTGAGTTGTATATTCCTGGTGAAATCAACTGTGTGTTTCCTTTTCCACCTCATTTGTATCCCACCCTTTTTTTGGCTTCGTTAAGCATATCTGTCTAGGATTGCAGGCATGCAAGAGTCTGCACGCGTGTGGCCCAAAATTAAAGGAAAATCACAGCCTTAGCTTGTTACTGGTAAATCTTTCCAGACCTTTGGGAAACTAAAACCCATGTGGCTTTGCTTTCTCAAGCAGCACAGTTGCACATGAAGTCAGCATTGGCAGCTGAGGAGTCAGACTGTATTTCCCATTTGTGCTGTTCTTTTCTGTCTCTTGTATGTATTCATGTTTATCTTGAAGAAAATATCAAATTTGAACAGTATGAGTGATAATCAGTTACTCCAACTAATAATTTCATTTACTTTCCCTCTTTTTTGCCCCCGAGTGATAGTTATTACCCTGAGTATCATAAAAGAGTTTTGTTTTTCTTCATTATATCTTCTCCTTACCACAAAAGAGAAAAGGATAAAGGATACTATTAAAATTAAAACTTTACTTAATAATTTGCTTAGAAACTACTTTAATGTTACCCTTTAATAAAAGATTTTCAGAGGTTTATTGTTACTCATTCACCATGGACTAAGCAGGTCAAAGACTATATTCAAAATATCTAGCCTTGATTTAGTGTTGCAATAACTGTCTCTATCTCTGTAGAACAATTTATTCCATTGCTGTGAATAAAGCAGTACTTATCCATGTTACACCTAAGTCTGGATCATGTTCTTTTTCCTCTGTGTGAAATTCTTAGAAGATTATATTAATATTTTAGTACTTAAAATATTTTTATTTCTTCTTAAATGTGAGTGACTATAGACATGAGAACCTTTTGCGGCATCAAGTGTTCACAGAAAATAAAGATTACTCATGTTAATAGAGATTTAGCATTGGGGTTTGCTGCAATCCAGAGTATGAAAAGACTGCAGGCTGGTACAAAACTGAGTCTGTGCGTGTTTCTCAAAGGCTGATGAATGAGTGTTTATTCAGTGTCCCCAGCCTTGCTGCTTCAGGCAGGGATTTCACCAGATCAGACATAATAAGCAGCTTTTGGAATTTGATCACTAGTTCTCTGGGACCCATCCAGAAAGTCTAGTATGCACAGGAACAATAGTCTTTTCCAGCTGAATAGCTGGAGTCATGATCTTTTCGAGTAAATGCAGAAACGTATTACTAACAATAACGTCAATGTGACATTTTCAGGAGTGTAAAGGTTCTCTAACTGGCTTGGGATTTGATAGTTGCTTCTAGACTTGTTCATAAAAATATTCACAATAGAAAGTTGTTACCAAAAAAAAAAGAAAAAGAAAAAAAAGAAAAAGGAGGAAAGGGGAAAAATGAAAGTTTTTTTTCTAGGTTTCCTTGAAATTGAAAACTCCACTTCCTTCTTTTCCTAGCACAAACTCATTGTATTTTTGTTTTGAAGTAAACATTTTTTGTTTTGCAATATGGAAAAATGTCAAGGGCTTTTTATTGATTGTATTTCATTTTTCTAAGTGTCTCTCCTGCATTGTATTCAAATCAGAGGTGGCTCTTCACCTCTAAGCTGTTGCTGGGATGCATCCTGATATGTTGGTCTTAAAGCCAGAGGCATTTTAATGAAGACTAATTTTTAAATAATTGCAATGCCCCAGTCCTTAAAAAAAAATGAGACAGAAGCTATCAAAGCCTTAAAAAGCATATAGGAGCAGAGACATTTTTGATACGAGAATAGCAGGAGATTTTTAATTTACTTTCAAGGGATAATCCCTAGGATTCTTCAGCTAGTAGGAAGAAACAATACAGTAAATATCAGTGCTTGGAAGCTGCATCTTATCACTATTTGCATTACAGATTTTTCATGTTTTTGCTTTTTTTGAGGGTGGGAGGGGTTTTTTTGTTTGTGTGGTCTAACCTGTATTCAGGATCTGGCTCTTTTACTTTTCATCTCTGAAAATAAGTTGGGAAGAACAATATCAAACTCCATTTCTCAAAAATATTTTTAATGTGTCTAAAAGGTCTTAAGCCTTCATTCTGATTCTGTTCAACCAGGTATTTGTCTTGTTTTAACAAGAGAAAACATATACAGAATCAGAGAGAGTGTTTAATATGTATTGAATTGACATCATCTGCTGGTGCAATAACAGCAAAGTACCTGCTCTGGTGGAAGGTTTGGCACTAAAATAATATGTGAGTTGTAATACTGGACTGAGAAGAACGAAGTGATTTTCTGTAAGGAGCATGCCAGTATGATCTTTACTAAATCTTGAAGGCACCTGCAGGTATAGTCATTAACACTTTCAGCAGTGGTGCAAATGGTTCTGTTTCTCACCAAGGGTGAAATTTCTTCCTTCAGATTTCATGTACAAGGAACATGTCAGAAATAAGCATGTCTGGCAGCTGTGGTTAAAGTTCACTTCCCTTGTTCTCATCTCATTTCTGCAAGTCTGATTTCTTCTCACCTTCAGTGAGGAGGTGATGGCAAATAATTTCACATCAGAAATAAATTACGAGGTTTGAGTTGTGAGATTATTAATCTTGGTCACAGTTCACTTTGTGATGTGCTCTATTCATTGTCTCCTACCTACTGGCTATGCCTGGGACACCTTTCTAGAAAATAAGTCCTGACACAGCTGAAACTGTGAATCTGCTGTAGGAAGTCCATAGCCTGTGCTATGTAAATCAGTGAAACACCATAGTCTTTTCTCATCTGAAATTTATTAATCATAAAAGTCATAAAAAGCAGTAAAGTTCTCTGGCTTCATAAACGGGCAATATAATTTCAGCCCACCAAATCCTATCCAGCAGCTCATAAAAATACAGTGAAAAGGTGCTGACCGAGTTTTATGAGTAATGGACTACCCAAGATGTTTGTCTCTAGTTTAGTTAATTGCCACTAGTCTTAATGAGCGAAGACTGAGGGTTGAAAAAAGGTTGACTCTGGCGCAGGAACTGTAGAGCATTTTAAAACTGAGAACTGACAAGAGTGAAAAAATTAACGTTAAAAAAACTTAGAGCTGCAGACCAGGTTGGACGTTTATTCACACCTGAGGAACTGAGATTATTTTCCTTCTGTATTTCCTAATACTTGGATGAATAATGGTGAACTTCATTTGTCTCCCTTGGCTGGCAGCTGAACCGATTGCCCCATTGCTGTCTTCACCCCTCCCATGCCATTACAGCAGGAGAGACAACCTGCAGTACCCACTTTAGGCCAGTTTCCAGTCTGCCTTTATTTTTGCAGGAGGGCACAGACCCTGCAAGCCCACGAGAGGAAGGTAGAAATGTGTGTGTGTGTGTGAGAGAGAGAGAGAGGGGAAAAAGAACATTTCCCAGCTCCCTTCAGCAGAGAGTCTCATGGACATTGTCTCTGCAGCTGAGTGAAGACCTTTAACCTTGCCCCATCTACCCATATAGTAATGCAGTGGGCAGGTCTCTGACAAGTAGGGAATTTTTTGTACCTCGTCACTGGCAGATTGAAGATGGTTATAGAAAATTGAGGCAAAATTTTTCCCTCAATTTTGGTGTTTTTTTCTTTTGGTAGGGAGTTTTATTGGCTTTTGTTTTCTTATCTGGTTTTTACATACCTGGCATCCAATTTTGTGACTCATGTAAATCATGAGAATAATTTTTCTGCAAACATGGTCAATGGACAAGATAGCTTGGATATTGATAGGTATCTTACTAATTCCTTGACCAGTATGTGTAAATTTTCTATTATGGAAAATATCCTATTGTGAATTTTTCTCATGATTTTCCTTTTAGGGAATCCTTTGTCCAAGGAGTCTTCCCTTCTTTCTGTGGCTTAGCTGAGATATAATACATTTCCTCTTGTTCTGGAGACAAAATTTGAAACACTGCCTTACATCCTATAACATGGATTGTATTAAAACCATACATTTCCACAGAGTCTGAACTACATTTAACCCTCTTTTGCAGAAAATGTTGAGAAGGTTCTACTCAGGAATCATTGACTTCCATAGGCCAATTTGCATAAATAAGTATTTTGCTATTACACTACATCTACCTGTCAACCACTTTGAACAGCTTGGAGACAGGGAATCTCCCACATAGCTGTTTGTTCCAAATGTAGTGTGGTGCTTTTCAATTAGGGCAGGAAGTACTGGTTCACATAATGGTCAGCTGATGTCCTCTTCTGGACCTCTTGAGAAGGCTCTGTGTGTATGACTTTAGATAAGTTCTTGGAGTGTAAAAGAATTCAGTGCAAATTAAACTTTAAGTTTGGAAGGTACTAAGTGGTTACACATCCAGGAGAGCTGGGTATGTGAATGAAATGGTGTTCCAGGGAAAAAATCATTAGAGCAAAAGATTTATCCAAAATAATTATGGTGGAGGATGATAAATGGTGAAAATACTGAAGACAATAAATAAAAAGGCAATTAAAAACAAATGCTGTACAGAGGTTTAGACAGAGAGTAAAAGGACTGTGTTTTCTTAATCTGTTAGTCTCTAAAATGATTCAGTTTTCATATGTCGAAGATGATTACAACATAACAAGGTGTAGTACTTTAGCCAGTCATTCATGTGTGCAATAATTTGCTGTCAGTATTTTCAGCAGCAAACACCACCGTATGTCATACTATTTCAGTTTTATGTGTATTTCTATTGTTACATAGTTAAAATTTGTCTATTATAAAATGAAGACTGAACTAATTTCTTTGCGCTGTTTGC
Source organism: Sclerurus mexicanus (assembly GCA_013396755.1). Lineage (NCBI taxonomy): Eukaryota > Metazoa > Chordata > Aves > Passeriformes > Furnariidae > Sclerurus > Sclerurus mexicanus. Next base: position 1,274,336 of record VWZF01000985.1, on the reverse strand, counting down.
AATGCATTTTGTGACACAGTAGTTCTGTGTATTTGCTGGCTTAAAGGCAAAAGGTATCAAAGAAAGAGCATAAAGTTCCAGATTGAGAATAGGGTTTTTTGGACACATTTCTGTCAGGAAACTGAGATAGCCAAGTCCAAGACCAGTGAATTGTGATATCTGTATGTGATGTTGGGCAGGATTCCTGCATCTAAGTATAAACAGCTAATAGATGTCTCAGGCTTCTTACTCCTGGGTTGTTTCTTGGTTCGGTCTTCTGTTTCATTTTTTTTTTTAACCCGATTTTAGCTAATAGATGGCTGCTGACTACAGTAGTCAGACAAATCTAGGAAGCATGTCAGGAGCTGTAACAGGTGGTGAGAGCATGTTCTTGATCATGTAGAAACCCATGAGGAGTGAAAAAAGGAGAAATTGTCTTGCTCTTAGAAGATAAATTATCTTGATCTTGGAATGATCTAATATAATATGACACTTTCACTCTCAGCTTGTCCCTTGCCTTAGAAATGAGAGCTCTTAACAGCTCTCTTCACTTGGTGGAGGCTGCCAGGATGTGGGATTTTAATTTACACTGGCAATCAGGCGATCCCAAGCTGCTCCAAAAACAGAGAGGGAAAATGGATAAAAGCCAGTAATTGCAGAGACAAAAAAAAAAGGCACTGCAGAACTGAAGCCAGAGGAAATAACAGAAATAAAGGTGTGATATAGATAAGGGTACATCGCGCATTTTGTATGTTTTCATATAGATATTTATTTCAGTGTCCGTCATTGTTTAATGTTATTACCAGTCCATGACCATCTGAATTCTGACTATGTCTGATTGTGGCTGCAACTGTGTGTTTTGTGAATTGTTTACCTACAGTTGCAACAGCTTATGGTCTTGATATTTAACCAGTGTCTTTTCTCCATTCTACTGCTGCCGGTTCCATTGAAGTAAGTAGCTACTTATTGCTGAAATCACAAAATACCTACTTAATGAAAATCCTTCCAGCACAAAAATTCACAGACTGAAATGGCATATCTGAGGCACCCACTAAGTTGCTGTAGTTGAAAATGCTTACTTTGAAAATGCCTTAATTTGAAAGCACTGTAATGAAAGCCTGTTAATGATACACCAGAAATAAGCTAAAGCTGCTTTCAGAAGCACAGATGGCTAATTGGCTTCAGTTGGTAGGTTATGTCATTTTAATTAAATTTTATTAGGAAGCATTTCAAAGCTCTAACTGATGGTTTAAGATAAATATGGTTCTTCATAAATGACCTATTGCTAACCTTTATTTATTTCTCTCTCGTCTCAGTGTTAATAGAGGCTGCTGTGACTGAGCTCTCCATGGCCATCTCTCGTCTCATCCATGTTTACAGCAGCAGCTTTGATGCAAATTTCCAGCTTGCTAGAGAACCTAAAAGCCCTTCCTGTGCAGACATCAGCCTAGATTCCCAGCTTAGCTTCACTGTTTATGCTGCCCATAACATCCCAGAAGCCTGGGTGACCAGGTAGGAGGAGGTCCAGCAAGTGTTCACAAGAAGACGTGTTGTCTCCTTCATGACATATATTTCACAGACACCAGCTTAGCTCTGTTGCTTTGGTGATGCTTTTATATTAATGTTAGAGACTGAGTGGGTGTATCTCTACTGTTTTTCTAGCATAAAGTGCATTTACTTAAGCTTGACTAACTGGGAGACTTCCAGGCCCCATAGGGAGGTGGAGAATCAGGAAGGTAGCTTGGCTGGTTGCCCTTGACCAGTGCAGAAGGATGTTAATAGAAGCATGGGCTTTGATGGGTGTGTTCAGAAATGCTTCCATCACTCACTTGCTCAGCAGGATGGAGGAAAATATGTGTGCTGCACACCCAGGGAGTTTGGGCTGCGACTTTATATGGTCTCTGCAGTACAAGTAACTGGAAGGGTTGGAGGCCAGTTCACCAACTTAAACAGAGGGAAGCTTTTGCTTAAACTAAGTCTGAATTAGGCTTTTTCAGCAATTTTTTCTCTTGGTGTATTCAACATTACATGGCTAAGCATCTGCATTCATGGTCCTGTTCATAGATGGTGATTAAAATAAGTGTAGTTTACACATCCAAGTATACCTGGTATATCAACATAGCATGGGAAAGAAAAGAGGGAGACAACTTTAATAAAAAGCTGATTGGAGTATTCTCTTCTGCATTGGTCAAATTTGGTAAAAGTAGTTGTCTCTTCAAATAACTGCTTTTCCTACTCTGAGCAAAACTGATGTTCTCTTACCACTCCAGTGTGCTCAAAGAGAAAGAGGGTACCACATTGTGGTAGCATTATTTTTGAGTCAAAATACAGTTCTCAAAGTTTTCGTTAATTTTCCCTTGCTCCTATTTTACCTTCAATTCCAAATGACAGTGGGTTCATTTGTATTAGAATGTGACCAAGAGTGTACTATACAGCATTAGCTGTAATTATCAGTTTAATAGAAATGTAAGAGACTTTGCATTAGTTAAGGTAAGTACAGAATTATAATCGCTATCCTGATTTCAAATGGTTATATCATTCCCATTGCATTTTGCTGTACCAGAAAAATGTAAAATTATATATTGTTCCAGGGAGGGTCCAAAGGGATGTAGAAGCTAAAACTGAGACACCACTGAAAGCTTAACCCAAACAGTAGTTTTATTACCAAAAGTGGCCAAGTAATGAAAAAAAACAAGAGAGAGAGAGAAAAGGGAAAATAAGCCCCCAGGGTTAAACACCCAAATTGCCCAGGTGTTTCCCATGGAGTTGTCTTACTGACCCCCAGAATGCCCAAACTCCCCAGAGCAGTGGCTGTATCTCCAAGGGTCAGCTGGCTCAGAGATGAAGGCAGGTGTCCCCACCAGAAGGCAACATTGTCCTATCACATGAAGCGAGCGAGCCCTGAGGGACAAGCCATCTGCCTTTTATCTGATTGGCCAAATGACATTTACCTGGGCAAATATGGCCGGTACTGCCCAGACCGAAGTCTCTGGCACCTCCCCCCAGTTATAGAATTGGTACTTCTCTGCGCAAGTGTGGGTTTCCCTGTGCTTGCTTCAGAGGTTCTTCACTAATTGGGTCTGGGGGTTTACTTCATCCTCCTCCTCCTCTCTTTCTCCTTCAAGTGCCCTTGAAGGACCATCAGCCAATCTTGAGAGCCCAATTAATTTTAGTTTACACAGAAATGCCTCCATCAAGGCCAGAGACTGTCTATCAGCCTGTTTTCCCGTTGCTTGGCAGGAGAAGCACAACTCCTCACGGTTGACTGGGCCAAATACAGACCAAAAATGTTAACATCTAATTCAGCCCGAATACACATGTGGCCTAAAGGCCACTGATGACTTCAATGCTATGTTCAAGCATGTAAAAATGAGAATCTCTTCTTAATCTCCCATTTGCAGTCTTTCCAATATTCATATTTCATAGCATGGATTTCTCAACATGGACTGCTGCTCTGAATTTCACTCTGAAGCCTGTCAGGGAACTGAAAAGGGCCAACACAGAGGCCTTAATGCTTCTGCTATAGATTCCCTGGAGGGCTAACCTTTTTTTTTACATATTGGGAAAAGTAGGTGTAAATAGACTCATACAATGGCCTAGATTGGAAGAGACCTTAAAGATCATCCAGTTCCAGCCCTCCTGCCATGGGCAGAGACACCTTCCACTAGACCAGGTTACTCAGAGCCCCATCCAACCTGGCCTTGGACACTTCCAGGGATGGGGCATTCACAGCTTCTCTAGGCAAGCCCAGTGCCTCACCACCCTCACAGTAAAGAATTTGTTCCTAATATCTAACCCAAACTCAGTTTGAAGCCATTTCCACTTATGCTGTCACTACATTCCCTTGTAAAATGTTCCTCTCCAGCTTTCCTGTAGCTCCCTTTAGGTATTGGGAGGTGCTCTAATGTCTCCCTGGAGCCTTCTGTTCTCCAGGCTGAACTCAAGCCCTCAGGCTGCATTCACAGGAGAAATGCTCCAGCAATCTGAGTATCTTTATGGTCTCCCCTGGACCTGCTCTGACAGTTCTTATTGTTCCTCTGACAGTTCCTTATTGGGGGCCCCAGAGCTTGTCCCAGTTTTCCATGTGGGAGATGTACTGTTGACTGTATGATGAACAAGTAGCAACACTTCACAACTTAGGTCCAAAGTTTCCTTTACTGCAATAATGAAGAAAAAAAAAAGTCTTAATAATAAAAATTTGGAAGAGGACCCATGTGTCTTAAGGACTGTCTTAGTTCAAGGGGGGAACTAAGATATCTATGTTGGCCAAGAAAATAGTCCCTCTCCTTTTAAATTTAGAAAACAGAACTTTAATTAGGAAAAGTATATGTGTGTGTATATATATATATATATGAAAAAAGATAACAGTTCTTAACCACAATACATTTATATGTATATCCATAAAGGATCAAACACCAACAGCTTGTAATAAAATCTCCCCCCTCCCCAAATGACAAGGCAAACAGTTAAAAGGTCTTTTGGCTACCCCAAAAAAAAAAGACTGCAATTGTATCTAAGGACAGCAGGAGGCGATGTTGCACCTCAGCCGCTGCCCTCTCTATCCCAGGGGATGCAGTTATATTTACAGACAGCAGGAGGCGATGTCACACCCCAGCCGCTGGCCTATCTCCAGGGATGGCAGGTCACCAGGTTAGCTGCAGTGATGTCGATGACAAGAGCAGCAGAAGGAGACCTGTCTCTGAAGTACCGGAAAACAGGTGTGCTCTCTCTCCTCTCCACAGCAGCTCTTGCAATGCCCACGGATGAAAGCAGTCGAGTCAGGGATGAGAAGGCAGAGTCTCAGTTATCCAGTGATGCCGGATACCGCTGTGCCTCTGCCTCACTCACTCTGCCGCTCGCTGCAGCTCCTGACCTGCGCAGGAAAGTGCAGAAGCCCCAGCCACTTCCCCCCACAGCTGTTCTCCCTCCCCCTCCTGGCCTGGGGAGAGACCAGAACAAAAGGCCCTAGCTAAGCAATTAACATCAGGATATGAATATTTGTTTCACCCTTTGTTAACCATCTTTACAGACTAAGGCATGGCCTCCAAGCTTTTAGGCAGGAATTCCAATGAGTATTGAAACTATAACAACGACTTTTCTTGAATTCAGAAAAATTAAGAAAACAGCTCAAAATAATCACCTCTCCAAGCACACATTAATATGGGATTCATTATTTTAATTCTTTTTTTTCGTGTAAGGATGGCTCTTCACAAGTTTTTGAATGGTTAACTCCAAATTTACTGTTGGACATGGTACGTTACAATTAATCTTCTTTTCTTTTTTTGTTTCCTTTTTTTTTTCCCTTTTGTAGCTACAAAGTTTTCTCTTTTGCCTGTTCACTAACTTATGCTGGGAAGACAATATGTCAAGTAAAGATTTGCAGAAATATTCCAGTTAAAAGATCCTTCTTTTTCCTGACTGACTGGAACGAGAAGTAAGTTTGGGTCTGTGTTTGATGCAAGTTTGTCTGACAGATATTACACATCGAATATTCATTTAAAAAACAAACACCCACATCTTTTTAATTAATCTTCTGAGCAAATTGAACTCCACAGAATTCACAAAAGCCTAGGGAGATGGGAGTGAGAAAGAAGTGGGATAGTAGCCAGAGGAGAAGAAATAGGACTGAGGTAAGTCTGGTCTGAGAACAGCTTCTGTTCACTGGAGGCATTGTGGAGGAATACTGGAACCAAACGCAGATGCAATCAAAAGCTGTATTTCTGTCCCACCTTTTGGATCCACCTCTAATATGTATGCAGTCCAGCCTGAGGCCCTGTTGTTACATTTCTTCAAGGGTTCTTTTTTTACAAAGCAGCAAGGCTGTTGTGGTTTGTTGGGTTGGGGTTTTGCTTATTTGTTTGTTTTTTGGGGTTTGAGTGTTTGTGTGTTTGTTTTTTATAAGAAGGATCTGCAGTTTGAAAATGAGGACTTTCATTTGAGACTGGAAGTCTCAGGTGAAAGCCACTAATTACCTCCCACCTGCCTGTCTGCTTTGAGGAAAATAATTTCACTGAAAAACAAAGCACACACTCAAACTAACATTTGTTTAAGGCAATGGGATGATGAAAAACATACTTGCAGTAGATGAGAGAAAAGAAGCCTACTTTTGTTCATGATGTAGTGGTAATACGGAATTCTTTCAGCTTCCTGAGCATGACATGTTTATATTTGCAATCTTTGGAATTTTTGGTATTTTGCATCACTGTTTACTGTATTTTAAATCTGAAAGCAGCTTGATTACATTAGAATTGCGCAAAGGCTAAAAGTAATCTGAAGGGTGTTTTTTTTTAAATTACGATTGAATACAGAGTGCAATTCATAACTTTTGTTTGCCTTTATCTAACATACACAACAGTTTCAAGCTGGCCAAATGGGAGAAGACCTTTTTATGTCAAACGTGTTACACATCTGTCTTAATGGAGATTTTGCATGGCCTTGTACAGCACTCCTGGACAGATACAGGAAGATTAATAGGTGTGCCCTAGCATGAGGAAATAGGGTTTTTTAGGGCTTAACATCTGCTTTGGTGTCTCATTTGAGTCCACTGCATTTGACTGTATAACACTCAGTCTTTTGTAGGATTGGAAAGTAACTGCTGTCCTTGTGTTTAGAAAAATTGGATCAGTCTTGGATACTTTGTAGGAATTTTCACCTTGTCCAGGTTTTGGTCAAGTACTTTCTTATGGTACATATAGGCAGATATAATTGAAATGTAGGGGAAGGATTATATTTTTTGAGAGCTTTTTTGGCTTCTAAAATGTGGGTGATGCCTTTCTGGAATGCATCTTATAAAGCCTTGTCTTAAACAAAATAGAAGTAGATAGAATAGAAATAATTTTTTAGCTGTAACTGAAACAGAAACTCTGCTCTTCTTCTATTTCATGAAAATATAAAGCAATCAGACTGATGCTTCAGGCTTTCTGCTTAAACTTCTCATTCTGCAAAATAATTATTAAATGTGGGCAATTCCATCCCAATGCTTCTTTGAAACAGACGCAGTTAAGTATGCAGACCGAATTCTTTCATAGGGCCCAGATGCTTGTAAGAGGCTCTTAGCTTCAGAAATGAGATTTAGAGGAGTATATAATAGTATCAGTTTGTAAGAGCACCTTTTTACTGTTGCTTAAGTTTCAAAAATAATTTTCAAAATCCAATTCAAATAGATTCCAAAGTAAAAACCCCCAAGTTTGTATCTGTCTGGCAGGCTTTTCAACATTGCCATCAACCATTAAAGGTATTCACGTATTTTCCACTTTAAACCAAATGTTTAAGTCTCAAAAGGTAAGGGGAGTTTTCTCGAACCTAATGTCCTGAGGTCCATAAGCACAGGCTGAGAATGCCATGATTTTTGTACATCTTAGCTGGTATCCAGAACTGGATTTTCTGAACAGATGCTGTTTTGAGTCAAAATGCAGATGTCAGCTGAGTATTTTAAATTGGCTAACAGTGTTAAACACTGAGAGTAGGTTTAGTTTAGATGTTAGTAAGAAATTCTTTATTGTGAGGGTGGTGAGGCACTGGAAAAGGTTGCCCAGAGAAGCTTTGGATGCCCCATCCCAGGTTGGATGGAGCTCTGAGCAACCTGGTCTAGTGGAAGGTGTCCTTGCCCATGGCAGGGATGTTGGAACTAGATGATCTTTAATGTCCCTTTCAACACAAATTGTTCTTGATTCTATGCATAGTGAAGGAAACATTTATGTTGTTTTTAATTTATTTTAAATATTAAATGCTTGTCACAGTTCTGTAATGAGACACTGTGGTTCTTTGCTATTTGTGCTGCTAATCCTTTAAGAAAGAGTGAAAAACAGCACTAAAGTTGTCAGAATAATCAGTATATTTAGAATATAATGAAATACACAGAGGGAAAGAACAGTAGAGGTTATCACTAAGGTGGTGTGTGCCTAGCTGGTGCAATTTAAAACATTCAGGAACAAGCTGTTTTTTCTTTCCTGCAATAAACAGGTGCATGCAAACATTAATTAACTTTTTGCAAGAATTCAAACTGGAATTGGTTACAAAAGTAGAGTATTTTAGTGGAGTAGGTATTACTGCAGTTGTTTTTCTTTGGCATCAAATGGCACCATTTCCTATGGTAGGAAGTCTGGGTTACTCAAAACTGTAACCCAGCTGTGTTCACTCTTAGTTATCTTTTGGCTATAATACCTCATTTTTGGAACAGAAGGGAATATTTCTGCATAAAAAGTTTACAAAGGAAACAATTTTTTATTGTAAAGTTTCTTGCTATTTCATTCTAACATATATACAATTTTCAGCTGATAACAGTTTTGAAAATGCATGTGATTAAAGGTCATCAGGAAGAGCTTCTATTTCATGAAGCAGTCAGATGTTCTCTATAAAGCTAGGGATCAGTCAGGCCAAAAAAAGAAAACTAGCTAATTCAAAATGAGTCCTGATCTTAGATTAAGGTTGATTTGAACAGGGGGAAAAAAGATGGAGAGTAGTGTTTTGGTGATTAGGGATCCAGGCAGAGAGCTTCTACCAAAGACAAGGCTTGCTTTATTTGCTGATTTTCATGTATTTAGTTTCTGTTTTCAAGTGCTTTATCTAGTTAGCCTCTGAACTTTAGCAGAAGCTCATGTTTATACATAAAAACCTATCAACTTAAAGTCTGTTATCATGTTTAGTCTTTCCCAGAACATTCTCGGGAATGATGGGAATCACTTTATATCTAAAGAGGTTACCCTGTTCAATGTTTCTTCTCCTTCTTCTTTCTACCCTTTTTTAAGAGTATGCTTTTGTTTTGGAACATGTGTATTGTCTTTGAAAAGTGTTCATGTCTCCTTGGTGCAGAGTTTGAACAGGCTGATATGATTTAGCACATAATGTGTAAAGTCCAAAAGTTGCCCTCTTATTTTCTCACCGGTTTTATTTTTCAGTGCCTTAGACCTCTTAATTATTTTCTTTCTTTTGTCCTAGCTGGTTACTCTGTATAAATTTATTCCACCATCTCCTCTTTTTCCATCCTACATAATTTATGTTAAACTTACTGATAGGAGGTATGGAATTAACATTGAGGCTACCATTCATTACCTCAGATACTTCCTTGGCACTGGCTTTCCCTCTTCTCTATGTTTTGTTTGGCTTGTCTGTTTCGCTTATACTCTCTCAGGGCACAGGCTGGGTTGGCCCTGAGCTCTTCTGTGTTGAGTGCTTTTATGAAATCAGGCCCTTGGCCTTTGAAATGAGGTGTATAACTTTATCTAATATCCATGAATGGCACCTTCTCAGTGAGCAGCTTCTTTGTTCTTCTCAACCACTGTTGAAATTGTTCACCTGCAGGATGTATTATTTCTGGGCAGTGTTCCATTTCCTCTTTCTTCTCCTTAGTCATCTATTTGACTCAACCTCACAGTCAGAAGGAATAAGACCAACTGCATAAGCTCAGATATGCATTAATCATAGTTCTTAGAAGCAATATGGATATTCCCATTCCTTGTGTATCACTGGAAGGGAAATGTTGGTCCTCTTTGGCCCATACTTAATTCTTGGGATGTGTAACTTGCCATAGTTTCCAGGTTCTTTTCCTACTGTAAGTAGTGCTATATAATGTGTCCTAGGGAAACTCTGACAAGCATTTGCTTTCTGCAAATCGTGAGTTTTTTCACCGTTCCAGGTTCACAAGGAGTGTTAGCAATTGTCTGTACCAAAAAATTCATGACTCAACTTTTTATTTTTCTCTCTTCATAGCATGAGTGATGCTTTAAAGTTAAGTACAACTCTTTGTCAAACATTTGTATGTGCCAAGGGCAGTGTTGGCCTGTCAGTAAAAGGGAGAGAACAAGCTATCTATAGCATGTGAAACAGTTTAGTTTCCCAATAATTGTTTCTAACAAATTATGAGTAAGGAACAGGGCATGAGACAGGGAAAGCAAACTGGAAAGCAATAAATAGGGACAGTGGGAAGAGAGTTGAGAGTTGTTTCTCAGTTCTGTTCTTGTTAATCAGAAAGAGTGGGAAATGGTTGCCTTGCTTTGTTATTTAAAGAGAGAGGTTGGCAAATTTGCATAATTTCCAAATGTTTAGGACTGATCATCTGAAATTTTGACATTAACACTAATTTGGAGTACTTCAGAATTTCAGCTGAAAACCATCTACTTTCTTTCAGTGCATTTAAGGAAACTTTCTCAGATTCAGTAGAAATTTTACAGATTTGGAACTAAGAGCAATATCTTATGCTAATTTTACCTTATACTGTTACCATGTATTATTTCTAGTACCCAAAATTGTTATATTTTTCAGGCTACTATACTTTTTAAATACAGTTTCTACTTCTGCTTACTGTTTGACTATACCTTTGTCAAAATGCTGGGAGTTGTATTGCCCTGCCAGTGTATGTTATTTAAATTTATCTTCTAGTTTGTTTTCTTAATCTCCATTATGCAGATCTTTTGTTTTCTTAATGATTAAGTTGTCAATGTAGAATAAGTCTTTTAGCCTCTAGATCCTTATATTGATTTTGTTTATACAGAAAAAGTATAATTAATTTTCCTCTCCACTTGAGAAATTTAAGCTTGTATTGAATATGCATGGAAAAAGCTAGGAATGCACTGTCCACCATAAATGATCTTTTCAGGAAAAATAAAATACAAACTTGCAAATGTCTGGGTGAGTATACACATTATTTATCCATACAGCGTGAAAGGATCTGATTTATTAGAGTTGATCTAAGTTATGAGTTTAAATCAATTTTTATTAACTATTTAAACAAATGGAATGACCAGCCAAAGTTGCTAATGTTCAATAAAAAGGTGAGATGAATATTGATAAAACTGACTTTTTACACTAAAGATAAGAATCACTCATTGCTGTTAAGACAGAAATCTGCCTTTAAATTGTGGTTGGGAAATACCACACCACCAAACACATCTGAACAAGAAACTTACTATCATACTCTACTCAGAAGCAACTCTTAGTTTCTTAAGTAGTGTTTTCCTCTGAAGACACAAGACAACAAATAACTAACTATGGGTTTACAATTCACCCTTAGGGAGTTGTTTATTCTTAAATAGCGTTTCATTAATAAGGTAATTCTAAAGCAAAGTTTAACTAAGCTTTTCCTGCCCTTGTCAGCTCTAGTGGTTACCACTGAAGTGAAGGAGTTTTTATCTGCCTCTTCTCAAATACTGGGACTCAAGTTAATGGGTGACAATACTCATCGATGTATTGAAGTGATCTGTCAGCTGCATTTTCCTTCACAGTGTGACCCCTGTAATTTATTGGAGTCAGAAAAATGTAGAAAGAACTTACTTATGGTAACAATGCTCAGAGGTTTTTTAACTTTTAATTTTCTCTTTTCTGATTTTGTTTTGGGTTTTTTTGGTTTTTTTTAGAGTCAACTTTCCTCTGCGAATAAAGGCTCTTCCGAGGGAAACTATGCTGACAATAAAACTACTGGGAGTAAACAGTGCCTCTAAAAATACTGAAGTGCTGGCTTGGACATGCTCCCCGTTGTATCCAAAAGAGTAAGTTCAGTTATGTGTGACAGCTTAAGAAAAGACCATTCTTGAATAGTATTGCACTCGGCTTGGGAGAAATATAAAAACACATAAATACTCATTTCAGGACCTTGCAGTAACAAGACTGAGACAGTCACAGTAAACTGCTTTTGATGTGCCAGTAAGAGCCATCCACAAGCTTTTCTGTCTTTCCCATACATTGTTTTTGAACTTGACTTAGGTGGCTGTTTAACACTTATGGCAAAGTTCTCTAGGCATGTTGAAGGGCCTTGCTGAACCCTTTCCTGTAGTTTTGCAGAATCCTTTTCAGTGTAGCCTCTTGTTCACAATGGTTGGTGAGGTTTTTTCTGTTCTCACACCCATTCATTCTGCTTAAATTGGGACAGTTAGTGATGAACACAATGAGCACCTTTCCCTCTCTACACTACTTTAGAAGCTTTCTCCTCTTTTTTAACCTCTTCTTTCTACACACTACGCAATGTAACAGTCGTTTAAAGGTGCTTGTAGCTTTGAATGTCTCTGCAGTGGTGGATAAACAGAGATCTAAGGTAAATTTTCTGCAGTGCTCTAAATATATGTTAGTAGCACTGAGACATCTGAATTTAGAGCAAGTCTTTACAATGATTTTTATTTGGACTCTGTTTCCCTGAATACCCTTTGAGCAATAGATGGCTACATTCAGAACATACAGTTTCTTCATTAGCATCCATTTCTAAGCTATAACTCTTTCCTCGTATTGAGACATCTCGATCTACTTTTCTATATCATGGCAATCTCCACTTAAAGCAAAATAAACAAAATATCTGATTGCACATATGAATTGGCTGTGTTTGAAAGACATTGCGGTTCATTGAACTTTTAAGCTTGAGAGGCTTAGAAAATAAGTTAGACTGAGTTAGATGCTTTTCCCAGCTTTTCAGAGAAAATTCAGACTTACTCTGCTGTTTTGTGACTTAGTGATTAGAGTGCTTGGATTGAAGGAAGGAAAGAAACATGAATCTCTGCTCCAAGGATTGCTTGGGCAGTTTATTCCATTACTTTTCGTAGTTAGTCTTGAGCACATCACTCGCTCTTCAACTGTGTATGTCTTTTTAAACAGAACATACAGTATGGTTATTTTGAGTATTTCTACTATTTAGGGTGAAATAGAGAGGGAATGTCTTGACTGAGAATCTAATTTGAGATGAAGTGTTAAGTTGTCCTTATCCCCAGCAAGCTGACATGTGCTGAGTACATTCAGTCAGCAGCAGAGCATTAGGCATGATAACTTAATGGAGGAACACTTATCCCATTTACCTACAAAGGTGTCTATGTGACAATCCTGTTCTTGAGGACCTGTATTGTTCTAGAGATTTTTGTAGTTTTCAGCATTCAAGTCCAAAGCCCTCATCTCCCTGTGATTCTTTTAATGTATGCCATCAGAGCAAGCATGATGATCACCCAGATCGTTTCAAAAATGTTACTGAAAAATGGCTCTATTCTTTCCTGGTACCCACAGTCAGCACGATGAAGGGGATTGAGGGCTACTCTCCATTCATTTGCTGTGTAATTGTAGAGATCATTGCTGAAATGACCCCTCAAAGCATAAATAAATGATGAGTTGTTGGGGAGGAATGATTTACGAATAGCATGTTCAACACCCCCTTAATCTAATAGCTGTGTCATTTGCAATTATAGTAATTACTAACACAAAGAAGCCTAAATGCTTTTTCCTCTTTTAGCCAACCACAGCTCCACAGAATTATTCATTCACTGTGATTTCAGTTGATAGACTGACTGGTTTAAAAATAAGAATTGCCCTGAAACTGCCCTTGCTGTTGGAATGCAACTAAACTTCAAGACTTTTTTCAATAGAGTATTTCCAAACTTGAAAGTATGTATCAAGAAAAGATTTGTACCTGTGGTGTCATGCTAATATGTCAAAAGCACCTTGTATTACTGCAAAGATTATGGTATTAGAGTCTCTAAATAACAAACTCTGTAAATGTATATAAAGAGATTAAAGAAATCTGACCAGAAAATCTTTGACAAAACATTTCTAGCTTGGAAAATACCACTTTCTCAAAAGAAAACTTTTCTCAGAGGTGAATTTGAGTTCTATGAAAGTCTTAACTTTAATGTCTAGGATTTAATTTATTGGGGAAAGGACAGAAATAAGCTTTCTGAAGAAGCCTGCAGCCCTGAGGTTATTTGCCTGGGTCATCAAACATCCTTGTTTAAATCCTTGTCCCTGTTGGTCTCTTCTCAGGGTCAATGAGGATAAGGACAAAGTGTTCCCCCTCTCCCCTCTTTCTTTATTCAGATGCTTGTGGGGAAAAAAAAATTGTTTTGTTAAACACTGGGAAAAATACAATAAATGTCAAACATTTTAAAAACACAGTTCCTTATTTCTGTCCCATTATACCTTCTTCTGATTAAAAACACAGAAATTCAATCAAGCTCATTGTGGCTTACGTTAAAGGAAAAAGGGGGAAAATACCATATTTGGGTTATTCCCAGATATTACTTAGGAATCTTGATCTGCTAGTGACATAGGGCAAAAAAACACTTTGTCTTAAAAGATTCTGAATGTACTCCTCTCTTTAAATTTTATACCTATTTTTTCTTCCAAAATGATTATTATCATTGTATGGTTGCTTCTCTCCTTTGTATTTTAATTCTTTATATTTCATTTGAACTGAAGATGAAGAAAACCTGAACTTATTTTAACATACAAAGTGTACAAATTCCTTTCACCTGTTTCAAAAGGTGTGAAGTTTCTCATGCTTTTGGACAAGACCATGTCAAAGTCTCTTGCCAGATCAAAGGGCTGTAGTTATTTTCTGAGATTTTGGCACTCTAATTGCCCTCTAAAAAAATACTAAGCAAAGTGTATGAAAAATATATTTATAAAGAAGCCAAATCTAGCTCCTTATAGAAAGCATATTATTGATTTTTTTAAATTGTAGTCTCTTCCTACCTAGCCCATTTTGAAACCACCCAATACCCAAATGTTCTCAAGAATTTGGCCTATTTTAGGTTTGTTATTGTTGCTAAAGACTTGTCAGTGACCAGATGTTTAGTAACATCTGAATTCTAGTAAATACTGAATTCTAGTATTATCTTTCACTATTATGTCAGTTTTCTTGCAGATTTATAACATGACTGGCTGCTGGATACACAGAGCAGCCACCATAGTCTTTACCAAATGTGTAGGGATTAATGCTTGTCAACTTTGCATGTTTCTGTACAAATAGTTTCACTATTTACAAAACTGACTTCCTGCAAATATTCTCCAATTATTGCCTACATGTAGTTACTTTACCTTAAAGTTACTGCTTGTAAACTTCAACTTTGTGGTTTGGGGGCAAAAATTAATAAGTAATCAGGAACATAACTACAAATTTCTCTGGAATGATCTGATAATTTTGTATTCAATATGTTCATCACCTATAAATTTAAGGAAGTTATTTAAACTAAAACCTGTGGGGATGGAGGTTTGTGTCCCTTATAAAGGTCTGTAGGACATTTAGCATTACTTTGCAGTTGAAAATTTTGAATTTTCTAGAGCTCTGTTGTATTTGTAATTATAATAAAGTCGTTATTTCAAGTATCATTCCAATGCAGAATTAAGGCTGCTTGGGTCATAAGATATGGGGCGTTTTATATTTTAGCAGCTTTGTATTTCCTTTAAATTTAACCTCAGCTCCGAATAATGTCAGGTTTGGGGATAATTATGTTATTTTTCCACAGTACTTTGCCCTAATTTTCCTGGTATATCCAGCCTAAACAGTAACTCTAATGTTACATATATCTTTAGGACTGAACAAGGTAATAATGAGTGCATCTGCCAACTTGTCCTGTAGGTGAGCCTCCATATCTGCATTTCTCAGCCTTATCAGGTGGATGACTTCAGATAGTAGCCCTATATCAATGCCAATAGAGCCCTTGATGGTGCTTCTCTATCAAGAAGTCTTACTAGACACAAGAGGCAGTTAAAAAAGTGTTTGCAAGGCTATGTGTCAACTTTTTCTTGCTTCACATCAGAAATTGTGGTTGTCTCTTGGGCTGAATAGTTCAGTGACTCAGAGCTAATTAAGAAATCAGAAATCCATCATTTGAGGCAATTTTGGATTTGCAGTGTCCCCCACAGGGCCCATTGCTCTGACTTCACTGACGCTAAAACTACAATTTATTTTGAACTGGTATTTCCAAATCAGAACAAACAACAAAACTTTCCTCTTGCAGGGTGTAGTGAGGGAAGTCTGCCACGTGGCTTCAGGACACAAGTTGACTTTGTTGAGATACCTTGAGCTGCCTTTAAATAACAGTGTCTTCTTCTATGATAAGATGGGAAGTTTATTTTATCTCTGGTACTAAACAAGAGCTGAGAATCTCTGTAATTCCAGGGCTTTCCGTCTGCCCTGGTTATGCATGAGCATATAAAAAAATAAATGGTAGTAAGTTCAGAGCAGCTTTTGATTATTCACAAAGTGATGTGCTTGATGCTGACATTGTTGCATGAAGCCATTGTCTATGGCTATGGTCATCACACAGTCTTCAGAAGTCCAGTGTCACTGGCCTCACCTTCCAGATGGGAAGACTGGCATGACCTGCCTGTCATCAGCAGAACCAGACAGCAGAGAGAGGAGTCTGTCCATACAGTAAAGATTATGGGTATCATCCTTATGATGCTACTTCCTTCCTTTTCTGAATGGATCCCACACACTCTCCTGCTTCTTTTTCTAAAAATAGTGGTGGATCTCTTTACTCTTTTATTCATCCATGTGGCTCTGCTATTTTTTCTTTTATTTGTCTAAAAGCAGACTCAATTCTGAAGAATGTTGACTGTGCAGTGTGTACAGTGCCCCAAAGATTGCTAGGGAGAGCTGTACTACAAGAACATACCTCCTAATTCCCAGATGGTGCCTCCTCACCTCTTTTAAAAAATGCCTCTTGTGTTTACAGACTAGCCTTAGTCCAAAGAGTGACTTCCTGATGGAAGATACGTAAGTTGCTCACTTAGTGCTAAATGTATAAATTAGGCTACTTTATATACAAGGCATAAATGTGTCTCATTAAAAAAAAAAAAATTTTCTTAGGAGATGTTATCTCCACACTGTGGATGTAGCTTTTACTCACGCCTTTTGGTTTTACTCACAGTCCTGTAATCTGCTTTACCATGTCCAGCAAAGTCCATGTTGCTTTACATGCTGTTTCTCCAGCTGAGGACTCTGAGAAGCCCTTCTGACAATTCTTCCTAGTCTTCCTGGACGGTCTTTGGCCAAGCTAGTACTGGGTGTAAATGAGTTGAAATAATGAGCTCAGGAAATGTCTCAGTTAAACACATCTACAGTACCTTTGAGGTTTGTACTACATTACATGGGCTTCCCAGGAAAAAAATTTACTGTATGGATTCTTTTTTAAAGCTCCACATGGTTTTAGAACACAACACAAAAGTGATTAGCAGTAATGGGAGCTCAAAAGGATAATTTAGTCTTCATGTTCATTTGTTCTCAGGTACTCCTCTCTCTTCTAACAAAAGTGTCAGTTATTTCAAGTGGTGATGTAAATCTTTGTCAACAAAGGAATGGTTGAAGAGATGCCACTCATTTATTAAAGGTCATCTGAGTACATATCACAGGAAAACAACTTTGAACCATTGTCGATCATTTCCACATTCACATCAATGACCTAAATGAGAAAGACTTCATATAACACAACTACTTTCCCCAAGTGCTCTCTTGTGCACATCACAGCTTTCTCTGCCTTCATTCCCCTGCAAATGCACCTACAGCTACAAAAGAACCTTCAGAAAATGGTTGTCTTTAATCCTCCTGAACTGTGTTCTCACAAAAAAAAAAAAAAATGTTTGCACTAACAACAGGAACAGCTTGAGAAGTGAAAAAGTAAAATTAACCCTGAATTAAGTTTGTAATAATTTACGTTGACTATAACAGTGACTTTATGGAAGTTTCTTAAACCTTCTTCAGGTGACTTTAAGCAATTAATATTGCAATTTGAAATTCAAAAGGTACTTTCTTACAGCCACATTACAAACTTCTGCTGGAATCAAATAGTCCATCTAGATTCTCTTGTACCTCTAACATCCTGCTCTCAGGTAAAAGCCAGCCATTCAAACCTCATTTATCTGACTGGCTCTTTTCTGCTGCAATGGGCAGAAGAGTATCTAGTGCATTCTTTCAGGTTTTTTTGACTGAGCAGTGTTTGAAAAGACAGCAATAAAAATTATTTGGTAGTAAAAGAAGAGATGCGGAACATAAATTTCTGACCTAACTAAATCATTAAGATATGAACAAATAGGTTTGGGCCTCACCTTGAATATTATGTGTAATTTTGGTCACCTCAATATAAGAAAGATAATAAGCTGTTAGAGAGTGGCCAAAGGAGGGAAATGAAGATGGTGAAGGGCCTGGAGAGGAAGCCTTATGAGCAGCAGCTGAGGGCACTTAGTCTGTTTAGCCTGGAGAAGGGAAGACTGAGGGGAGACCTGGTACTCTCGGGCACATGGTGTGACTCTAGGGGATGGTCCTGTGCAGGGCCAGGAATTGGACTTGATGATCTTTGTGGGTACCCTCCAACTCAGTATACTCTGTGATTCTGTGAAATTAAAGCGTAAGACCAGGATACTATGTCTTTCTTTTTTCAGGTACTGCATTCTTAATTTGAGTCAATTGGTTATGCTTCGAATTTACACACAAACTTTCTGATTTTTTTTCAAGTTATCTAGACTGGCTTGTGTTGACATGCCAAATCATGCTGGTTTTCTTATCTGCAGGCTGCATGCATGCCTGTTTTGCTGATAAGACTTTCTTGTACATGTAGTGCTCAGACTAGTACTTCAGACCATAATCTTTAATCTCTCCAAAAACTGTATGTGGTATATGGTTTACAAACTGTGCCACTCAAATTTCATTTGGCTCTTTGGAAGCTCTGATATCATACTCCCTCCTCCCTGCCATCTACACATAAAATCAGCAAGGATCCTTCATGGTTGCAGTAGATTACCATGAGTTTCTTGGTTTTGTGGAATAAACATATACTGCCCTCCCTTTTACAGTGTGTGGACACTTTGCAGTCTCTAACATATTTGTCCTCAAAATTAAATCTTGAGATAGAAATACAGGATTATCGTTATTTCACACCTACCTGTCACACAGGAAGTCAATGGTGAAGTGCAAAGCTGACTCAGAATGTCTTGGCAGTGTGGTTTGTGTCACAAACCATGCAAATGCCCACATAGTGCTAAAGCAGTGAGGCCATCAGGATGCCACCTCTACTGACAAAGGTCAGATTTCTACTAGCAACATAAAGAGAAAAGGTTTCTTCTCCTTTTGCTCGTCTTTTAAGCTCTCCAGTTCCATGTTCTTTGATGTAATTTCAGTAGGAGCTGTTCCCCTTGTGTCTGTGACCAATGCAGTGTCTCTCTGTGTTTATTGCAGGCGGCTTGTTCAGGGAACTGTGCTGCTCAGCATGGCACTGTGTAGCACTCCCACATCTATGATCACCCCGGGCATCTGCATTACTGATGCCCCAACCTCAGTCACGCTGCAGGTGAGAAAACAAAGCAAAGGGTTATTTGCTAACAAAGTGCAAGAAGAAGGCAGCTTATCAAGACCACAGAAAGGAAGCATGTTAATCTTCAGGATGACAGTCTGTAATTCTGTGCAGTGGCAAAAATGTCTAATGCTTTCCATATCAAATACTGCCTCTGAGGGCTAAAGGTTTTTAGAGGGCAATTTTTGTTGTTAGCATTTTGGTTCCAAAAATACTTCTGACGCAAATTAAGGACTTGGTACCTGACATAAAGCTGCCTTGTCAAATCTGAGCTTTTGTTCTGAGTGCTATTGAGTTGCATGCCTTTATAGATGTAACATACAGCTTACAATTAGACTAAGTAGCATAAAGGAAAGTGGCTAGAAGCAGTTGTCAATAGGCATCATTACAACTCTCCCTCAATGACTACATGCTGAGCACAGAATCATTGAATTTGGAAAAAATCTCTGAGTCCAACTGACTGATCATCACACTCAACCAGACCACGGCACTAAGCGCCACATCCAGTAGTTTCTTGGCATCTCCACCAATCCAGGACAGCCTGTTCCAATGCCTGACAACCCTTTCCATAAAGAAATTCCTGATGTCCAACCTGAACCTCACTGGATGCAGCTTAAGACTATTTCCTCTTGTCCTGTCACTTGCTGCCTGGGACCAGAGACCGATGCCCACCTGGCTGCAACCTCCTTTCAGGTGGTTGTAGAGAGAGATAAGGTCTCCGCTGAGCCCCCTTTGCCAGGCTAAACACCCCCAACTCCCTCAGCTACTCCTCATATGATTCCCTAGACCCTACACCAGCTCTGTTGCCCTTCCCTGGAGATGCTCCAGCACCTCAGTGTCTTTTTTTGTACTGAGGGGCCCAGAACTGAAAATAGGATTTGAGGTGTGGACTCACCAGTGCCGAATACAGGGGAACTATTAGTGCCCTGGTCAAAGTACCCACTCATTCTGGACAGAATTATACTCCCAGTATGGAAAATGCATTAAGTTTGGATGGTAGTTTTGTCACCTTTCCAGGTGAACTTAGCAACTAGTTATTTCAAGGGCAAAGCCAATTGTTTTCTATATTAAAAAGCTGAATTACTATTAGCAAATGACATGTAAAAGCACATAATACAGATAAATGAGCCTGGCCTAAAAATAGCTTTGTTTTAACAGACAAGCAAATGGGGATTTTCCAGTCTGAGGAGTTCAGTCTAAGATGATGCCTTAAAATAGCTCCACCTATTAATAATAAAGGGAAGTTGAGACAGTAAATGGCTAATAATTTATAATCTCCCTCTACTGAAAGAAATGGAACAGGATCTCTCATTTTCCTCCCCTCATTTTCAGTTATTCCCATGCATGTGGCTGTATCACCATTTGGGAACATGCTGAAAATGTCATAGATTTTCCTAGAATGAATGGCTTGGATTGGAGTGGACCTTAGAGATGATTTAGTTTTCCAGTGAGACTGTTTTGTAGGGAATAACTTCGTTAACCTTTGGAAGAGTGTTACATGTCAAGTACATATATTAAAAGCTAGATATGCAGAAGAGATTGTGGTGTACCTTAAAAAACAGGATGCAAATTGAGCTAAATTTTGAAGAGCAACTTGAATTTTCAGATAAGTAGATACTTAGATTATCAAGCACAGTGAGTGTTGTAATTTTGGTTGAATGTTTACCGTCTCTGTATCTTAAGAAACATTATCCTAAATTTCTGACAGCCACATGTAAAGAATGAAAAATTGGTAGGTGCTCTACAATATATATAAAATTAAACATCCAGAAGTGATAATGGAATCATAATTATCACTATTTTTTACAAAACACTGTCTTCATTAATGAAAATTTTCCACTTAAAAGCCATCCCATTAAAAACCAGGAAAGGAGGAGAAAAGGAAAAAGTTGCTCTATCATTGTGTTCATGCAGTTGCAATAAAGTGGAAATACAGTGGATTAAATTCTCCCAGGAAAGTTAGCTTCCACTGATTTCTGTGGTCTGAATTTCTCACCAAAACATTCAAGTGACGTATTACCTACCGTGAGCATCCCCAAATAATTGTCCCCTCTTCTTTCTGTCCTATTTTGTGTACTCACTGTACAAATCCAAGATAACACTTACTGACAGTGATATCTGACAATACATACTGCTAAAATCACTTCTGTCTTTTTTTTTTTTTTAAATAAAGATTGACTTTCCAGGAGTCAATCTGGAGTTCATTAAACCTGAACCTGAAGAAAGAAGAGGTGATTTTGAAGAGCCAACCCAAGAGTGCCTGAAGCACATTGCAAGACTTTCTCAGATACATTCTCTCTTGCTGTAAGTTGTACCCAGGTAGCCCTGCTCATTCTTGGCTTGCTGTACTTATCCTATTGATCACAATTAAGTGTATCCAATTCTTCAAAACCAAAATTTTACTCTGGAGGAGCCTAGCTTGAGTGGTTTGAGAACTAATACCTCTAAATAAGGGAATAGATCACAGCAAAGCCTAATAAGTCCCTGGAGGTGGCAGTGTATCTTACCAGTTTAGAAAAGGATTGTTTTTCCCTTTCTATTAATATATCTTTTAATGTCTTTGAAGTGAGAAACTAATTTTTGGTTCAAAAATTAAGATTTTCAGGTGATGCAGTACATCTGTATCAGTCTTAGCAGGAACACCTTTGGGTTCAGTGGAGTTCAGCCTCCTTCAGTTATACAGACTTCAGATGTAGTAGTTAAATGGCATTTGAGAAATCTGTTTCAAGTTATAAGCAAGTAAAGAAGTATGTAAAGTTTAAGTTTCACGGAAGGTGGATAAAGACAAAGTAAAACAAAACACACTCTATATACTGAGGCAGATTAGTATGCTCAGCTATATGTATGTTATACTACCAATTAGGATTATGTACTGCATAAAATAATTTTGGGTATAATCAAAGGGGAATTTGGTGCTTACAGAGAGCCATTATACTAATGACAGTTAATTGTGTGAATTAATCCTCCATCAAAGGTTGAAAGGTACATTAATTGTACAATAACTAAATAACTCAAAGTCAATTCAGCCCTCTCAGTGTCAGTCTGTATCTTTAAGAAGACTTTCTGTGCTGATTTCTATGGTGATCGTGTGGGGCTTTTTAAATCAATGCTTTTTTCTTTTTAAAGAAAAAAAAAGACCCATTTGCTGGTGTATTTGATGTTTACCTCAACTTCTAAAAAGACAGGATGAAATGTAAAATTATTTTTATTAACCATGGGATCTGTGATTTGAGGTTTGTTTAGTTTACTTTAAAATGTGAATGGGACGTCAGTATTTTATTGTGAATAGTCATGGTGCCATGGCACTGGCAAGGTGCCAGCAAAACTTCCAGCTGCAAAATATGGTCCAGAGTGATTTGGGGAACTTCAAGCCAATGTATCTTACCTCTGTTCATGGTGGATTCAGTAAGAAGGAATAAGATTGTTAAGAATTTATCTAAGTATGAAGTAATTTGTCAGGAAAGAGCCAATGTGGCTTCTGTGAATAGAAATCTTGCCTCATCAAAATGCCTCTCTCCTGGGAGGTTGTCAGTGCGTGTGTGGATATTGGGGATTTCGTGGACATAAAGCATTTGGATGTTCAAAAAACTTTGCCAAGGTTCCTCGTCAGATTGGAAAAGAGTTTTTTCTGCCATGAGTTTAGAAGAAAACTAGTTGAAGACAAAAATTAAAGCATAATTTTCAGAATGGAGGAATCACTAGCAGGGTCTTTCAGTGCTCAGGGTTGGAAAGAGTTTTATTCAGTAACTTCACTGATGACAGGGCGAAAGAAGTGGGCAGGGAAATCTCTAGGTTTGCAGATGGTGCTAAACTTTGCCAGATTGGCTATGGAGGAAAGATCCAGAAGGACTTCACAAAACTGAACAAAAACATGGCAGATGAGTTTCAAAGTGGATAAATTTAAGGGGGTGTATTTAAGGAAAAGTTATCTAAGCATCTCTACATGACACTGAACGCAGAACTGGCAGTTAGAATGCAGGAAATACATTGTGACATTACTTCTGATATTTCCCTGAACTCGTGAATGCAATGTGCAGGAACAGCTGAAAGTGCCAATAAAATATTGGGCATCGTCAGGAAGGGTGTAAAGAAGGAGCCAGTGTGTGCCATTTCACTGCTGTCTAAAACCCTGAGGGGCTGTGTTTTGAGTATGCTGCATAGTTCTTGTCTCCACAACTCAGGAAAGACACAGTAGATGTGGAAAGTGTACAGGGAAGGGCAACTAAAATCATTAAAGGGATCAAGCAGCTGTTTGACCAAGAGAAGCTGGAAAGGCTAGGACTCCATGGAAAGAAAGGAGTAGATGATGTCTTTGTGTGTATGATTAATTTTTATAAAACCATGATGGTGATAGACAAGGTGAATGCCTCATCAAATCCTACAGTATTTGAACTAGAGACATTCAATGAAATATATAGGAAATCTGCTGCCAGTAATTGGAAGAAATTATGTATCGAGACAGTCGGTGGTGAGCTTTTAAACTCTGAGGTCACAAAGCTGTGAAGGCAGACAATATCATCATGTTCATGAAGGATATACACAAATTCGTAGGTAACATGTTAATTCAGTAGGTATAACAAAAAACAGGCAACGGTAGACACTGTAACATCCCTAATGCAACAGTTCTGGGTTTTGTAGGAATATGAAGGGACGAGATCATCGAAAGTCACCAGTTTGGAGTTAAAGCTTTGATATGTTCGATAACAAGTTCTTGGAGTAAAGAAAATGGTAATCCTGTGTTTGTCCACACTTTCTTGTTTTCTGCTATCCTATCTTACAGGCAAAGCTGGTCTACCAAATGAATCATGAAGATGAAGGGCTTTGAATGAAACCATTCCATTGTTTAGTACTTAGTGATCAAGAACAATCTGTCAGCCTGCAATTTTTGTTGTATCTGTATCAAAGGATTTCTTTTTACCTTCCTCATTCATTAGGTTTTCTTTAAAAAATTTGTAACATATCAGTATCCAAACACATGATGACCATGGTATCTAAAGATTTCTTCCTTCTTTTTTTTCTGTCTGTCAAGAAAAAAGAGGAATCTAGGCAGATTTTTAGTGGCAATACATCTGCATGATGATGCTTCAGGCTTAGAAGCCCTAAATATGATTTTGAGATACGTGGGTTTCTGTGGTCAGAAGACACAAGAAACTTTTCTCAGGCTGTCAGGATCCTTCTTTTTGTTCTGCTGGAAGCAGGGGGAATATATGAATAGGTAGAAAATGTTCTTAGTCCAGTGGTAGTAAAGGAAGAAATGGGTTTAAAACAGGCAGCTGCATGGTTGTTTTTGTTACAGGCTGTTGAATCCGGTCGTGTTACGAATGCAGGGCTGTTGTGGGACCATGTCCCTAGGTTCAGCCATCACAGAGTGGTCCATGTATTCCTGATAACAGCAATAAATCAACAGAAGGAAAAAGCTGGACCTTACCACCCAAACAGCCAACACTGCCACAAAACAGACAGCCTGATTCTGTTCCTCCTCTCTGCCTGAGCCGGATCTAAGTCTGCTGGTGGAATATATACACATAGATATATATGTTTTTATATATAGTATAAAAACACTGATTGTTCCAGTAGCTGGTCCCAGCTGCTGACACCCAGATCCTCCAAGGTTCACAGCCATACCCTGATTTCGTTGCTGGTGCATGGGACTCTTCCTGTTATGTGGATGTGATATTACCCAAAAGCTGGTCCAGGTCTATGATCTTACCAGTAGATGAATCTCAGACTTCTGTCTCTGTTAGGTGGCTCAGATCACTGGTCCCCATGGCCAGCATCTCTTGGATGTTGATTAATGAAGATGTTATTCAGTGGCACTGAAGGCAATGAGCTTCACCATATGGCACTTGTGCCCATGTGGTTCTCCCAGCCCTACGCTGTGTGATCTTCGGCATTATCACCAAACCGAATGAGAGTGCCAAGAGGAGAATTCATTAATTCCTGCAGCTTCTTTGGCTGAGTTCTGAAAACGTTTCAGATGTCAGCCTTTGATTCGTTTGAGGATTACAACTATTGTGTTTGAAATACAACTCTGGAAGACTAGCCGTCAGAGATAAAGGCTGCTCTTTGACCCTGGTACAGCCTGCTGCATCCCAGTGTGAAGTGTGGGTCCCAGCATGAGGATTGGAGACTGGTTTGGAGCCAGGAAGATAACAATCTGGTTTCTGTCATCTTTATTTCCTTCATTCATCATTTTCCTTCTCCTTTTTTCCTCTCTTTCAGTTTCCCTTTTCCTTTTTGTCACTTATCTGATAAGAATCTAGTTTGCCTAGTGTGGTCACAAGAGTGAATTGTGATTAGAAAGGCTACTTGCAGTTGGGTGGATAGTGGAAGAGGTCTGAAAAACCGTAGTAATGCTGCACACTTTTATAGTCTGTCCACGGCAGAGAAACTTCCAAGTGAAAATCAGTTCCAGGGGCCAGAAATTTGCAATTTCTAGCTTTGCTGCTCTTTCCTCTCTTTGCCTTTTGTCTTGTTCTGCTTTGGTACTGAATGTGAAGAACAAAAGCATCTCAGAAGCATTTAAACTCATTTTTTGCCATTTCCCCTCTCTCCCTCTGAAAAGGTAACAATTCAGACCAGCTAACAAAGCTTTCACAGAATCTGTTTTCTTCCTTTAGCTAGAGGGATTAATAAAAACTTAAACTGAAAATCGCTGAATTATTTAGGTTTTAAGGCTTTTTGGATTTATTTGTGTTATGCAGAAGGATATATATTTTAATCTAGATTATATATGGAGGGATTTTTAGCCACCAGCATGCTTGTAGCAAGTGTGGGTAGAGCCCTTGCAGATCTTCATTCGTGAAGCCTAGCCATGATATGGAGGGAAATTTATATACAACTCTACCTAAAAAAATAGAAGCTGCATTTTTATCAATAAAGAGGCTTTATTAGCATCTTATACCTAGGGAGCCAAGGAAATGTCCTTATTAGCATAACAATCTTCAGATGCTGTGTATATGCAAATACTTTTACCATCTATATTAAATGCCCTATTGCATGTATATGTTAACTTTTGTTACAGCTAAGAAACTTAAAATCAAAACCTAAACCTCCCTAGCCCCTCAACCTTTAATTTTGTCTCTGATCTTTAAAGCATGGAAAGAGAAAATGGCATTGCCTCTGGAGTAAAGTCAGAGGGAGAAATCTGTTACTTATAAAATGTGATACAAGGATTGATTTCCTATCTCCTTTTGCAACCTCAGTAGAAGCTTTAGCTGCTTTCATCTGAACATCAGATTGTCTAGTTTGGAGGATGCTGTTTGAAAGTTTAAGTCTCTGCTTGAAGTTACCACGTAAAAGAGGTTCTTCAGCTAAACTGTCCTGCAGAATACCATCCAAATGCGTAAGATAATCAAGGCATGCAGTGAAGTCTTAGGCCTACTTTTATCTTTTTCTTTGTGTGACTTCACACAGTCACAAAGACATCTATCTATTGTCACCATAGACATGCTGTGAATTCTCAAGCTCTTTCTTGAAGTGATTACCAAAATTATGCTTTTCCTGAGACGATTACCAAAAGTCTCAACAGAATTTGTATCACAGTTTGGTTCATCTCTGCATACATTTTTGAGCTTGTTTTCCTAAAGGAAAGAAGTTAACATTCACTCTTGTGACAGTAAAAAACATGCCGATCTTTGTGCTGCTGCTCTCTGCTCATAAACACTTGGCAATTCAAAATGGCAAAGGAGAAAAGTTCTTTAGACCATACAGAGCCCAAGGAACTCATTGCTATGAGTTGTGAAAGACACAGTCTTGACAGTTAGAGTGGGGCTAAGATTTTTTTTGGTTAAGAACGTCCCAAAATATTGCAAATTGAAAGAAGATGAACTTGGAAAGGATGTAAGCACTTGGATTTTGAGCTCTGTTTATGCATCTGGGTAATTAAATGCTTGACTGGAAACAAACAGTTTACTTACTGTCATCTACAAGGTTTCTCATACATTCTGAAGTATCTATGTCTTTATAAAGTCACAGTTATGTTATTAAATAAATGAATCACTAATATGGTCAAATATTACCAAGAAATTGATGTTCTTGATTTCAGTAATGATTTCTGTGAACTGAAGATCAGTCTGCACTCTCAAAACTTGCTTTTGAAGGTTCTGACATCAAATTAAGGAGGTTGTCTGAGCTTGTTTCTCAAGAGGAATTTATTTTTCTGTTTTCTCATGTGTCAGAACCTGAGATTTAATATACATGAGGCAAAGATGTCTGAATTGTTGACAAATCAGAAAATATACAGCAGAAATTATTCTGTGGAATTTCACATTGTGGTGAAATATGGTGTGATGACTGATCATTTTATCAATATGTCATTTAGATATCTAATATCTCTGTGAGGAATTTGGTATATTGCATCCTTTTTTGTGAATAGAGCAAAGCATGGTATGCTAGACTTTGTAAAGAGATGTGGAAGTTGCTGGGAGTTTCTCTTCCCTTTTTCCAAACTCATACTTGTGCTAGAGATAATCATACTGTGTGTGCATGTGCACATGCTCATGTTTTTGTGTATGTGCATGGATGTATTTCAACCCTATTTTAAATGCAAATACATTGCAAATAAACACACCTGCATTAAACTGCCAAAGCAAGGGCAGAAATGAAAGCTGTGACTAGCAGTGTTGTATGTCTACAGTAATTAGTTAGAGACAATGTGTAGCAGATGGATGTAACAATAATTTATCTAGCAATAACTGTACCTTCTTTGCAAAAAATCCAAAAAAACTGAAACCAACAACAGTAAAAACAAACAAAACCGACAACAGAGACAGTGGAGAAAAAATTGAGAGTGCTTGGGATATGAAATAATCATATGTGTGTGTCTTTTGACACTTCATTTTTATATGACCTAAGGCTGACAGATCCAGAGTATAAGTATCACTTTTCTTATAAAAGCTGCTCTGCAGAAAATGATATCCTACCCCAAGGAAAACATGTACTTAGCTGAAAAGCAGTGTACTGTGTGACTTAGCCCCTCTGTACAATAAAGTTTGTTGCTACACAAAGCTCCAGGTGGTTTTAATTTCAAACTGAATTTCTAATCTTCTTTTTCAGACTCTCCGAGCAACAGAGAAGAATCTTATGGTTTTATCGTTACCACTGCAATAATCAAAATTGCTCCCTTCCTCTGGTTCTGGGCAGTGCACCCAGTTGGGATCGAACGACTCTGTCAGAAATGTATGCCCTGTTGAGGAGCTGGAGGTTTTCTAACCCTTTAGAGGCACTTGGGCTTCTGACTTTCAGGTAAGGGAGACTTAACCAAGTAGGAAGATAACAATAAACAGAATGATCACATGCTGATTAATTCAGCGCTTTAGTTTGCTCAGCACAGTATCATGCTGTGGTTCACTGACTGTGCTTTCAGCCCTATCTCTGTGTCAAAGTGAAAATAGAGTTGCAACTCTTGTGATGACCTTGAGTTGAACGTGCCAGCCCTGTCTTCTTGGCTGAGAAGGTTTTCTATTTCTCACGATAATGAAAAGAGTATTTCATTCTCTCTAACAGATTCAGTCAGTTTCTGGTAACAGGTGGTCAGTCAAATACTTAGCACTCACATAGCACTCCATATCTTCAAACTACTGTACAGACATGAAGTGACTAATGGGAGATAAGGAGGACTTAAATATGTTTCTAGATTATCCAGTAATCTATGTAAATACATACAGTCCCACGTGTAACCTATCTTTCTGAACTAGATTGAATGAAACTTTAAAGTCAGTTCCCCACACTTTGAATAAATTCTGTTGTGGTGCCTTATGTTCCACCCCCACTTACACTGGGAGCTGCTTGCTTGTCAGGAGACTTTCTCGATGCTGGAGATAGTCCTACCCCTGATGTAATAGCAGATGTCAGGGGACAGAATCTGTGTCAGCAGTTACATTTCCTCCAGAAACTTGGGAGGTATTTTGCATTAAGTGACCTACCTGTGAAAACATTAAAATGCAGATGAAATGCTTGAGCAAATTTGGTTTATCAAGCCCTTGCTTGTCTTGGGTAAGCACAAGCTGCACCAACTTTGCAATCTCAGTTTCGTGCTTTAGAAAAAAAAAACCAAACCTCACCTTCACATTATTAAAAATAGTTACTTAATAATCTAAACCTGATTATTGACTGTTATTTCCCTCTAGGTGCAATTTCCTAGGAATACTTGTATCCCTGTTTTATATCTGAACTATTAGCAGTTTCACATGTTTGCATACATGTCTTTTTTATGTGTATTGGAAACGGTGGAAGCAAAGATCCTGAAAAATCACATTCTGGACCATAGTATTGTTATCTTATTTACCATCATTAAATTATTAGGATCCATTTCTAATTTATAAAAGATCCACATAGAAAGGAGTATATTGCAGTGTGTTGTCTTCCACAACCCAGAGTAGCAAGAGATTTTGAGTTTGTTTTTTATTTTGTCATAGCATGCCATGTTTTCAGATGAGATCTTTTGTCTAATTTTGGTTTTGTGTATGGGTGGCATTTCTGCAAATGAGAAGCTCGGTTGTTCTTTGAAGATGCAGCTCTGCACCAGGGTGTGGAGCAGAGTATCAGTCCTGTCAGGTGCTTCACAGGGTATTTAAGATGACTCAGTCTGTCACCAAGCTTCCCATGTGTAGTGGATGCAGTGTATGCATTGTTCATTCTGGCTACCGCAAAGATTGCTGGCATGAAAAGATGGGAAAATATTATCACTTTGTCTCTCTTAGTACCACTATTGGGAGTGGCTGGCACCTGTAGACATGCCAAAGAACAAATACTTCTCTCCTGATCAGGATCTTAGATGGCTTGTCCCTTTAAGTTTCCTTCTCAAAGAAGATAATATCAATCCAATTTTTTTTGTTTCATGGTAACACCACAGAAAGCATTTCTGGATCACTGAAAAAATTCTCTTAAAAAAAGACAAAAACAAAAACCTGTCCTTCTCATATCCACAATATTTTGTGGGTGCATGAACAACTGGGCAGTTAACCTTCAGAAATGGAGATGGCATTTCCTTAAATGTCTAGTTTCAGAGATGTCTAGGTTGCATGATTTAACTGCTGAGAGACATGTATATGCAAATTGAGAGAGTGGGTTGAAGGAGAGGAGTGCTTTCCATATAAATGGATTTCTGAGGCTTCTTCTCTTACTTTTCTTTTTTCTCAGATTTTTATCCTTTTGAAAAGTACAGTAGCACTGGATAGGGTCCAGCTTTCCTTCACCATTACCTTCACTGACTTTGGTTGATAGGCTCTTTAACTGAGCTGGTTTTGAACATTCATTCAACTCTATCCTGTATTATGTTTGGCACTGACAATTCATCAACTCAGTTCCTCATTTCTATCCACAAAACAGCTCTCTGATTTCTTGTGATTACTGAGACACGGCTGAAAGATCCAAGTTCATATAAAACATGAGCAGAATATAAAATAAATGCTCTTTATATATTCATGCATATTTTAAGGGCTTGTGTTACAATCACTATCAAGCCATGAGTAAGTGAAATGAATTTGAGCTGGTCTTTGTCTACACATATTGCTAACAGGAGCACCAAAAGTCAGTCTAGTGGATCCTGTCTCTAGTGGTGACCTACAGCAGTTATCCGGGGAAGACAATGAGAATGGGCCAAGCATAGTAACACTGTGTTGCTCTCTCAACTTCCAGTAATCTGCAGCTCAGAGGCTTCCTTATACAGGTTTTTTTAGTTTAAGAGCCCTTTCACATTTTTCTTCTGTGATTTTTTTCCAAATGAAAATGAATTCCACGTAAGCATTCAGCTTTCAGTACATCCTGCAGCAAGGAAATCTGCAGTTCAGCTCTATGTCCTATCATTTCTCTGCACCATAATTTAGTACATTTATCAGTATTGTAAAAGAGACCAAGAGTTCCCAACCACTTCAAATTCTGGATGCTTTCTTTGGTGGAACTTCAGTATGCAGTGTCTTAAAGAGAATTTGAATTTGTCCTCCAGGCATGTGCTTACTCCTTATATGGTTTAGTGTAGTTTAAAGAGGGTGCTCAAAATCACTAGTCACTTCTGCAAGCCTTGGGCTGGGAGCTCTAAATTATCTTCACAGAACAAAAAAGCAGCATCTGACCTGGTGATTAAGCTCAAGCTCACGTTTGCAAGGGTAAAGAAATGAAAATCATTGGAGGTGCTTCCTCATTGCCTGGGTTAGAATCACGGAACTTAGAATCACACAGCCCTTCACATCAACCTCCATTATCAGGCATCTGAGCTGGAAAGCTCTTTGCAACTTTCTGAAACTTCTAAATTATTTTGTTTGCTACACAGTTAAAAGCACAGTTTAATAGATATTTCTTGTTCTGTGAGTGTGTCTCTCCTGCTTATGCTCTTCCACTTTGCAGGCACCTCTCAAGGCAGCCAAATGATAACATACTCATTTATGCAGTGGAAAGGAAGAACTTTCATAATTTGAAAACATAATCATGGTACATTTCACAGATAAATTCAGCAGCAACTGCATCCAGTATTTGGAGCAATTGTATTGATTTTTAAAGCCCCAGAAGCCAATGCTTAAAAAAAACAATTTAAACAACAATGAATGTTCCTTTAATCAATAAAGATGGCATGGAGAGGATGGGAGGGGGAAGTGTAGAATAAGATTTTACACTCTTACTTTCACCTCTAATTTCAGGGAAGAATGGTTATAAGCCGTTGCCTGAAATACAAAATTATCCCTAAGGCAGAAGGTACAGAGCTGGTCCTTCCCACTCAGAACGACTTCTTGGTGCCCTGTGCATTTTGCCGTTGACTTCACTTGTCGAGTTTGGTAAAAAGCCAAGCCTTGGTGGAGTTAGAGCTTTCTATAACTGTATCTACATTGTGTGGCACACTAGCCAGGGAAATAACACCAATACACTTGTTTATTCAGAGAATTGTCTTGATGACAGAAAGAAACCAAAGGCCGTGTTAGAAATGCCATCATTTATGGTGTGTTGCCAGCAGGCCATCATTTTGTGTATGTACAGAACAGCCACACTTGCAATTTTTTGTCTGGTTATCTTACTACTGAAATTATTGGAAATGAAAGTCCAGATATATTTGTTGACCAAAATACCAGAATGTTTTCATCAACCTTTTTTTTTTGCTTTTCACTGGCGCATCTCAAGTGCACTTGCCGCCCTGTGAGGTATCATGGCTAGGAATAAGGAAATTGAACTAGAATCAGGAAACAGCCCCCAGAGAGGAAGGCATGTCATTTTCCAGCACTCTGCATGGCTATAACCATTTTGAAGGGAAAACTTTTTGATGTAGGTTGTGAAGGTGAAGACATAACCTCCCTGGTAGGCTTAAACACTTTCCTAGAAACTTCCTGCTAAATTCCAACTCTGTCAGGGCAATTGCACAGGAAAGAACATTACTTCAAAACCAGGTGCCAAATCAGTGGTGTCAGAGGGACTCCCTTATTTCATCCCCTGTATGGATCAAGCACAGTAGGGAAAGATGACTCCACCTATCTCTCCTTGACCAGAGAAGGTGCCTTCGGTTATAGAATCACTCAGCCTTTGACTCTCAGTATTATCGTTGATTTTCACTTTGTGTAGCAGAGTAGCTATTGAGTTTAAGAGCTTGGGATATCTAACCAGTAATTAGAATAAAATGTGGTAGCTTGAAGATAGATTTTGTTCTTACACCTTTGAAAGCCAAACTGTTTTAGAATTGTTGAATCAGATTGTCATTGTTTTAATAAAAGCAGAATTTAAATTGTTCCCTTGGAGTTCACAATGGAATGCCCAGCAGAGTATTTATAAAGCAGATGGAACTAGAGTTTATCTTGCCCCTTTGCATCTCACTTGTTACATATATCAATGTGGAGAGCAAACATAGGCTTATGCAAAGAAATAAGATAAGAACAAAGTAACACTGTACAATTAATTTGACACTTTGATGTACAGAACATGCTACTGATAAAGCTTTAAAAGTGCTTATATTTAATATACATGAAATTTAGTGATAAATGGGGATGTATGCGCTGGTGGGAATAGACAACTCTTCATTTTAAACATCAGAATGTGAAGAATTCTTTTTTTTTTTTCCCCACTGCCTCTAACCATTTTTAGCCTTCTTGGCAATAAACATGAAGGTACTACAGCAGAAAGCTATAGGAGGACAAATAATAGACAGCTATGTAGGATATGGCATCCTTTCTGTGCATAAAGGAGTCAGGAGGCTAAATCTGTAAATAATCATGTTTTCCATGGTTTAGTCTTTAGTTTTAATGTAGCAGAGAACAAAGTTTATCTCTGGGGTGAGAAGAACTTTCTAGATCATACAGGTTTGAAATGCAAAACTGCTTTTGTTAATTTCTTCCTACTCTTGTTCTCTCTTAGGATATGGTTCACCATATGGTCTCCATGACATCTTAAACTTATTCTTAGTTGTTTTAGTCTGAATTTCATGTAGCAAATCTATGTATGCATCACTTAAAGTACATTTTCTGAGAGTAAATTCAACAGATCTATCTGCCAATCAATCAGCCAAAGTGATAGCTGGTGAATATGACCATGACCTTTGCAATGTGTGATGATGGGGAGTGTTCATGTGACTTCTCGCAATGAAGAGTGAATATATCACTCATTTTAGCAGAAAATTATGAAAATCCAGTGTCCTTTGTACTGATGGTATTTGTTATCTTTCTGTACTTTCTTTTAGTCCTTACCATTTTCTAATCTTCATACACTCACAGGGTGTTTTCTTTAGAAGCCCTCAAAGGAATAAAAAAAAAATCAGCAACAGAAAGTCCTGCTCCTGTTGTCTGCAAGCTGAAACTCAAGGAATACCTTAATAGTTATGCTAGTACTTTGTTCTCTCTTCCTGTCTAATTACATTTAAAATGCTTAAACTGCCTCACAAAACTTAGCTGTCTATTTTTTTAAACCTTTCATACTTTATTCCCTCGCCAAGCTGCACCCACCAGGGACATGATATCCTTTACTACTTGAAGGGTTTTTTGTTTTCAGTTGGTATCTTCATGCCAGTAGGTTTGCTGGCTCTGCTTTCCTTGTTTCTGCCAGACTTAACTACGTGCATTTCACTGGACTGAAGTCTTTCTTTTTTGAAAATGCAACAGCACTTAAAATGTGAAAGGAATTGCAGAAAAACATGGCATGTTATAGGCCTCTAACTTTAAAGAAGGCCTGTGAAAGACCATACTGTTCTCTACAGAGATCCTCACATGCCTGAAAATGTACTGAATTGTAGAGTTCCATTTACCTGACAAATACGTTTCAGCATAAGTTTATTTGAGACAGCACAGTAAAGTTAGGATAATAAAACTATTAAAAATGAAATGCACATCTATTTCTCATTTACAGTCAGCTCACCACTAGCAGATGCTAAAATCTCTAGAGAATTTCACAAATCCACAGGATGCTTCAGCAGTGCTGTTTTCTGTTTGAATCTGATTTAGCTGAAAGGTACAGCTAGACAAATAGCTCCCAACTGGCTGTCTGCATGAAAAGAATCAAACACTGGAAGTTGTCCTTGCTTCTAGAGCAAGTTGTAATCTATGCTTATGCAGCTCAAAATTCAGCTTATACAAAAACAATCATAAAGTCTCAAGGGAGACCTAATAATCTACAGCTGCTTAGAAGTTAAAGAATGGGTGACTGTTAGTCATTGGAGTCATGCAGGGGGGGAAGAAGAAAACATCCGAAGAGGTGTTGAGGTTAAATATCAGAGGAAAACAGTTTCATAATTTAGGGAGAATCCAAGTTGCGAGAAGAGCTGTGGAGGGGAAATTTTAAGTCCTGCACATTGTGACCTGTTACTAAGGACCAGACTCAACTACTGCAATTTAGAAATTGTTTATTATTCAGAAGAGTCTTTGAGTGTGAAAGCCTGGAACAAATTTGCAAGAAGTCACAACATCTGTTCTGGAATATTCGTTACCTGAAGAGAGAACGAATAAAATAGGCCAGAAGAAGAGAGCTACAAGATATTACAATGCAGTTAGGCAAGTAAATAAGGAACACTATAGTTCTGTGCACTGAAGTATTTATTGACCAGTAGGTTGTTTGTAGAGAAAAAAAAAACCAACAGCAACAAAAAAAAGTACCTGGAAGTAAATGGAAACCTAAACCTGGATGAACATTACCATTTAAATTTTCAGATGCTTTGGTGAAAACCATAAAACAGCCAGGGAAGAGGAGTCCGCAGATGTCCTTTCTCTCTGAAGCCATTTTCAGAGGCCACATGTTAGGAATCTGACAATCTGTGGTTCAAATCCTTTGCAAAATTGATCTGGTGTTGACAAGCTGTGCTACAGATAAGCTCTTCTTTCTTGGGCTTGTACCCTTAAATACTGGTATATTGAATTAGTTATTATAGAGTCGTCTCGCTTCTCTGTTTTCAGAGTTTTCAGTAGGTTTAAATAATTGCATATTCATTGTAGCAAGCCATGGAAATCAGCTGTCCTCTAATATCCAAACTATGAAGCTCTTTTTGTTAAGCCTGAAGGGATTTCTCTTGCACTGAGTCACAGAGCCAAAAAAATCAATTAATTGTGTCCTCTAATCAAGAGCAATTTATGGATTATTAAAATCAGATTTGATGCAATTCAGATGTTTGCAAGATTATTCACTGGAAAAAACCCTTCCAGCCCTAATTAATTACCAGCTTACAAGATGGCATAGTTTCCAGGCATGTGAAGGGGAGGATTTTTAGGCAGATCTGCTTTTAGACCATACCCTATTACTGGCTTTTAGCAAACAAACTGTGTATGTAAGCATGAATAGTATAAGCACCATGTAATACTAGTAGAGTTCATACGAATTTGCCATAATTCTAATGTTTTGGAGAGTGTTAAATGTGTGCTCAAATACAAATATAACGGGTAAAACAAATAGATTAAATATTGTACCTGGGTACAATATTTAAATGCAAATTAAATGTCGTACCTGTACCTGTTATCTATTGTACCTGTGGCCCTGAAAAACACTGAAATTGAAAGGAGCAATGGCTCTTAGATCTGGGGCTCAGCAAATTGTCAGGCCTGTTAAAAAGACTCAACTAAGCCTCAGGCTGACCTCCAGATTTACAAGCTGAAGGAAACAGTTGAGTAACCAGGACCAACAAATTACCAAAATCTTATTCAAGAAGAATGACACGAGCTATGTTTCGTGAAGTAAACTGTCCTGCAGGTGTTTCACCACTGTGCTCGTGCCTTTGAGCTCATCATTATCCTAATGAGATCTCCCTGTGCTACTTTTGGTAACTTAGATATAACCCCAGTTTGTCTTGCAGCAAATTAGTTCGTAATAAATCAAATGTTTGCTGTTGAATTTTCTGGAAAGTTTGGCATTAAAATAATTTTATCATTCTTTGTTTAGCTGAAAAAAAATATGAGGTTTTTCTCATCATGGTATTGCATATATTCAGATCTTGGCTTCTGGTAAGGACAAGCTGTAACTAAGTAATAACATTTTTCTGCTTGACTTGGTGCCTGTGTAGAGTATATTTCACTGTTCAGTAACCTGTTGAACCAGGCAAGAAGGGAAAGGGAAGGACTAATTTCCATATTATCTGCACAGGCTTGGCACACCAGCCTTTGGAGCAATTGCATAATTAGAAGATAGGATAATATGAAAGGGATTATTCTTTTAATATATAAGACCTCCTTCAAATATGTTTTTCTCTAAATAGCCGCGTGAATATTGAAGTAACTTCTCATACCTAATAGGTTGCCTAAGATAAATAAGTAAAAAAAAAAAAAAAATAAGCCTTGCAAAAGATGCTAATTTGAGCCTATCATGATAATTCATTTATAATGTATTCCTCCTCTCCCCATCAAGGCTCCCTCAGCATTTGACAAAGAATTATAAACTGTATTAGAAACATCATCAAATATGTGCCATAACAGACAAACAAAATAATAAAATCAGACCTGAGCTGCATTGTTAAAAGGGGGTTTGAAAGTGCTACAGGTGACAGCCCAGAAAACCAGGCCTTTCAAGTAAGTCCATCTGTTCCCCCTTGTTTATATTTTTAATCAAAATATCCACATTTTTATTTGATGGCCTGTAGTTAATTCACTGATCAAAGAGCACACTGTTTTGCTTCAGCTTGTATTGTTGAACATAGAGGCTCAAGATTCAAGCAGCAGGTGCCAATATACTGCTGAGCACTTGGCTTTGCTGTTTTCTCTCTTTTGATAGCGGCAAGCAGTCATTGCTGCAAATATGGTACTGCCTCCTCTGTTTTGCCTCTGATTTTTATTTCTCTTGGGTATAATGTTGGTAAAAGGTGCTGGATGGGAAGGTGGGAAGAGAGCAGTGTGGTTTTGTGCTGAGCTCTGGAAGCACTGTTGGCCTGTGACACCTTCTGCCTTGCATGGTGGTTCTGATTTCAAAGGACTTTCCTCAGGGTGAACTGTCAGGATAACCCATGTCCTTTAGTCATCATTTTTATGTGTGCCTAGACTGCCAAATCGGAGATTTTTCCAAGGATCCTAACAGCCATATCAGTTCAGAGGGAAGGGATTCGCTGCTTTTTGTAGGGCAGGTTCCTGCCCTCGGAGAACTGGATGAAAGCCCAGCAGCTCTTCTGAACAATATCCAGTTGGATGTCGTGCTGTTTGAAGACAGTTTTTGCGCCTTAGGCAGAGATGATCCTTCTGCCAGCTGTGGTAACTGAAAGGTCTCTGTGAACAATCCTGGTTTGCTTCAGGAAAGACAGAAAAGATGGCAATGGACAACGTGCAAGGACTGATAGGCAGATAAGAGTGGCACCATGAAGCAGAGATACACAGAAGAGCACATCTGCTCCTGTCCTTGTAAGAGGAGAACTGTAGCAAAACCATGAAATTTGAAGCAATCCAGGCAACCTCTTTGTACCTGAAATTCTCTGTGTATAGACTCATTAAGGTTGGAAAAGGCCTCCAAGATCATTGAGTCCAACCTTTAATAATTAATGTCACAATTGCAAAACATGAAAAGATGGAAATTATTTTTATATTTTCAAAAGAAGTCCTTAAAATATTATTTTTTTGTCTTTCAGGTATGAAAAGAAACACTGTACACTTTTTTACTTTTTCTCCAAAAAGAGAAAATGTTCTGTTAAGAGTCAGGTTACATCAAAATTCCATTCTCTTTTAAAGAAAAATGTTTTTACCATTTATATTATCCAGCCTTCTTTCTCTGCATTGTCACTGCTGCTACACTGTGTTTTCCTCTTTTGTCATTTTCATGATTAGAGCTCCATCACAAAATCTATACTAGGCTACAGTCACTCTGGGTTCAGCCACCGTTAGCTGAGAATATATCTTATGCTGAAAACTCAAACATTTTCCCATCAGAAACATCTGTTTCACTGACTTGGAGCCTTTCTGAGGGAAGATGTCATTTCTTTAATAAATATTCCATTTAAAAAAAATAAAAAAAAAAGAAAAAAAACAAAACCCAACTCATGTTTTCAGTTTCAAAATTACTTCTCTTTAAAATGTATTTTTGATTTTGTTACAATACAAACCAGAAGAGCTGATATTGGAATAAATTATCTGAAATGAACCCTTTTTGTATGGGAAATTTCAAGCTTTTCTATTGTTGCTCCAAATAAAAGAAGTCTTTAAGTGACTGTTAAAAGTTTCCATGACACAGAAATTGTCTGTTTCAGGTAAGTAAAAGCAACAAGAGATGTATAATTTACTTCATATTTTAGAAAATTACAATACATGATAGCTCAAATTAAAAAGGTATTTGAAGATCAGGTTGGTTTTTTTTCCCCTGTATGACACTGCAACAGTCAATCCAATTAAGTTATCTGTGTTTCTTGACCCTCATTAAAATAAAGCAAATTAATTGATTTTTTCCCTGTTTCATTCTGAGAGAAAACCATTTTTTCTAATGTTTTGTATCAGTGAGAGCTCAGGAGAATTGCAGCGGTTCGGTAGCTCCTAATGATACCTATTTGTTTTGCTCTAGTTTTCCAGATCAAGACATTCGCAGAACAGCAGTCCAACAAATAGAAAATATGTCAAATGATGAGTTCTTAGAATACCTCCCACAGCTGGTTCAGGTAAGGAGGAAATTGATACCCAAGTCTTCTGTCCTAACCAATACCTTCATGAAATACTTTTGATTCTTTCAGGTGGGTTGATACATTGTAAGAGGAATAAATAAGAAAGGCTGCTCACCTGATACAATGATTGAATTAAAACCAGGGCCGAGGTATAGAGTGTTTTCCACTTCTTTTGGCATGCTGACTGAGCTTTTCTAAACACTACATGAAGGTATTTTCAAGTAACAAGGAAAAATAAAATATGCATCTGAACAAGAGAAATGAAGCTCTGGTCCCCAGAGCAGGTGGCAGGGCTTCATTGCAGTCAAGGAAGCAAATGGTCTCGCCACAAATCACAGTTTTCTTAATACTGT
The DNA here is from genome assembly GCA_013396755.1 of Sclerurus mexicanus. Lineage (NCBI taxonomy): Eukaryota > Metazoa > Chordata > Aves > Passeriformes > Furnariidae > Sclerurus > Sclerurus mexicanus. The sequence goes on along the minus strand of VWZF01000985.1, from coordinate 1,234,953 downwards.
ATATACCAAGGAAATCACCGTCAACACAGAGTAACCTGGGCATTAGGGTGTAGAACTGTCCCTTTAGAGATGTACATTGCATTTCACTGGAAATTAATGTTTGGCAAGTTATGGCCTTACTGCTTCCACAGCACTTGAGGACTGAGTAGGTCCTGTGTTTCAACTGAGCAGGAACTTTTGAGAGCTTTATCCCCTTACTTTGTAACACTGTGCACATGGATGACTTACTGTTCCACATTGGAGAGTTTCTCAGGAGTTTTTGGTGTGTTTGTGTTGTATGCATATCTGAATATATTTACTGTGAGCCAGTGGAACCTTCACAGCTCTCCAGCATTCACACAATGATGTGACCTTTCACCTTCCACAGTTTCTGTTTCATAATTAGGTTTATTTTGCAAACCAGATCATTGGATAAAAAGTTAAATATAGCATTGAGAGTTTTAAGCGGGGGAAGGAAAGTTGTGTGTTTACATATATGTTAGCACAGCCAGAATCAGGATGATATCTCCCTGTCTCATAGGTGGCAGCAGACCCTTGTGTCTTGAACTTTCTTTGCCCATTGCATTGCTAGAGCAAACTCTGTATGTTGGATTGCTTTGTTCAGACTAAGCACTGGGTTCCTTCTGGTTATTTTTGTTATAAAGAAAAGACACAAAAGCCTGCATAAAACTGATTCTTATTATCAATTTATCTGTTAAGGTACTCAAGTTCGAGTGGAGTCTTGAAAGTCCCCTGGTGAAACTCCTGCTGAATCGTTCCCTTCAGAGTATCCAAGTAGCCCATCAGCTTTACTGGTAAGATCATTTGCCAGTGCTACCATAGTAATTTTCTTTCACAGAAAAATGTATCCATTTATTGGTGACAAACTCTCTTTTGGTTTAAAATTAACAAAAAACCTAGTTTTTTGCTCCTTCCTTGTTCCTGTTTCAGTACTGGGCCTGGGTAAATTGTATAAAATACCTACTTATATCTGCCTTCATCCTGCCCCTGAGCAGGAGGGAGACGGGAAAGTTCTGTTCGTTTGTATTTTTCTGCATTTTTTGGTTTGAGCCAAAATAGTCTTCCTTAGAATTTGTGCTCTAAGCAGTATTAGCTTACTTCTAAAGGATGCTGCTCTGATATCTCCTGAAGTTGTCAGAATTCTCATGTGTGTCAAAGTGTCTCTTGCACCTCTTTGCATATGAGTCTGACTTGTGATGGTAGAATTTCCAGTCGTTGCTCTTCTGGATTATGGAGATGTATCAGGCCTGGCAGGAACCGCCATTCATCCCCTGCCTCTGCAATATAAGGAGCCCTCTAATTGTATTATTGCATGAGTTGGTTATTCTCTTTGCTGTGCTGTTACCTCAAGGCTCTCTAAATACGAATGTGGCTTTCTGATATCTGAACATCTGCCCTGTGATCTGAGAATCAAACTCCTGTGTGTTTTCTTTTTTTTCCATTGCTAGTAATGATGGGTGAACTGAGCTTTCATTTACAGTTCAGCTGGTTCGGAACCCTTAAAGCAAAAGCTTTCTGCCCTGCACAGGAAAGACAGCAATTTAAAATGTAATCATTTGGTTGATGAAGTGTGGGGTCAGGAAGAGCATAGATCATACTTTCATACCTGCATGGCTTCTGGACGTGTTAGCGGGGATAAAACAGAATTATGAATGTGTTTGTTTTACTGAAATGAGGAGGATAACAATAACATGCCTAATGAGCATATCTGTCAAATAAAGTGGAACCACATTTAACAAGGCATTTTTTTGACAGTGCCTGTAATATGCCTGAGATGATTTCTACTAATATTAAACTTAGTCGTACTGAATATAAAATGTCCACTCTGGAGTTCTTAAATATGCCCAAAGAGCTGGTATTTTTCCTGAGCAATTTGAAATTAGTCAAGGGTTTAGTGGACAGGGGAACATCATTAGTTTGCCCTTGTCTCTCTTCTCAGAAGAAAAATGACTAAGTGTCTGTGGTCTTCTTCCTCCTTACTTCAGTCTAGACCTTTGTAGATCCCTGGTTTTCCCCAAATTTTGCTCAAGCTCTCCAATGTTATAATCTTGGGTAATATAGAGCAGATATTCCATCCAGCATAATGTCTATTGTTATCTGACACAGTGCAATTTAATGTGGCAAAATACGTTTATTTTATATATAGCTTAATATGTAGCATAATGATACATCAAGTAGATTATTTCTCAAGGTTCAATGTATTATCTGCCTTTCAGCTGGTGGGAGCCCTACTCATGCTGAGTACATCTTTTATTTAGGTGGGGTTTTTTAAATACTGCATTGTAATCAGAGAACTTAAATGTGGCACACATCTCTTAAAATTGTGCTACTTGTGTTCACCACAATATACACTTTTATTTTCTTGGTTATTCTGCTCCACCATGTTCTTCAGTAACAAATTGTTTTCTACCTAACATTTCAGTTCATCCAATTATTCATATTCCTGTTCCAGGAATTTAAAAGGCAGATTCCCAAGCCATAAATTCACTTACAAAATTTACAGTAATTTCATGGGTTTTATTAATAAAACCTTAAATAGTTAATAAAGGCTTTCCTTCACAAATTCAATTTCAGTCCTTATAAAAGGACTAAGGGAAAACAAAGGTTTTCTTCCACTCACCTCTAAAGAGGCTTTTAAAAGAAGCTCAGTGAATTAATAATGTGGGGAACACATATGCATGTACACTCACATAAACTCTTTTAAGAAAAGAGGTTAGGTTACATTTTATTCTCAAGTGTTGCATTTTGTTTCATTATCAAATTAGAGAGCAAGAAGCAAGGACTGGTAAAAACAAACTTTAGCAACAAGTTTCTATTTATTTTTAATTGTAATGAATGTGATTACCATTCTATTACTAAATAATGCAACATTGGGCACACTGTACCTGCTCAAAATAAAACTTGGAAAACAAGACTCTAATGAAGTTCAGAATTCTGGTGATGTGATTTCGGAGCCACAGGGGAGAAGTCAACTGGTTTTAACTCCAATGTTTTACAACACTGTTGTAAATCTAGAAATTAGTTACCAGAAACAGTGGTGACTGTCAACACTAACTTATTTTAATGACAAATATTATTTATAATAGTGTGTCTGTTATTGAAAATTGACTCAATTTCCCTGCAGGCCAGACATAAGTTGCTCCCCAACAACAGTGTACCAGCTCATCACCTTTTTAATGTTAATGTTAGTAAATAGTTAACTCTTTTCCATCAAGCAGTGATAAATTTAAAGATTTTCTTTTAAAATTATGGGACAGAACAGAGAGAATATTCCCTCTTGGGACACATCTCTAGATGTTGTAAATCAGGGTACTTTCAGTCTGTTCTTTGTATCCGCTGTCAGTTTGTTCCATTAATTCTGCTATTGAGAATGAAAAGGATCTTGCAACCTGTTTGGGTGTTTGTTTTTTTACTTATCATGTGTGACTTTCCTTTTCTCTAAATTCTTGAGGAAGCTGGGCCTTCTGCATCCATCAGTGTTTCAGCTCCTCATCAGTATTTCTGAATGCACTCCCCTTCTCAAGGAGACTAAAAATTGCCCATGCCAGCACAGGACATGTGTACCACTTAAATCCCATTTTAGTTTTATTTCAGGAATTCCTAATGTCCATGAGACATGGAGGACTGTCCCACCACCTTCTAGGTATTCTCTCTGATTCTAATCTTTTCCCACCAGAGCTTCTGGGAGAGGAGAAGGCTAGAACAAGTTTTCCCATTCCCTGGAGCTATGGTGGCAAATTATTAAACTGGTTCTAGAAAATCCCAGAAGTTGCTTGAGGGGAAAAAACCTGCTGAGACCCTTTGGGCCCTTCTGCTTGCTAAAAGTCGCTGTTTATCTCTTTGCTACTTGATGTTTCACACACAGGTGGGTTTATGTCAACTTTTGCAGTGTAGTTTTAATCCACCCCTCTGTCTCTGGCAGCCTGCCAGTTGGTTTCCCTCTTGCTGGAGTGTTTTTGGCTTTTAGCTACTGTCACAGGTGGCAGCTGCATCCTAGAATGGAAACAGCTGGCTGAGGCAGCAGGTGTCCAGGAGTCTGTCTCACAGATGGTTGCCTTCCGCAGGAGGATTGAATAACGGGGAGAGTTACAGTGTCCTCCAGGATCTGTGGCAGCTGCTAAGAAATAGGTTCCATTGTTGTGGAAAAGTACAGTGTTTGTATATTCCACCAGAACAGGAGAATCTGGTGTGCTTAGCTAAAGAAAAGAAAAAGTCAGGTGAAAACTTTGCTGAAGGCAAAATGTCCTTTTGTAGCTCATCTTCTAAGTCAGTAAAACTTTATGAAACTTTTCCAGTTTACAGCATTTCTCAACTACATTTTGACTGGCAGTCAAGAGAAAAGGGAGCAGCGTTCTATCTTTTGAGTCCACATCTTGTAGAAAAGTGGGAATGTGAGATTAAAAAGGAACCCTTAGTGGAATCCAGCATGCTGAAAACAATGTGAATCAGACTATTGGTTTCATGGCTAGAACGTAGTATTTTATTTCTTTTTCTCTATGAAAAAACCTGTAAGAAGGAAAAAGAACATATGCAGTGTATGAAAGTTTAAAAATGCCTCAGTTACATTTTCTGCTGTTGGCAGGTTTGGACCTCAATACTTTCTTTTCCAAAATTGTTACTGCCTAGTTTCACTCAGCACTGCAGCATTAGAACAATAGATTATTGCTTCATATTTTCTAAAAGGAAGTATATTTTTAACTTTCAGAACTGGTCTCTGTTAACTATAATTTACTTAAAGACTTCAAAAGAAGGAATAAATCAAGCAGATACTCATCTGTCCAATACACTTATTATCTGAACATTAAGCAGGCATCCATCTTCCAGCTCTTCCTCTTCCTGCATTATGGTGTCTTTCTCTGACAGTCAGAAGTTATCAAGTCTGATAATTATAAAATGAACTTCCTTAATAGCTGTGCAGAGCAGGCTGAAAGCTCAGCCCATTAAAATCACATGAATGTAAATACAGAAGACATCTGTTTTGGTTTATTGATGATTTGGTTCTTCTTACTGATCAGAATAAAAAATAACTGAATCATATATATAGCTTTAAAATTATGAATAGCCAGTCTAAGTATGTTTGATTCAAGTGATGATTATAAATTTCCTTGGAATTCAGAGTACTTGTTGTAATCATCATTGTGTTTTGGACTGCACAGAACCTCAACCTTAGATCACACCTAGGGGTTTTAGTTCTGAACTCAGAAGTATTACTTTTGAAATGCCAATCATTTGGAGAACTTTTTTCCTCTAGTGACTTATGTGTATAGTAAATAGCACCATTAGAGCATTATTTTTGTGAGATAATGATTCAACAGTCTACTGTGCTAAGTACTTCATTATTAGTCGTGTGGGACTTGGATTATTGCCTTGGAAAACAGACAGATAATTATTTTGTTTCCTAATTTACAGACTTTTGATTTTCTCATATTCCAGTTTTAGAAAAGGATAGTGTCAAATGAAACAAAGAGGTTTGTTGTGAAGAAGCACAAAGAAGTAACATAACTGTTGGGTTTGACCTTCAGTAGTTACAGACTTAGTGGGAAAACAGTACTTTTAAATGAACAAAACCACATCTTACATTTGATTAAACAGATTTTAGATTTTAAGGAAAAGAGTAGTATTTTAGGTTTATTTTTTGCCAGCTCTAAAGAAAGAGGAGTGAACAGGCTGTGCCCACAGCTGGAATTGATAAAAGTAGCTCCTAGTCAGTGTCTGGCTGTGGGTCTGTCAATACTGCCCAATAAAAGGGGACTGCAGAGCAAGACTAAGTGCTGGACCTTTGGTCTGCTGTAATTCCTAACAGCTGCCTTCCTCGCGGGCCCCTTTTGGACTGTTTGGGTTTTTTTCCCAAGATAGCACTGGAATGCAGTTTGGGAATATTTCACTTCAGGAACCACCCCTAAAAGACAAGATGGGCTTCAGCTTTGACACGCTCTGTCCTAGGACACTGCAGCCCCCATCCTTTTATGTTCATGTGAAAGCTGTGAGGCAGATAACCCTGACCCTCAGCCTCTTAGTTTCTCTGCCATTTGTATGCTATAACATAACCATCACAATGTTTCTGAAGCTCTGGGCTCAAACATAGGCATGCAGATTTCTATGTTTTGATCCCAGGAGCCCCAGGGAGCCCCAAAGCCCACCAGTGTGGAGTGAAGATTCAGCCTGGGTGCCACAGGGGGAACTTGCCCTACTGCTTCTCTGCCCTTTGATTCCAGGTCCAGGAGGTGCTCCATGGGTCTCTTAATCTTGTAAACGTATTCTGAGTGGCAGACTGGCATTTCTAGCAGGCAGACCATGCCAGTCAGTAACACTTTCAGGCCAAGCTTCAAGCACATTGGTAGGTGTTCTACCCCTTGGTAGCAATTTAAGTTGCTATCTATACTGTCCTATATACAAAGAAGGGAAGTCTGAATTCATTCCCCTCTGCAGTTTATGAGACTCCTTCCACTGACTGGAGTAGTGTTTTAATCAGGCACTTGTTCTCTGGGACTGCTTTGCTAGAGCTAAGTTTGCTTATTTAATTTAAATGGCTTTGCACATAACATCTATTAGCCAAAGAGCAAAGGTGTTGCAGATGCTGTGATTTCTCTTTATAAATTAAAATATTCTGGCACATTCTGACTAAAGTAATAACATTTTAAACTTTAAAGTTCTAACTAAAAAGAAAATGCAAATAAATTCCAAATAATTAAAAATCAAATTGTAAACACTACAAGAAAAGGTTATCAAAGAATCTGAATATGGTATTTTAACATTTAAAATATAAAGAGGGAGTTAGTTTTCCCACCCTGTTAAAAATTACAGCTTTTAAAAAAGAAATAATTTAAAAAAAAAGAAAGAAATCAGAGCTCTGCCTTTTTGTAATTTAGTTAATATGAGATAATCTGGTGAGTCCTTGAAAAGGACAAAAACAACATAGTTGTGTATGTGTCTTTTTAAAATTATTTTAATGATTCTTAGTAGAATGAATATGTTCTTGAATGTCCAGAAATCTAGGAGTATTAGGTGTTTCTCCAGCACAAAAAGGAAGAGGTGAGGCTCCCCTGTGATCACATATCAAAGTGAGAATGGAGTGAAGCATGATGGTTCACGTCATATTTGTGCAGGCACATATTCAGCTTCTCTAAATAGCTTGTTGAACATAGAGATAACTCTCTGTGTGTCCCACCTTTGGAATAGAGGAAGCTCCAAGTCAAAAGTCGTATTCAAGGAGGATTAACATTGTTAAATGCAACATAAGAAAGTCTGTAAATGCCAGTTATTAGTGCCTGTTACTGTAATGAAAAAAACACACCACTGTGTATGTGTACAAGTGAACCTACTTAGAACTGCAAAGATAAACTAGAAAAGGTGAAAGAGTTCTGAAAAGCTTTAATTCTTTTCGCTGTTCCATGATTTATAAGACAGCACTAAGGAAAATGTTTTTCAGTACATTGTTTATCCAAACAAGGCTTGTCTGATTTATTTTGGGTTTGGCTCCTTTTACATTTGAAAATGCTGAAGCTGACAAATCTAGTTTTTCAGTAATGCCAGAAAACTAACTACAAGCTTCAAGTCACATCTATCTTAACCCCTGCAATAATCTAAGTGCATATGAAAGATGAGCTTGTCTTTTGGATATTCCCTGTAGAAAGGATTGCACAGACCATTTTGGTGGTCTGTCACAATGTCTCTGATGCTGGGATGTGATGGACTGTAATGACTCGCTTGTGGAGTTGAACAGGACTGAGGAAGCAGAGCGGGGCTCTGTGCAAATGTCACACTTGGCTTTCATCTGTGCCTTTTATCTTTTTTCCATTAAAAATGTTTTGTTGTTGCATCTTTCAAAAACAAAACAGAGAGTCAAAACCTTTCCTGATGGGTACCTCAGGTAATCTCTGGTTGTCCCAGAGGAACATTTGGGGATGTAAACCAGAGGAGTAATAAATCAGGAAAACTTTTGGCAAAACTTTCATCTAGCTCTGTCACTTGAAATGGATAATTTTCAATTGTGAATTTGGTGGTGTGGAGTTGTTTTTGGTTTTTGTACTGTGAAAGACTGCTGGAAAAAGATGACTTAAAGTAATCCTAGAAGCTGTGTCTTCACACTGCACTTTGCTTTAGGGATTCATTGAACTAGGCCAGTATTGGGTGAGGAACTATAATAATCTGAAATATCCAAATCGTAAGTAATAATAGTAGCTGCAATTTAAGGGTGATGCAGATATCCCAAATGAGGCTGTAGTGATTTTAGAGAGAGAAGGCCTCAGTTGGAAAACAAACAGCATGGAGACTCTACTGTGACTCTCATCTGAGCAGGCATTGTGTTTCACTGGGGAAATGTTGCCTGTGCAGCCCAGAGCAATCCTGCAGTTGAGAGGGATCCTCCAGTGGGCTGCTTCTCTGCTCCAAAGTCGTGGTGCTACCTGATTCTGACTGCTGAGGTGGAATACAAGGAGAAAATGCCTCACTTAAATTTTTTCAGATATAATATCTAAAAATTTTGTAATTTCTTTGCATTTCATGCTTCCACTTTCAAGTTTTACCTTTTGTGAGTGTTTGCAAACAATTCCATTCTGATTTCCTTTGTGTCGAGCTTTTTTTCCTTTTCTATAAATGGCAATTATTGTGTGCAGATGTTTCAAAATCGTATCAGATTAGGTAAAACATTGGATTAGATTTGTTCTGTTGTAGGTCTTTTTCCAGCTTAGCGAGCTTTTTTGTTTCAATGATAGCTATTTGAACCAATTTCTGGCAAAATTTGTCTTGAGCTGCTCTAGAGAGTTGGTTTCAATCCATTTTTCGTTGAACACGCCTTGCAAAGTTCTTGTCTTGTGACTTGAATAAATGCAGTTCAGGCCCTGATTTTGTTGGATTGATATATTTGGAGTCCTCATTTATAGTTAGGCAATTGATCACAGCCTTGTCTTGACAGGTTGGAGTTTTGTAAATCATCCCTATTTCTGAACTCTGTCAGTGAGAACTTTAAGGAAAAGTATGATGAACAGAGGCCTCAAGTGAATACAGGACATTCAGTATAACGAGTTATTTGTTTTCTTAATGTTGCTGTCAGTTGTATTTTTCTGTGGTTAATATTTCTAGGTTTAGTCATCATTGTTCACCAGAATGAAAACTGAGCCTTGGACCTTTGCCTAAATAACTGAAACATTAGAAAAAACAGAATCATGAATTAGACATTTTTGAATGTGTTCCACCAGTATACGACTTACCAGAAAATTGCTTCATAACTTTTCTTCAGTTTTGGGGAATTTTTCTTGAGAAAAGAATTCTATAATGTAAACTCAGATATAGTTACTAAAATATTTTGAAATAAATTAATGAAGTAGAATAAAAGGCACTATTTATAGACAGGGGAAAGGAGGGACTGGTAAAAGGTCCTGTCAGAGTAACAGTGCAGAATTATTATAATTCAGTATTTTTAGTTGTTTGCAGATGATGAATATTTCAGGATTAAACTCATAAACCCCTTGCTGTTTGAAAATATTTCCCTAAGCATTAATTACTTTCTGAATGCTCACCCATATTCAGTGGTATATTAGTCTGTAATCATAATGTTGTCATTTGGACAGTGACCAAATTAAAAACAAGCTAAGAGAGGAAAGCAGGAACTGTCAGATGAGCTGTTTTTGCATGACTCTTTTGCTTGAACAGTGTTGCTATCCTGTTGTAATAACCTACTTTAAGTAACAGAATTACTCAACGGAGCATTGTCTCATGTTGTCTTGTTCAGTGTTTTCTTGGCTAAGAACCCACTCACTTGAAACTGATGTGTGTTGGGCCCTTGAATTAAACAGCAGAAAGTGACCAGTGAATCTAAAAGAATTAAAATTCATTCCAAATCTAAAGCCTGTAAAATTCTGCCCAGGTAGGCATTTCTATCACAAGACAGACAGATGAATTGTTCTTTAGGGTTCTCTGTGATGTCTGTCAAATACACACAATGCTGTTTGGTAAAGTTCATGATGTTATTTTTTTTGTTTCAGAAATCAGGCTACAAGACTTGAGTTTTGTCTCTGAGAGTCCTTTATTCCTATGTAAAGGTATTCAGAGATATGTTATCACAATATTGTATCAATAGTGGGTGGCTGACAGTAATGTAAAGCGGTTGGTAAGGAATTTTTCACTGATTTTTTTTGAAAAGCATTCATCAAAATCAAAGCTTTTCACACTGAGCTTAGGTTCAGATGGTATGTTAACTGCCAGATGAAGTTGAAAAAAAAGTCTTAATACTTAAGCCTGTCACTGGAGATGTGAAAGAGACTTGTGCCTGAGGTAACCCAGTAAGTGACACACTGAGTTATTTTGAATTATCTGCTTTACCCCTTCACATTGTTAAAAATTATCCCATCCGTTCTAAACCAAGTCATCAGCATGTTTTTAGCTCAACTTAGAGGAGATGCAATGCATATTTTAAGGCAATCCCTAATGCAAAGGTTGTTATATAAGGCACATCTTCTTCTCTTGGTGTTCATCTAAATTACTCAAGCCTAAACCAGTAACAGATTGTCTTCTTTCTTAGCTTGAAAACACACCATCTTTTAGACATAATGATTTATGAAAGACCATTGATATCTCACCTGTGCAGTGTGTCATCTGCCTGCTCTTCACTCCTGGCTATTACTTGAGGGGAAAATTCACTGGCTCATGTTAAGAAATAATAAATAAATAAATAAAATGCTATTATTAACTGAAGGGTGGGTTTTAAGTGGGATAAATTGCTGGCAGCATGTATATGGGAAATTATTTTTTTATAAATTTGATCAAAGCCTCAGTGCTGAACTAGCTATTGCTTTTCAGTTGTCTTTCTTTCAAAAAGCAATGCAAATTCCCTCCACTGAAACTTTAAATTGGTGAATGCAGATTTTTTTCTATTCATACTTTTTTTTTCTACTCAGTCCAGGATTTAATGGACAGTAGCAAAATAACGTGCTGACTCATAAAAAGAAAGATTAGAGGACCAAATTTCCAAGCTGTGGTTGAGCCATGCAAGCAGAGATCAGTGGAACACTTCCAGCCCTAGGGTGATGCAGATCCTATTGTGTGGATAAACAAATGTAAAAATAAAGCCAACATCTTTTGCTAGTATTATTAACAGTATTAATGATGAGAAAACTGCAGAGGTGACCAATTTTAAGATGTTTTAGGAGATGGCTTTTAAAGACTGCCTGGTCCAAACTGGAAAAAACATTTCTCTACTGTTGACTGTTCTTGCTTCCCTTATAAGGATCTAGATAAACTGTAGTCAATGAGAAGTAAAAGAGACATCTTGTCAGTAAAACTAAGAAAAAATCAGATTGTGGTAAAATAGGTATTATAATAATATAGCAAGAAAAATTAAATGGTGCCTTGAATAAAAAAAGCAGTGGCACATACACAGGTGAGTGATCCTTTCAAATCAGTACCATCCCTCTCTCACACACTGAGATTTCTTTTCTCGTCTCATCTGATAAATGGTTTGTAGAGATAAAATTCTTTGACATAAAGGGTGACTCAAATATTTCAGTGTAAACAACAAAGCAGCCTTCAACATATATCTCAATAAAATTCTATTTTATGCTTCTTATGCTCATTTTTCTAGCTTATGTAGCAGGGCTTATATCCAAATAGATTATAAAAAACCTTCTTTTTTCCCCCTTACTTAAGTGCTCAGTTTTCATGTTCAGCCTCCCCCAGCAATTGTTCACAGTCTGTCATCCAGTGAAATTAAAATAACTGTTCCCCCAAGGCCTCCTTCTGCTTTATTCCCAAGATTCCTCAAGATCCACTTGGAAATGGGTAGAGGATGTAATGTGGAAAGTACCATGATTCTGGCAGTTTGAAAGGGCTGAAACCGGGAATTCACTCCAGCTATCTCTGCAAACATTTCTGCCCCTTCTGCTTCAAGGTTCCAGTTCTCCTCCCAGGAACAAGTCTGAGCAGTGGACCTGTTTGAGGTGATAGAGAAGAGGCTTTAGGCAGGCTGAGGAGTGGTCACTGGGAACTGACAGTGATAGCAAGGAAAGTATTTTTATAGGAGGAAGGATGCAGAAAAGCAAGAGGAGAGAAGATGTAAGTAGTACTGTAAGTAATATAGTTCTGCTGGGTTCTTTAATGAATAAATAATACCTTTTTTCCACCAGTTATGTTTAGATTCAGGTGACTTCCCAAGAGAACTGGGAAATCTAGAACCACTTCCACCAAAAAAGCATTATTCCCAAGTATAACCTGTGCTGCTACTCTCCCCTTTCTATATAGTGTATTTTTGATTGCCTATGTTGCTGCATGTTCCTCTGGAGACCCTTGTGCCTGGAAGTGTAACCACTCTGTGCTTCTGTCTCAGTCTAAGGTATTGATTCTAGAAAACAAGCAGCCATCAACTTCCCTTTCTGAGAAGCCACTGGAGACTCGTACTTGATTGTTTCACACAAATCCTGGTTCTGACTGAACTGCCCTATTTTGCCTGATGTAACTTCACTAAGAACTGTAGACTATAGGCCAAATAGTGGTAAGACAATACCCAGCCATTTGTTCAAAGAAAGGAGCTTTTATATTTTTTGCATTGCAAATACACAAGAGAATGTTGTCCAGGCGAGGCACAGGCAAATCCCAATCTCAGCTATTCTGTACACGAGAGTAGTTCTGTCTGACGTGGTTTAGATGGTGTAAAGAATAATGTGAAGTCTTTGTTCATGGCCTAAAATTAACCTATATCACAGAAATTTTGAAGTATTTGCAGTTCCTGTGACAGCTGGGCCCTGGCTAGAAGTGCTTGCCAGAAATGGCCCTTGAGTTTCAGTGCAGTTGATGGGGCTGAAGGCAGACCAGAGTGACGTTCACAATGTAGAAATGCAGCTCTTGGCACGTTTGTTCATGTTACTGGCCCAACAACAGGCCTGTCTGTCATATCTTTTGAAAGTGCCTCGTGTTTTGGAGACTCTTCATCTTATGGTCCAACTGCACTGCTGTTCCTTCCCCTGTCTCAGGAACTCTCCCACCCTGCTGCTGAGGGCAAGCCCTCTGAACACCCTGATCCTGTTTCAGAGCTGCCTGAACAGGGACCAGACCAGATGACCTTCAGAGGTCCCTCCTGACATCAGCTGTTACGTGTTTTTGTGAGTTACAAATGAATTCTGTCTTTGCTTTTTTACTGAATCCATTTTCACAGTCCTTCAATTCTTGAGCCATGGGGGTAGTCCTTGGAAAATGTCTTGCAGAGAAAGAGTGCTCATCTTTGGGAGGACTGAGAATGTTACATGTTTTCTAAAGAAGCAGTTTTGTAATAGGTATTGTCTGTTGGATGGAGACTTTAATCAGTAACTTTCCACAGGGCTCCACACAGGTCATGTTACAGCTGAAGGAAAGTGTCATAGTGAAAACCACAGGATAGGATTCCAGACAGACAAGTTGGGTCAAATGGTATGTTCAGCCCCAAGGGGTTCCACTTGCCATCAACGATGACAGTGTTGAGCCACTGCAAACATCACATTGCAGGAATATTAATGCTCTCTCTCACCCAGCAGTGCAATGCAGAATGCTTCTCCTAACTCCTGTCAGTTCCTTGATATATAAATATTGGCATTCCATTGTAACCAATGAGGGATTTTAGTTTTTACATTATAATATGAACAATTACCATAGCAGTAGGGATGTGCACTTCCTGTTGTAGCATCTGAAAAACCAAGACTGAAGGCAAGCTGAACAAACCCAAAATTATTTAGCAGGGGAAAAAAATACCTAGAGGGGCTGAGTTCAACGCTGTTTAAACAAATAGTTGTTTCTTTTGTTCATTTGTTTCAATCAGTCCTTTTACAAATATATAATTGAAAATATGAAGAAACATTTTTAAAATAAATACCTGTAAGAGAAATTTCCTGACTGTTCCATTCAGAACACATCACCAGTCACATGCTTGGGTATAAAAGTTCTGCCACTAGGCAGAAAACATAAAATTACATGATGCTATTATTTGAAAAATAGCTTTATAAAAAGCCATAAGTGACAGCAAATGCTCTTTAGAATAAGAAACCAGTAGTTTTCAATTAGTGTTAAATGAGAAATTATGTTATGTCAGCTGATATTAAATCAGTATAAATGTCTGGATTAGTATGAAATTATCTGATGTCTGGAAAAATATTTAATTTACTGATTTGATATTAATCAGGCTCATTAGCTTTAGTGTGGCAGCTGCCATCTTGGCTAATGAAGAAGGGACTGAACAGGGATTTCCACAGTGAAATTCATGGGCTTGGATTACCTGAAAGAACAGTCTGTCATCATGAGTATCTAACATATTATACACTTTAAACTGATGGAAGACCTTGTTTGTACATCAGCAAGGGAAGTGGGGTTCTGTCTGGGAAACAGGGCATTGCTGTCTGTAATAATTATCCTCTGAGCACTGGGCATGGAGGAGGTCAAACAGTAAACAAGATTTCAATGCTTTTGTAGCATTTCCTTTGTTGAGTCTGGTATCAGAAGTCAGTATTTCTTCTTCTCCTTAACCTTCTTCACAATGTCATTCATTGGGTGCGATGATTTCTATCAGGAGAAGCACTTTTATTAATTAAACTTTTCTAATAAGCACTGCTTAGCCAGCTTTTGAGTGATTCGCACAGCCCTCAGATCCCATGTATGTGCTTTTGTTGATAGGGCAGTTTGTGGAAATGAATTTCAGCAGCCATTGTGGCAAATATTCTGGAATTGCCAGGGCTTTGTTCTGTGTGGTACTCAGAAGGACATTGCTTTGTCATAGTATGAAAATGGAAAGTCATTGAAAGAGCAGCCGATTTTAATATCATTTTTTGCATCAGTTTAAAGCTCACACAAGCTGTCTTCAGTTGCTGCCCTCCTTTATCATCAGGAGTTTTTAAAACAGCAATTTTAAGGTAGTTTAGATAGTAATTTGCCTGGCTCTGCAAGGCTCACCCATGGCTGCCACCCTGTCAGTATTGCCAGTGCTTTGCTGTTAGAGAAAACATGGCACCCATATTAATTTTTGGCACGCACAGATTTTTGGTCAGTCAGCAGAGGATGCATCCAAGAAGAAATGTGGTTGATACAGGGATATTTACAGAGCATGTATGTGGTGGGAGAAGGGAGGAAAGGCCTCTCAGTCCACTATCCAGCTGCATCCTCACATGGACTGAACATAAGGACAGCACTTTGAGTGGAGGAAGGATGCCCGTAGCAGAGCCAGTGAATTTCAAAGTCCCACTAGCATTTTGTGTCAGATGGATGATCTGTATTTATTCTGCCAATGCAGTAACTGCCCCTGGAGAGCTTGCTTCACTCTTTACCTGACTCAGGACATATGGAAATATGACATCTGTTTACTGCAATAATACTTCCACAAATGTGATTGCGAATCTTGAAGCCAGAGCGAGCATTTCATCACAACAACTGAATCTTAATTCTGCTTTTCTCATGAGCAAAGAAAGGCCCAAGGCTGTTATTTTCTCCCATATGATTGAAAAATGCTGGCTATATGAGTACCACATGGGAAGGAGGTGGCAGTGTTATTAAAAAGACCTATCTGCCATGGCATTTACCTCTGTGGCATAAGAGCAGCTTATAAACAAACACAGCATCCTGTGTGAAAGCCTATGAGAAATAATCCTTTCCACATTTGTAAGGGAAAACAAAAGCAATAGAAAAATAAAATATTTCTGCCAAGGTTGCTCATCAAGTGAAATTCAGGAATTCAAGATGGATTTTCATTATTATATCTGCCTTAAGTTCTTTTGACATTAAAATCTCTGAATTTTAACCCCAAGACTATACAGTTTGATTTGAAGACAGTGATGTAAGATTTCCTTGGTAAAAGCTTAAGAAGTAATACCTTCTTGGTTAGGGGTTCATTAAAAGGGATTTTAGTTTATTCAGAAGTTTGTTCAGATCTGGTCCCACAGTTGAATGTGTCTCAGCAGAGCTAAGATGGACTTGTAAACCCTGGTGAAACTTAATGTCTCGTTCCCAGCAACGGAAGAGCAACAAACTGTCTGAAGTGGGAGATTAATTTCAGCAAGGCTCTGCAAACTAAGTCAGGCTAATTTCATGTAGGTCTATGCCTCACATTCCCACTGTGCCTGGCCTCCAGCTCCTGTTTTCCATGGTAACTAGGCCAGTTGCTGACCAGGGAAGTACCCTTGGGCCAATTTTCTCTTACTAATATCTTACAGCAGGCTTTCCCTGGTACATGAGCTTAACTTCAAATTCCCACTTCTCTTTTTACAAAGCCAGTATTTGGTGGCAATGAAGTAGTGAAATGGGAGGAAGATCAGAGTCAGACCAGTATTTAAAAAAAGAAAAATCTAAAGATAATTCCTTCTCTGCTCTGCTCTACTACTTTTGCAAGAGATACTATTGCTATATGTAAGGGGGTATGAAAAATTAATAGAGACCAAGAAAAGAGGATGAAAAATAAAACCAGAGTGGAAGAAATAAAGCAGACCTGCAAAGAAAGGAGTATGAAGATTCTTCTTTACAATGTAAATACTTGTTCTTTTGCCACTGACAGAAATGAGCTAAGAACCGTCTTTCATGGTCCCCTCTATTTTAATTAAATTAAAACACGGTAGATATCATCTTGCTTGAAGAAGACTGCAGGGTAACCTTATGCATAACAAGAGCTGCAGGCTGAAGATACTTCTCCCTTAAAAGTCAGAATTGTGAAAAGATGAAGAAGTGTTACTTGGACTCTAGAGACTCCCTGATTGAAAAGTCTGATTTTCTCTCTTCTATTCTCTGAGAACACATGAATTTTGCTAGTTATTTTTGGAGTATAAAGAACCAAATGTCTTCATGATGACACTTCGTTTGAGCTATGAAGGTTCTTTCAAAGTTACTCTATTGACAGAGTCACACACGCACATGCACAGAGTTAACGTGTTGTTGTGATCTGACAGTCTGATCCATTCACCCTTTGTTGTTGTGCAGCATTGAGATGCCACAAAATTGACAGAAAAAGAAGATTTGACATCTTACAGAAAGTATACTGTGTCAGATATGAGAGGACTACTGAATGCAGTGTTTTGCAGTCTTGTAATTACACTGAGGTACCATCATTGTTGAAACACAGCAGTACCTGCTGAGGCTCATTTTCCCTCACTGTTCCTGTGTGATCTGAATAAAGTTCTCTTTGTTAGATATTGGGAAAATAAGAGAAGCTGGGCTGCTAGCTAGAGCAGTGATAAAAGTAAAGATCCAGAAGAGAGTGATGTGTGAGGAAGTAATGTAGGATCTTGTATCTGTATTACCGGTGCTTAAAGCACAGTGGGTCTATAGACCGGTTCTTCCAGAGAAGAAGGGATGGTGCCCTGAAAGAAACATTGACTCCCCATGTATTTGAAGTGTATCAGATCTCCTTCATCCTTCTTTTGCTGTTGACATCTGAGCACTTTGTAAAAATCTGAGACTCTATGTGAAAGATAACAGCTTTAAATGTAGATGTCATTAAACAAAGCAAATTCTTGTAACTGAGTGCAGAGCAAATAGGAAAATTAACAGCTCTGTAGAACAAGTTCTTTTGAATGACATAATATTTGAAAAACAGTTTAACCGTCTCATCCCACTCCCCAAAAACAAACCCTTCCTTTCCCATGCTGCGAGTCATAAAAATAGTAATCTGAAAACTCTAGGATTATAAAGAACAGATCTGGCTCAGAATGTATGAATAAAATCTGGGACTGCTCCTGATATGAGCAACCAAAAGCCTTAGTGACCTTGTAGAAAGACAATTTTAGTTTTCTCCCTGAAGCTATTTCTGTATTAGTATATTAATGTTATCTTTTAACCCCAATGGCAACCAAGCCCTACACAGCCACTCACTCACTGTCCCCTGCAGTGGGGTGAGGGAGAGAACTGGGAAAGTGACAAAACTCGTGTGTTGAGATAAAGGCAGTTTAAGAGGTAAAGCAAAAGCCTCATGCACAAGCAAAGCAAAACAAGGAATTCATTCCCCACGACCTGTGGGCAGGCAGGAGTTCAGCCATCCCCAGGAGATCAGGGCTCCATCACACAGTAATGGGAACTCAGGCAGTCAAACACCATCTCTCCAAATGCCCGCTCCTTTCTCCTTCACAACCTTTACATACTGAGTATGATGCCACATGGTGTGGGATATCCCTTTGGTCTGTTGGGGTCAGCTGTCCTGGATGTGTCCCCTTCTAACTTTTCGTGCACCCCCAGCCCACTCATTGGTGGGGTGAGCTGAGGAACAGAAAAGACCTTCACTCTTCAAACACTGCTCAGCAGTGACTAAAACATCTCTGAATTTTAAACAGTTTCCAGCCCAAATCCAAAACACAACCCTGTACCAGCTACTGTGAAAAAAATTAACTCTACCCCAGCTAAAACCAGCAAACTAAAAAACCAAACCAACCAAACAAAAAAAAACCCAACCCAAACAAACAAAAACCAAAGTGAAGTTAACCAAAATGTTGCAGTAACTCAGGTTTAATTCTGCTATTTTGTGTAAATTTGTATTGTCCAGTGCAGAACCATTCAGAATTAGTTCTGTGTTTCACAGTGTCATGAGGGATGTCTTGTTCCAGCTGTGAAACTGATGGGAACCACAGATGCTACCCAAAGCCATTTTGGTAGATGTAAACTACCAGAAAAAATAGGCAGATGAAGAAATACATTTTCAGTTTCTCCTCAATGTATTGCTGCAATAACTGTGGCCTAAATTCAGAAAGAGCACAAAGCTTAGCAAGTCCATTGGCTCTAGTGGACTCCTTCAGTCTGAATTAATTTTGCATTTTATTTATATGGTTTGAAAGTAGAGTAGCTTAGTCACTGCCTGTATTCAATTAATTGCTGGCGTATTGGACAGCATCCCAATAAAGCCACTGGGTCTGCTTATTTTAGGGTGATTATCCCATCTAATCCCATTCATTGCTAGCTTCCAATGCAGTTACCCACTGGGAAGAACACAACAATTTCTGTTATGCCTGGAATGAATGGCACATTTTAGTTCCTGTGCATGAATTTACTCTAAGCTATTACAAAGATAGATTGTTAGGAGCTTTCAGGCTTGCTCATTCTGGTGTAAGATACTGTGTGAAATTCTAACAACAATAGGGCATCTGTTTTGAGGAGAAAATCTTCAATTTTGGGGAAAGTGCAGACAGGGACATTCCTAGTCATGTGAACAAAGCACTGGCAAAGATGGAACCAGACTTTTCAAAATTAATGCCAACTTGAGTGCCAAATTTCTCACTGAATGCAAAACAATGCTGTCCCACTGATAATCTTCATGCAGATATTAAATGCAATAACGTTCTTAAACAGCCTTTTTTTAAATTCTGAATACTCTTTTCAGAGGGGAGGTTTAATAACTCTCTTTACTGAGGTAGTGGTGCTTTTTCTATTTAGAGTCGAAAAGAGTTAGACCTACAATTTTAATCTTGAGCTTGAGTCACACTCAGTATTAATGTCATTCCAGGGTAAAGTGTTCTCATGTCTTTAGCTTTGGACTGATGCTTTATTAGGATGGGATCTTTGCTGGACCATAAACTGTCACTCAGAGATTTAAAGTTATCTAAGATCAGCACTGTTGTATACAGATGCTGTTGGAAACAACCACTAGTTCTGTTACGCTGGTTTTCTGCTGCAAGTATTTTTTGTTTTTGTGATATTCTGTAAATAAATTTGGGCCTCTGCTGCTTGCAGGTTTCACCCAGTTTACAAACTGGAGCAGGAAGAGGCAGACATATTGGAGAAGATATGCTATGAGGATGATCATTTCTTGCTTAGACCTTAGACCAAGTACCATCCATATCTGTCAGTGGTAGTGGTATCTGTACACTATTATGCTTTCCTATTAATTCTTAATACAGTTAATTTTCAAGTTTCATTTCAATTTCAGTTTCAAGCTCTTTCTGCTCTGGACAGAACCAATTTTATCTGGGCTTCATTTTCTTAATGCAGAGATGTGTGCAACTGACTGTATTATATATCAAATAAAACATTTGTCTGCTAGGCAACCTCAGCAGGGTTTGGCAACTTCCTTGCATAGCGTTGCACAGCCTTTGTTTGGACTGATCTGCTAATTTTCTGTGAGTCAGCAGGACACGCATTCCACAGTTAGGGCATTCTGTGGGAGTGGGAGGAGCTGCATTGATTCAATCGACTGAATCAAGTGATTTGTCTGAAAGCAAGTTTTGTTGCATTGCTCATAAAGATCTGAGTGAAGATTAGCAAATAATAGCAATGTTGTGTTTCTCAAGCCTAACCAGCATGCTTTATGATGTCTGCAACAATATTTTGCTATCTAAGGGAGACCAATGTGGTAGGTGTCTGTTTTAAGTTATGTTACAAGGAGAAAAAAAGAAGTCAGAAAAACAAAAGCAAATTAATCACATGGTATGTTAAACAAAATTTCACTTTAAGCAGGGGTATTTTTCATTCAGGGGTAATGCTTTGAAAAATGAGTCTATAAAAGCAGCTCTGGTATATGAGAGGAAAGCATGTGGAACTGACTGCAGGTTTCTTATGCAAGAAGTGTGAAGAGCCAAAAGTGGACAGGTGCTGCAAACTACAGAACAGCTGCTGTTCTTCCATCCTGGAGACTTACTTGGTTAGAAAGATTCGGAGAAAATATTGTACCACGCTTCACTCAGTCTGCTCAAGAAACATAAACTTTCACTCTCTTGTTTTAGAATGGAAGGAAAGATGAAAGATCAGCAGATGGGGCAGAGGTTTGCCAGCCCTCTTGTGCCTCTCCCTTTCTGTTGGTTTTGTACGTGGTCAAAGAAAGGGAGAGCAAATGAAGTTCAGTCTTCATCCTTCCAGTCAAGTCAATGGTCTTTCACTGTGTTTCTCTAAATTTATGGAAAATCCTCAGTACTGCAGTCACTTGGGAGAGCTGTGATGTCCCTTCCATCTTTGTTGTACAGTAACTCTGCTGTCTAATTGACCTTGCTCCCTGTTCTCCCCTGCAGAAGTTGTGTTGTTCTCTATGTGCCAGGTATTTTGTTCTTATCCATTGTTAATTTGTTTTTATGTCTGTTGTTTTGTTGATTGCCGCCTCCCAGAATGATGTTGTTGTTTTCTGTGTTCTCCTTTCTGACTTGTAGTACATAAATCACACCTTTCTAAAATTTGGGGTTAGTTTAAAAACAGAGGCATTATCCTGTATCTATTTTTCAAAAGGAAGTTAACAGAGATAGCCTGTATGTTTCTCTTGGACAACAAAGGACTGTGAGAATAGAGCCACTGTAAGGCTTTTCAGCAAACTTAGTTAAATTTAGTTTTTCTATCCAGGAATGGACAGTGTTTCACCAAGGCTGTGACAGAGGCTGGGAATAGAGATTAAATTGCAACAGGTGCAAGTGGTCCTTTCAGTTCTCTGAAGCAATAGCTGCCATCCTGCAGACACATTCCTGGGAGCTTCAGCAAGTTCAGGTTTCCATCCTAGGCACTGGCAAAGAGACCAGAAAAGCCACAGTCATAGTTGCCAGCTTGGCACTCTGCTGCCTTAGGGCTTGGCTGTGTTTAAAGGGACCATGCCTGACCGGACCAGCTGGCAGGTGATTAAGACTAAAAAAGACAAGTTCTGCAGACTTGGCTGTACTCTGCAGAGGAGTAAGGGGAGTTGCAGGTATAGGGAATGGAGGACAACAGGTACTTGTTAGAACCTGGAAGTTGCTGGAGTTCAGTGTTTGTGCAGTACGTGTTATGATGATATCTGTATCAAAGGGATTATTCCCATTGTCACTGTCAGGGGAGTAAAAACCTTGTCTGGTGTAATCTTGGGGAGATAAAATAAAACCAAGAAGGGGTTTATTTGCAACTATTAATTATTTGTAATTAATAACAACAGTTCCCTGCTCATCCTCATGACCAGCTAGATGGAGGTATTAATCTTCAGCTGCTCTCTCTGTCATCCATGTGTCTGTGGGTAACACACGGTGGGAGCTGCAAAGCCCAAATGCAGTCCCACTGGCAAAGCAGCCCTGTTACTTATTCTCCTGTTTAAGAATGCAAACAGTAAAATGTTTTCTTCAAGGAGTTCAAAATGAAATCAGTTATACGCTTCAGGCATGTGCCATAGCTCCATGGCACAGTAAAGCACAAAGGATAGCTTAGGAGTTTTGCAGGATGTCTGAGGATAATCGAGACAGATGGCAACCTCAGACATGGAAACTGTGCAGTGGTAGAAAACTGTTTTTGTGTGCTAATCTTTGACACCAAGGGATGTGGAGAATAATTTTTACGCAATTATTGCCATAATGAGCAGCAATCTTGCATTGTTTTCTCCTTCTGTGACTCGTCCTGCCTCCAGCTTAGTGAAAGAGAAAACAAGCATGAAATACAACTTCAGAACAAAGGATATTGAACTGCCCTGGTCAGGTTTACAAAAGAGTGACTGACAACAGGAAGTACCTCAGCACTCACCTTACAACCCTAAGGCATCTTATTTTCACAGGCTGCCTCTGAATTCAAAACACCTTAAGCAGGGAGTGCACAGTGTGTGCTGGTAGGCACAGCTTTTGTGTAATAAATAAATTAATTGGGGTCACGACTGACACCAGGTATAAATATCCCAGTCAACTGCACCTCATTCTTTCATAGCAGGTAGGTGCTAAACCTGCAATAATATACTGGAAACTCTGGCCTTTTCTTAGTTTGGTTTGGTTTTGCTACAACATGGTTTAACAGGCTACCTGTGAGCTGATCTGTCCTGTCAGACATCGCTCTCTGGTTCACCCTGCTCCCCTTTCTGAAGGAGACAAGGAACAGATGTTCAAGCAGCAGTGTTGTCTGAGCTACCTCACTCTTTCATTTGTCTGCCAAATCCAACTCAGAGCAGACTGTCAGCTTCCCTATCTTCCAGCATCACAGAAGGATAATGAGGCCAACTCACCTGTTTTGCTACCAAGATCCATCTAATATCATTCCTTTCCTTCGTTTTTCCCCCGCTCCTTTTTATTTTCTTAATTTCCCTTTTCTCTAAAACTGCTGGGTTTAGCCCTGTTTCTCCTTCTCTGATACAGCAGCTAACTCAGCCTGATTCAATCCCACCTTCCCTTCTTCTTCTTGGCAAAAATGTCTCCAGCACCTTCATGTTTCTGTACCCAAAAAGCACACACTCACTTCTGCAGCTGTGAGTGCCAGAAGAAGGGGTTGGAGCCACCTTGCAGGCATTGAGCAGGTGCATGCAGAAAGGAAGAGAAGCAGCTACTTGCAGAAGTCAGGGGCATCTTCCATGGCACCCCAGTATCCAACTTGGACCCTCTGACTGCTGCTAGGCAGAGGCAGTCTAGTTTGCATCCTTGCTAAATTTCAGGTCAACTTCCTTCTGTGCTATTTTGCAAAAGTGATCCTTTTGCAAGGGACGGTGTCTGAATTCCCCTGCTCTTGCTGAGAACGAAGGTGTTTGTTCCAAATCAGAGAACCCTGAAGAGTAAGGAAGTCTCATTGTTTAGGAGCAAGATCCTTTCTCTAGTCCTGGAATAAAGCCAGGATTTTATATAGAGTTCTGTCTCCCATGAAAATTGTCAGGGGTAAAAACAACTTTCCATGCTTCTTTACTGGCAGCCTTGAGTTTTAAATCATTCCAATTTTGTCTTCCTGTATCACAGCTAGGCATCCTGTTCTAACTCAAAAATTTAATTAGTGTCTTGAGCATTTCTCCATCCTGCAACCTCAGAAGCTGCAGCCTTTCATATCTCTTCTGAGTTCTCACACTGGCAGGGTGAAGATGTGTGCACCAGGAAACTGGGAAGACAGAATTATGACAAAGTACTTGTTCATTTGTTGAATAAACACTTTAGCAAAGCCTGCAATGAGTTATCACATTAAAAGCTGTCCTTTGTATTCTCTTTGGGACTGCTTTTATAAAATGAATATAAAAGTCAGACCCAGTTAATTCAAATTGTTTTGCAAATTGAGGTCTGCAGGCTTTTAGAAGCACATCTACCCCAGTGGGCAGGCAGAAGGGAGCTGTGCTGCCTGTACCACTGCCACTAGGTAAGTTTTGAGTGTAGAGCCCTAAGCCCCTTGTGGGGCTGCTGGGGAAGCACATGTACTGTAAAAAGGTGACATATGTATTCAGACTGTTGGGTGTGTGCTGGGCTGCAGCTGGCATGGAAATGGATTTTACCAGTGAGATCATAATGACTGCTTCAACTTTCCCCATGCACTGGGCTCAAAAGTCACATATGAGAGGGTTCAGACTCCATACAACCTCTGTCCTCACGTACGCCTTATGCATAAGCTCTCTGAATCCTGCCTATAATCTTAGGTTGAAAAGAAATCTTTGTATCATATGTGTGTATACAAGCTTAGTTCTTGTGAATAGTCAGCCATAAAAATAATCAAAAACGGATCCTTTAAGTATGCAGGGAGTAGCTTTGTTTAAAATAGTAAACCATTTTATATGTGAAATCCTAGGCCTTTCATTTTAGGGAAATAAAAGCTAGTTTAATGTTCTCTATATCTGAAAGGATTAAAGGGACCTCTCAAACATGAAAAAGTACCCTTTCTGGATTCCCTAAACATGTACTGTTAAAAATGGAGTAGGTGAATGAATATGATTTAGATGCTCAGAAGCTGATTCCAGTGCAAGCCTAAGGTTCTGCACCAGCATAAGATGGCTAGTCCAAAATAGTTGTCTTTTCTTAAGCGCACTTGTCTTTCCAGGGCAAAACTGAACAAGTTCATTCTGCCTGTGTGCCAAGAGAAATACAAGCTGGACTGAGAGTGGGCTGGGCTTTGCTTTGGTAGACTAAAATTCCTGCCTGTGTGACAGTTTGGACTGTGCCCAGTGATGCTTTTGTTTAAAAAATAGTCATCAGGCCTCTTCCTGACTTGCTGCTGAAGTGGACAGAGTATGTTTTTGTTTTAAATCTCCTTGTTTGCCTGCATCTGACCTAAAAAGCCACTGCAGAGTGTCATTCAGTACCCTAAACATTGGCTATTTTAGACAGCATGGAGAATCTGAGACGTTTGCATGGTAGTGGTTTACATGAGATGTTGCCTCTAGTGGACCCCTGCCCTTCCAAGGCAGCAGCTGGAGGCCATGTAGGATATCCTAGTAAATCTAAAATGGCATGAGCTGTCTACATTTTAGCAAATGAATTCCGTCCTGTGGACTCTTGGACTTACTCTCACTGAAATACGAAAGAGTTTGTGTATCTGCTGCCGTATATCCACTGCATGTCCTCTCAGCCTTCTTCACTTTGTAAAACATTCAGGATAAGAATAAAACTACCTCTGTGTGCTGGCGTTTGCCTTCCAACAGTCATTGCAATAACAACTTGTATTTCTTTCTGATCCAAAAAGTAATTATTTGTTTTTACTAGTCTACAGAAAAAATGTCATTTCAGACTCCTCCAGTGAGCGCTGATGATAAACTTCTCATATTGCTTCCCTTTCATGTCTAGGCATTTTTGATGGAAACACCACACATTCTTTTTAAGATTTTCAAATCCTTAGGTGTTCAGATGTTTTGTATAGCTGGAAAGTCTTTTCAGAAATCAATAGCTGATATTGTTCTGCATTGAATTATATAGGAAAAGAGGACCTAAAAGAATCATTGCCTTATAAAAGATGACAAGAATCCGTCATCCCTAAAAGAGGCATGTGCCACACTAGCAATGTTTAATGCCTTATATGTGTTTTGAAGGAGTTGAAGTGTCTGTAGGAATTAAGGGTTTTTACCCTTAAATATCAGTGCTTTATATATCTTGCTTTTTGTTCTGTGACATGTTCTTGTGTGATGTGCCTTCAAAGTCAACAGCTTCTCTGATTTTCTGTACTGTGAAAACTAGCATTATTTGTGAGGTTTGAGTAGCCTCATCAGGTAAGGGAAACTGCAGTGAGATTCAGACATTTATAAGGAATTGGAGGTTTGATATGTTCTTAAGGATGAAGTTGGGGGAGAGAGGGGAGTTCATACAAAAACAAAGAGCAGTTTATCAGTCCTTCAGGCAAAGGGAAATTGCCCTGGGCAATGGGCAGGATGTTAGTAGCAATACAGAGCTGATGATTCCATCTACACTTACAAAAATAAATCAAATACTGTACAAAACTTCTGGCCCACATAAGGAAAAAATTTTCCAGTGATCAATTGATTAACTAAAAAAACCCTCTCAACTCCACAGTTTTCCTGACCCAAATAAATGTAATTAGAGAAGTCTGCATGGTGAATATGATTTTAAAAATTATGGTTTTGGTTTTATTTCTGACTTTTATTTTGAAAATAACTCCAGTTCCAAAGCTTTTACAGGCTTCAGTAGAACTAAAAGCTGAGGTTTTGCTTTAGACCAACACTTACCAGCAAAGAAAGGAATAAAATATGCTCATTTCACTCTTTTTAGCCATATAGCCAATTTCAGAAATGTCGCCTCAGCTTAAAATAGTGAAAGTTTCTAGAACTGATGATACATCTGAGACTAAAACAGTCTTTAAATGCACCTCCCAGCTGAAAGATGTGCTTGCTTGTGTAAGTGTAGTGGCAGGAGGAAAAAAAAGAATAGATTCGTTATGACCTGCTCTGCAAGGCAGAAGTAACTTTTGGGTTTTGCTATTAAATCCCTTGTGGTGAATTAAAATAAATCGATATTAGATGACCAGTGTTTACAGGTATAAATATATATATATGTTATTTATTTTTAGAACAATTCGGTTGCAAAGAAAAACAGGTATGTAGCCACTTTTGTGGTTATTAGCTATAGTAATATAGCAGTATAAAAGCAGAAAGATATCACCCAAGCAAATGTGTAAGGGAAAAGAGAGAGTGAAAGAGAATAAGAGTTGAAAGAGAAAGAGAGAGAAAAGAGAAAAAAGAAAAAGGAAGAAAGAAAGAGAGAGAGAGATAGAAAGGAAGGGAGGAAGGAAGGAGGGAAAGAGGGATGGAGAGAAGGAAGAGAAGGAAGGGAAGGAAGAAAGGCAGTTTATAGTCACCAGTCAGAGGTCTTTGATGAACTTGGTTGTTGTTGTTGCTGGTGTCTTGGTTCTTCGGGGAGCAATGGAGGGAAAGAAGCCCATGGAACATAAAGTCCACTGGGTTTATACACCCGCAGAAACCCTCCTGGTGCTTCCCCCTTTTTTGCAGTTATGCTGGTTTTGCAGAAAGCTGGAGCTGTTGTTTCTTTGCAGAGTCAAAAACAACTTTCGGGGGTGCCCCTGCCTTCTCTGGGGTGGTGGTGGGTGAGTGCACGTGGGGGCCTCCTTTGACCCAGCCTGGCCCATGGGAGATAAACATCACACATCCAGAGAGTGCCACTGGTCTCCTTTAGATGGACATCACACATCCAGACAGCCATCCCCTGGGTCTCCACAAATCCACCAGTTCCTTGACTATGGGCACTTCCCATCAGCCTTGTCTTTAGTCCTCTGGAGCGAGCCATGCACAGTTTGCTGCAGCAGCCATGTTTTAAGGCAATTAAAAAAGTCCAGCTCCTTGCAAGATTTAGGAATATATATGTTTAATACCAGACTTCAAAAATACAGTTTCTTCTCACTTTGTAAACTTTTATTGCAGAAATAAGAAGCAATACAGGCACTGCACTGTGTATGAAAATAAGAAATGACAGGTTCCTATTCATTCAGCATGTTTGGAATCTCATTAGTTATGAAATGGGACTTGAGTACTGCCTACAAATAAGCGTTTTTTTCATTCTCTGCTGCCCAAAGACACCAAATATAGATTAGTCTGGAGTCCATTTATTGTTCCTGCTAGAAGTGATATAAAATAAAAATCAGTTTTTGATACACAGATGTTTTTTCCCCTCCTTCCTTTAGGCTGTTGAAGAATGCACAGAATGAAGTTCATTTCAAAATCTGGTATAAGAAACTACTGGCTGCTCTCCAATTCTGTGCTGGACAAATCTTGAACAATGAGTTTTCTAAGGAAGAAAAACTCATCAGAATTCTGGAAGACATTGCCACAAAAGTGAAAGCTGCCAGTGACCCAAAAAGAGAGGTTTGTTAGAAAATACTGCCCCCTTACATCTAATCTTCAGATGATTTAGTTTTTTCTAAGGTGACACCTGTTTCCTTTAATGCCCTTTACATAAATAAATCAAATTTGACTGAACTTTGTAAAAAGTTTTGCTGCTCTGAAGACAAGTGAAACATAGATATTTAATGGGACAACTCTCATCACTATTACTGTTGAGGTTATCAGATCTTTTAAGCCATTTAAATTCCTCCATCAGTGGTTTCTCAGCCAGACTTCGAGGTGGCCAGAAGTAATGGCAACAAAGCTGATTAACATTTTACTGAAAGGAATGTTCACATTTAGCACCTCATCTCAAAATATTTTACTTCTGTGGAGGTGCAGTATTTCTTGAAAGCTTTGCTAAGAGTTGTCCTTGACAGGCTGAACACATAGAGTGGAATGTACTTAATATCTCAAATATAATATTTAGCAATTAATATTGAATGCATATCTGCAGAGATAAATTCCTGGCAGTACAAACTTGCAGTTGTCTTCTCCAGCAGGTGCAACTTATATTGCATGGGTCCATTTTCAGCTAAAAACTGTTAATTTTCCAAGGCAGCTGTTACTTACCTGATGTGTAAAACTACTTCTTGCTGAAATCTCAGCAAG
Organism: Sclerurus mexicanus; assembly: GCA_013396755.1. NCBI lineage: Eukaryota > Metazoa > Chordata > Aves > Passeriformes > Furnariidae > Sclerurus > Sclerurus mexicanus. Next base: position 1,206,413 of record VWZF01000985.1, on the reverse strand, counting down.
GCAGAGAAGAAAGGCAAATAAAAATATACTTGCCACTGCTGGATGTCATGAAAGATATCATGAATCTTTTTGCCTTGTTAAGGATTCTAAGATTTTCAAAGGATTTTTCAGAAAACTCTCGGTGTTGCGACTGCGAGCAGCAAAGCAAACATGGAAGTAAAAAGACAAAAATATTTGCAAAAGGAAAATCTATGTAAAGAAAAAGAAGTAGTAGTAATAAATTATACATTACTGATGCATAATTCAGATTTTACAGTTTAATCAGAAGGCTGCAGTTACTGTGATCCTGAGGAGTTCCCAAACCTTGCAGTTAATACACTGAGAGTTGGGCAAGAGACATCACAGTGTTGAGGGAACAAGCAACAAATTGTGAAGTTCTCGGTCAAGGCAAAAAAAGCCCATGAGATACAGCAGAGCAATGCGAGGATAATCAGCCCCTGTTGGAAGGTATTGAATCATAGAATCATGGAATAGTTTGGGTTAGAAGGGACCTTAAAAATCACCTTGTTCCAACCCCCTGCCATGGGCAGGGATACCTTCCACTAGACCAGGTTGCTCAAAGCCCCATCCAAACTGGTCTCCCACAGCTTCCCTAGACAATCTGTTCCCGTGCCTCACTACCCTCACAGTAAAGAATTTTTTTCTACTATCCGATCTAAACATACTCTCAGTTTGAAGCCGTTCCCCCTTGTCCTGTCACTACGTGCCCTTGTAAGTAGTCTCTCTCCATGTAAACCTACAGGACATCATGAGCCGGTAGTGCAGGCAGGCTGAAAAAGCATGAATGTGGAGTATTTTCAAGAACTGCATGTTGGTGTGACCTCATTAGCTGTTATAAGGTCACAGGGATGCTGCTGGCTCTGGAAATTGTACCACTTGTTTAAAATACAGAAAGCCAGTCAAGAGCTTAAAAGCTGCTGCTGTGTTCTTTCATGTTGCCATCATGTTTCATGTGTTGCAGGAGGTGTTAGAAGTGGAGCTCGACCAACTTCAGCAGTTCTTCCAAGAGGTAAAGGTTTGTCGGATTCCCCTGAATCCTGCGCTTGTTGTCCAAGGCATACAGGCAGATGTAAGTCTACCTTGTGTGATGGATTGAATTTTTAGTTTTATTTTTGTTTTTGACTATAAAGGGGAGAGTGAGTAAATGCCTGCATTCGCTGGAATATCTTGCTGATATTAAGCATAAATTACCTGGTAAGATGACATCAGCCTAATCCCCTTTAAAGTGGTGGATTTAAGGCAGAGGTGAAGGGGCTGGTGGGATGGGTGCTGCCAGTATGTCAGACATTACACAGCAGTGGCACTAGAGATTGTAAACTCTGAGCAGTCCATTCCCAGCTCAGCTGCCCTGTTGTGTTGTTGAGATTGGCAAGGATACATGTCTTTCCTGAAACTGAGACTGGTTACTATCCTCCTTGCCCAGGTAGCTCTTGGTGTCAGGTTTTTTCTCACGTAAAGCTCTCGCCTGTCACTTATGGGAGCAGCTAAAGGCCTAGAGCAAGCTCTTTGTTTGCTGAGACTTGCTTAGAATTACTAAATCGCTAACTTACTTATAGGGGCCTATACCCCCTTTCAAAAATACCTTGAGGGTAAAGGAAAGAACAATGCTCTTTAGTGTTACTTGACTTTGTCCACAGTACTAAGATTCAGTTATTCTTTGTTCAGATATGTTTTCATAAACATTAAGCCAGGAATAAGCTGTTCCATCTCTGGAGAAGGAAAATGTATCCACCATCAAGTGAAAAACAAACCTGAGCACCTATATATATTACCAGTTATAGCTGCCTAATTGCAGCAATTTGTGCTCTATTTTGGTTCTCTGGCTCATTATCCATAGTGGATCTGATCCCTTCAGTTGCCTTTGACCTGTGTTTCTCCAAGTAATTGCTATTCAGCCTTGATCTGGATGAGAACTGAGATCTCCCAGCACACCACAGGCTTGGGCCAGTTCTGTATGATAGAAGTCAGAAAAAATTGAAGCCTGCTGCTTGTCCCTGCTTTCGGGCTTTTTGGAAATGACTAATGGGAAGGTATCTCACCATAAAGTCATGCTATTTATACTGCACCAGCCTGGCTGGACAGATACAAAAATGTTTAAATGTAAGTATTTGAAGAGAGATTTTTTTTTTTCATTTTTCTTATAACATTATAGGCTATTATCTTTCTATAAATACATCCAGCTTCTTGATTGAACTGTACGTCAGTATAATCATGCAAATTAGAGCTTTTAAGTGCTTATAATTACCTAAATTTAATTCATTTTGGTGTCATCTATTGATTTTACCAGTAGCAAGCACTGCTCCCAGCTCTATCAGTGATGCATTCTCTCACAGTAACCTTTCAAGCTCTTAGGGAGACATTTCAATTGGCAAAATTCCATAGGGGGCTGGGATTCCATCGTTGGCAATGGCCATTGCACTCCACAGAGGTCTGATGTGGCTAAGACAATATTTGCATGCTTGTACCGTGCTTTGATATGCTTAGATGAAAGCAGGAGACAGCTGTGTCTGGTAGTGGTTTTGTTCAAATTAGCCTCCATTACACTCCAACCTGTAAGGACAGCAGGAGCTTTTGTGGGGCACTCATTATTTCTAGAAACCAGGCCATTGATTTACCATTGTCTTTGGTTGGTTTTCAGTGGGTTTGCCCCCCACCCTCCTTTTTTTTAATGAGGATTGTAATACCTCCCTAACTCACACAAGATTTGCAGTGCTTGGCTCATTAATGCTTTCTGAAGCTTTTTGAGGTCTTCAGGTGGAAGGAGCTGTAGGGCATGAGAAGTCAGAGTTTATGTTTAATTAAGATAAATTCCACATAAAAGAGATCATGATTTTCAGAATTTCCTGTATTGTCAGCCAGAGTGAGGTTGCCAAAGAAATTGGCAGGTTCTTTGCCTCCATAAAGATTGTCTGATTGGCTGGGGGTGGTTTTTTTAGAAAATAATAGGACCAAAGGCTTTTTGATGCTTTAGAGATTCTCACTAGATCAGTCTTAAATACTTTGTCCACACAGTTCCAGCCAAAACTTATTGTTAGTAGGCTTGAGTGAAAATGAAAAACAATTAGTACAGAAAATACAATCCTTTCCTGTAATCTGATATTTAAGTGAAACAGGTTGTCTGGGAGAAAAAATGTCTCATTTTTCAGACCCAGTTAAACAGTCAGTAATATCAATATTTATTTTTGTTATCAATGCTACTGAGCATTATTTAAAGATGGTATCTTTTTCAGAGCTATTGTTTTGGTCTGACATTTTGTGTGTGTGACATTGTTGTTCTTCTGTCTCTTCTTTTTTTCCCTTGAAGTCATGTTCATATTTTACATCCAATGCTTTTCCATTAAAAATCTCCTTCATCAATGCAAATGCTCCAAGTGGAAACATCAATGTTATTTTTAAGGTATGTGCTTCCTCTAATCCTCAGGTTCTTTGGTATGGAAAATGATGATTTAAAATTCCTCTAATTTATGTTTCAAACCTTGAGCCTGACAACAGGTGATTTGGATTTGCTGCTCACTTATATTTTAAAGCTGGTTTATTTATCACATTGAAGTCAGAGGGCAAATCTCAAAGAGAGTGTTCAGAATGACTGAGACCATTAGATTTGCCCATATGTTTCTAAAAACCCAAAATACTGGAGTGTTAGAGGCTGCGTTTGCCTTACAAAACTAATTCTGCCCCTATCAGCTAGCGTGGGGGAATGGGCTGAGGAGGACAGAGGTGGAGGAGACAGCAGAGGTGCTCTGTCTCATTGGAGTTTCTTGGAGGAACTGACTCTGAAAATAAAGCTCCAAAAATAAACTCTGGTTTATTTTCAAGCTGTTATCTAGAAAAGCTTCAGAGTTCAGAACAGCTCGTCCACTAAAAGACAATACATGCATTTTAAAGTTAGTTCTCTTTCAGGTGAGCAGAAGTCATCCCTAACAGTGGATACTAGTTTTAGGGAAGAATACATGTCCATAAGATGGTGATGGATACAGAATGGTCAGTGTTGCCAATGGCCTTATTCCTAGATCTCTTGCAGAATCATTTTCCAAACTAGAAGTCAAAAACATTGATAAAAATAAATTAAAAAAACTTACAAACCAAAAAAGATTTCTATGCTAACTTGAGTTAAATTGACTTTTAGAGTAGCTATGATTCTCAGAAATAGGAGTATGCTCTCCAGGCCTGTTAGGAGGAAACCAGCAGTTTTAAAGTTTTTCTGAACATTTAGAATCCTAGTTCTTATGCTATTTAATCTAAGAATCACCTTTTCCTGTCAGCAAACCATTGTGTTAAGGTATCTCTTACTTGTAGTATAGTTCCATTGCTTATTCATGACAGATGAAGCATGCATAAAATGATAAGCACTGATATTGTACTAAATTGTCTACTGACTATATGTGAGGGAGGGTAAGTGGAGAGAATTAGATTTTTTGCAAGTTTGCGTACTAGGAAGAGTTATTTGGAGTCAGAATTACCTTTAAATGAAGGAAAAATAGATTCGGATATTTTGTTTTTTAAGATGAGTTTATGTCTCTTCAGGTTCCTATTTCGTGGCCATAAATGTCTGCAGATTGGAATGTTTATATGAAAAGAATGAAATGAAAGAACAAAGCATGTAAAATGCTAGTAAAATTCATATATTTTACATAGAATGGGATAGGGAAACAAAAAAGTCAGGACTGTTGTTTTCACAGGCCATTTACTTAGCCATGGTGCAACATAATCTCTTCATTAATTCTTGTGGCTACAATTAAAGCTCCATTTCACTGAGATTATTGTTTGATCAACTCCATGGGGAGAGGGGTCATCACTGCATCACTGTTTGAAACTGCATGTGAATCCTCTAATGGATAAAATGTAAATTTACGATAGAATTCCCCTTCAGCCTGCTGTGAAGCTTAACATTAGGCAAATACTGTCATTTGTAAAAAGGGATCTAGCATTAGGTAGATGTTAAAGTGTAACTAAATTAGGATCCTACCTTGGATTAAATTTTCAGACTCTACTAATTGCATAGGAATAATAAGCAGAAAGGCCACAGTCAATCGGGGAGCTTTTGTTACCATCTCAGTGGCTGCCTGTGTGTGCCATCTTCTCTGTCCTCTTCTGACACAGGGACATAAGTAGCAACTTTGAAGAAAAACAAGAGCAATCTATTGTAAATGAATGTAGTTACTTTGGTGGGCAAAAAGTTCAAATTAAATAGGATGTTATTTCTGTCTGGTATTGAAGGAGAAAACTGAATTTTATTTGCAATTTTCACAGATAGGTGATGATCTACGTCAAGATATGTTGGTTCTGCAAATTATTCGGGTGATGGACAGCATCTGGCTCCAAGAGGGACTGGATATGCAAATGATCATTTATAGGTGTTTATCTACAGGGAAAGGACAAGGTCAGTTTTAGATTATAAAGGAAACTTATATTGCATTATTCATATTTCATGTAAACAGAAGTATACAAAAATATTCCCTTTAACTTTTATTTTCCTGGGTCTCTTATCTATATTACTACTTAAAGAAAAAAGAAATAAACTCAGATTTTCATTTTCTTGAGCCCTTAATTGTATACTTGTCTACTCCTGAATGCTGACTTTCATTTTTTTATTCTGCCTCTCCAGAAGTATGACCAAACTCATTGGATTTTGTAGGAACTTAGGTTAGAATTTTCCAAAAGCCTCAACACCATCAGCTTGCAACAGATTGTTAAGAATAACTTCACAGTTCAAAAAATGTGCTTTGGAGAAAATTTGCCATAGCTACTGGAGTTTTAATCCAGTGTGATCCTACATAGATGCTGAAATGAGCCTAAGTGCAAGAGGCTACAGAAAGTACCTGTAGACAGGTGATGACATATTTGCACTGTTGATTTTGAAATATTACTCTTGTGATTTATGTTGCTTAGGACAGGCCTGACTCCTCTGAAAGCTTTATTTCTCTCTTTTATGGTTGTTACAGCAGAGCTGTAGCAGGGATACCAAATGCTCACTAAAGAAATCTGCTGACAGCATTAAGCTTGCTATTTTTCACTGACCAAATCTTTCACTGGAAATAATCCTTGCTCAAATGGAAGACTGATGTATCCAGATTACCTGCAGTTCAACAGCTATTAAAATAGAAAAATTAAAAGAAACATCGTTGCTTTCTGAGCCACAAAGTGAAAATGAGAGAGCATGAGTGATCTGAAGGAACTAAGGGAAAATATAGATGAGTTCAGGAACATGGCAGGTGGTTATGGTGACCTGAAAAAGATTCCTCCCTTCTTTGTAGAGATGGAAGTGAAAGCTTGAAAGCTTCTGCATCAAAGGTAAACAATACAAGAACACTATTTCTGAACATAATATTATATATAGACTCTTTCATATACCAACAAATTGATTTTTGCCAAGAAAGGTAGAGGGATTGTCCCAAATAATATTCTCTACCTGACAGTCTCTTCCTTTCAGCATCATAGCAGCAGAAAACCCCTCGGTGTCTCGCAGTTTTTCCAGACATCTTTTCCTAGGAGTTACAGAAGTGTTAATATAATTGATTTACAATTAACAATTAAGGATAAAAGGGCCAAGTGACATGCCTGTGATCATGCAGGACATGTGCCAAAGGAGACTTGTGTACACAGGTTTTCCAAGTCCTAGGATAATGACTTACTCCATGGGCCACCTTTTCCACACAAGGGAATAGGGCATGATAATTTCATGGTCATGGGAACACAGAAACATGAAAAGTGAATAAAGCACTGGTAGAATGCTACTTTCCAGGCAGGGTAGAGGAGAGGAGCCTCTCACCAAGTGAAATTGTTAGAGAAAGTCCTTCCTGTAATGCAGAGATGAAGGATGACATGCTAGGGGACCACACATGGGGACAGGGACAGAAGGCTGGCAGGCCAGGTCTGAGTTCCAAAAATGAAATTAAGTGCACAGAGTAGAGACAGAGAATTGAAGTGAAGCATTGCAAATGCTTGGCATCTCTCTGCACTGCAGAGTCCCAGTTTATGGCATACTGGATCAGACTAATTTCTGCACTATCTAGTATTCTTTCTCCCAGCTGTGATCAGCATTGTGTATTGCAGAAAAATTTGGGTAGCTTTCTAGACAACAAACACATCTGAAATAAATGTATATTTAATAGTAAATGCATGATTCTAATTTTTTATAATTTTTTAGGTTTGTACATAGTTTACCCACTTCGAATCTCTTTAAATTGTTGGCCTTGTTGGTACCTTGAGGCAGTTATATCCACAATATTGTTATTGATGGTTTTACTTCTTATTCACAGAACTGCCACCTTTTACCAGGTGTCCTTTATTTCTCATTTCCAAAAAGCAAGAGAAAAACAATACCAATCCATATTTTCTGTTGCATTCATTATTTATAAGCTTCTAATTATGTATTATTTTTTTCTGCACGGATTGATCCAACAATAGGCAATATGCTTTGATGGTCTTAATATCTTTTTAAAGTTGAAGATTTTTTCATGCAATCTCTTTTCTATCTGATTAGGATTGGTACAGATGGTGCCAGATGCTACTACACTAGCAAAGATCCACAGGGAGTCTGGACTGATAGGACCATTGAAAGAAAACACAATTAAAAAATGGTTCCGTCATCACCATCCTCTGGAATCAAGTTACCAAGAGGTAACATCATAATGAAGCTTATTACACCCTTCATGTTATACCATGGGAAAAAAGAAACCAAATTACGGTAGGCAGCAAAAACAAGTGGCTCAGACACGAGACAAGCAAGTCACATGCATAGAAGCCAGGGAATTAGCAAGTGCCACTCTCTTTCTAAGGAGTCATTGCTCTGTATCAGGTGTATTATTTTATATTTTCTGTAAAAATGTGTCACAGAGATTTTTTGAAATGTCATAGTAAAGTGAAGAGAACCTGAAGTAGAATTTCAGGCTTGAACTCGGAAATGTTTTTTTTTAGGTGAGCTCTCTAAATACTTTATTTAAATGCAAAGTGTTGGTGGGTTTCCTGTCTTTGGAAATTACCATGTAAGTACCAACAGTTTTAAAAAGCTGTTTTGTCAAAACTACCTAGTCATATGATACGGAAGATCATACTTCCCATATCACATGTTCTCATGGGATCCCATGTAATGCATCTGATTTTACGAAACTAGATGTTATACATGAGCCAAAAAATTGGAAATTTTATTTATATAAGCAAAGGTTTTCCAAGGAAGTCTTTCTATTATTTCTTTGTTGGCTGATCATGTTCTGAAGCCTATGAAAAATATTTTACTGTTTGTGTTGCTGGGATGATGTTTAGAGCCCTTTTCAGTGCCAACAGTAAATAAGTAGGCAAAAATTTAAATTTAAAGGAGTGCTTTGAGTGTTTGCCACTCTGAAAATGAAATGTTCTTATATTATTTTGTTAGTAGATGTATAGTATAAATATGTTTGATAAACTTTAGTATTTTTGTAATTATTTCATAGGATTTGTTCACCCACATTTTGACTAAGAGCACTTGAATTCCTAGTATGTCATTTGAGTTGGTTAAGTAGGACCAATCTGTGCAGAACGTTTTTTTACAAGTTTCTATGTTTACAGTGTTATGGTGGAAGTGCAGGCAACATTTAAATTCAAAAGTAAAATACTAGTAATTATTGACTGAAAACTTGATTTATTGCTGCTACTGTTTGTAAAAAGCGTCATTAATGTGCAATATTCTAAAACCAATTTCTACCCATTTTCTTTCAATTTCTAAAGCATATAAAATGCAGTCAGATCTGATTGTGTAGGGTATGCATAAAATTACTACTATGCATTCACTTCGTACTTGCTAGTGAATGAACCTTTGTCTTCTTTTACTCCTTAGTAATTTTTTACTCATAAAGTAATGTATCTAAGGTGCTCAAAAAAACTGATGCAGAGCAAGCTTTAATATCCTCATTTTACACTTGGGTGAACAAAATCACAGAAAGCTTAAGTATTTTATCCAAGGTCATCAAAGTGAGTAAGTAGCACAGTTAGACAAAAAATTCAGCCAACTCTTGTGTTGTGGCCTAAGTCTTGCATAGTGCTGTCATCCGTATCAGCCATTGCAGCTGGCACACTGTGTCTGCAGGGAAGTCCTGGGTGCCTAAATAATCGTTGACCTTGGCTAAGTTTTGTCCAAAAACATAAAGACCTAGATTGGGATGGTTTAGGGTTCTATATTACGTTATGTATACATTGTAATTTAGATTCATGGGACATGAACACGTTTGAATAAGAACTGCATTTTCAGTAGGATTGAAAAAGACAAAAGCTGTTCCTTCCACAAGTCATATGGGGAGAGGCTGAGGGAGCTGGGGTCGTTTAGTCTGGAGAAGAGGAGGCTTAGAGGTGACCTCATCACTCTGCAACTACCTGAAAGGAGGTTATAGCCAGGTGGGGGTTGGTCTCTTCTCCCAGGCAGCCAGCAATAGGACAAGGGGACATAGCCTTAAGCTCTACCAGGGGAAATTTAGGTTGGATATTAGAAAGAAATTCTTTACAGAGAGAGTAATCAGGCATTGGAATGGCCTGCCCAGAGAGGTGGTAGATTCACTGTCCCTGGAGCTTTTTAAACTGAGGTTAGACGTGACACTTAGTGCCATGATCTAGTAAACAGACTGGAGTTGGATCAAGGGTTGGAGTCGATGATCTTGGAGGTCTTCTCTAACCCAGTCGATTCTGTGATTCTATGATTCTTATGCTTTGGAGTAAAAAAGTGATCATTGTTTGCACCAGGAATAACTCTGCTGTGAAAGAGAGCACTGAATATGTGTGTTGTGAAAGAGCTTTGGCAGCTTCTTCTGCTAGAAGTCACAATTGTTAAATACTTTCCACTGAAGTTAGCAGGGAACTTGGAATCCACCTATGAGAGTCTGGTGAGCAGGTAATTAGAGAGGAGTACATTTTCCTGTATCTGCCCTGGGCACCTTTTGGTAAACAGCAATGTAATATTGAAAAGAGATTCATGAGACAGAGTTGAATGAGCTGATCTAGTTACATGAAGCAGACTAACCATGAAAGGGCACATGTGCACCACGGAAAAGAGCATCAGGGAGGTAGGTGATATTAAATACCACTGCTAGGCTGGTTTTTGGGCCTCTTTGCATGCCACTAAGTTTGATCCCATAGTCCGTTCACAGATTGCAGGATCACAGATGCTGTGAGCAGCAAAGTATTTAGCCATTCTTTATTTCAGTTCATTTGTGTAAAATGGGGTTCAATTTTTTGGGTTAGAATATTGTGAGGCTTGATTGATTAGAATTTGAGAAAGGCAACTGAGTTCTGGAGAAAAAAATATTCATATAGATACAGAACATGACAGTGGGTATAAAATAACCTGCCTTGTTTATGAAGCAAATGGTTAAATTCGTGGATTTTCATCTAATGTTGTAACAATTGCTTCTACAACATACATGCAGAACATTGAACAGAAAATGTCAGCTTCCTGCCAAGAAGCTTGCTTTCCTTATGCATCTTTCACCTTAAAGTTTTCCATAGACTTCACAGTATCTGTGGAACACAAGGTGAAAATCTCATGCATAAAGTTGTTCTTGCATTGTAACTTTGAAATGCGTTTATGACTTTTTTGAGTACCATTTCTACAAACACTTCTCTGTTAAAGTTTTGGCAACAAGCAAAGCATTTGTGGATTTACTTTTTGTTGTTGTTGTTGTTTTATTAGCATCACAAACCAACCCATATCTGTGTAATTCATGTAAATGCTTTCATTTTCCTAACTAGGCAATAAGGAATTTCTTTTATTCCTGTGCTGGCTGGTGTGTTGTTACCTTCATTCTGGGAGTCTGTGATCGACACAGTGACAACATAATGCTGACAAAAGCTGGACACATGTTCCACATAGATTTTGGAAGATTTTTAGGTCACGCACAGATGTTTGGCAGCATAAGAAGGTTAGTATCTGTAGTAGTACACATGGTAAATTTTAAGGCAATGTTCTGAAATTTCAGGGCCTTATCAACCCCCGTTAAAAAAGAAATATACAAATGAGATCATGCTTCTTTTTCTTTCTGAATTTTCCAAAACAACATGTTTTTGTTGTTTCTTAAAACCTCTAAAAAATGCAGGAATGACTGGAAAAGGAATTAAAACATGTTGAAGATCCCCTTTCAGTGTAAAGGAAAAATCTAAATCCTTTTTGGCCAGACAATGATGCAATTCAGTGACCAGAATAGTAGACTGGCCTATGCCAGTCTGTTTGTACAGAATTCTAATATCCATAATTTTTTTTTTTTTAACGGAGGAGTGTTCCTATAATGGATCCAAAATCATGCATCTATCTAATTGACAACTTCTATATATTCAGAAAAGAAACCAAATAGACATGGGGAATAATTACATTATGACTCTGTGGGTAAATTTACAAACTTTTTTGTGGTCTTTTGAAGTTACGCATCCAACCACACTGAGCTCAGGGGTTGCTTTGCAAATATCTGATTTACCTTTGTATCTGCCTTTGATGGAACTATCCTATGACAAAGATAAATAAAATAGTGTGATCATGTATCCAAGCTTCTCATGTGAACATACTATGAATTAATTGGAATGGAATGAGAATAAATCGGATATTATAATGTCAGTATGTCTAAAACACAAACTTATAGCAGATCAAAGAATGGATGAATGATCCCTAATAGTGATGAGTACTGTGTGTATGTCTTTCCTCCATGTTTCCTAACCATTTTCAATTTTCAGAACAAGTATCAGAATTAGCTAATTGGTTTGGTAATTTTTAAGCTGGCCTTTGCTGTAGACTATCTCAGTGTGTTAGACAGACATAACAATGTGGGAGTATTGATATGAGGGAAGCTGATGAGAATAATAAGTACTTCTAAGCCATGCAGTCAAAAGATTTAGTTGCAGTGCTCAAAATTATCATCCATCAGTCAGGATATGCTCCCTTAATCCGACTTATTTGCTGTGGAAATAATAAAGCAGAACAGAGTAATAAAAACAGATACTCATGCACACTCCTTGTCAAGTGCTGCATCCTTCTCTCCAGCAAAACTCCTTTTGGAACCTAACAGGAATTTCCTTGAGTATTAGTTTTACATAAGCAGTGAATTACCTAGTTGAGTAAACAACAGGGTGAAGCAAATATAGGAGGGAAAACAACAACCAAATTTTAACAGAAATCATGTAATAGCAATAATAAAAATGGGTACTAACTTTACTGTTTTACAGCTTAGTTACCCACCTTATTAAGTCTAGGAACATGACTTAAAATGTAGTGACTTCCATAAATAGCAGCCTCTTTACCTTTTCTCAATGCAGTGTTTTGCTTTTAAACTATAGAACAAAATCATACATTTAGGACCTCCACTCATGGACTGCCCTCATGATTCCTTGGGAAAACCAGGTCTCCCACGGAACAAGAGGTTTTGAACACTGTGGGATAATAATTGTTTTCCTCAAGCCTGCATGCAACTGAGCAGATACACTATTAATGACTATAGTTCTCATGAGTTGCATGCACCTTCATGAAACATAACATACTATTTTTAACACAGGAACACAGGGATATCACACTTTAATATCTCAGTTTTCAGGTTCTCTCAAAATTTAAACTCTCAGTGCTATTTGTATCTACTCATTCCCACAAGGAAAGGCCTGAAATAAGCTTAGCCTCTGGTTTCTTTAACAGCTCTTATATTATACTTTTATTTGAGGTCTCATTAGATTTTTGAGTTCTTTGCACCCCCAGATTATCACACTCCTAAATTAATACTGAAAAAACAGCAGCACAATGCTGTCAAACCTGAAGAATTATTAGTGCTGACCCTTGGGGGTTTGTACAGTCGATGCCCTACATACACTTATGAGGTTCTATAGGTGGTTTTAAATAATGAAAAGCTTTTGATGCAAATTCCTATACATGCAGCTGTTCTTTACAGACATCACACAAAAAACCTTGGGTATTTTTAGTGTAGAATGAAATCAATGCAAGTGAATAAAGGCTTATAGAAAAGGCGTCTCTGAACTGTTTAAAACAGTAATTCCCTACAGAATTGAGGAAGCTGCTTGCCACAGCTGTCCATTTTCTGTTCTCGGGGAATGCTTTTTGCCATTACAAACCCCTAATTCCTCATAAAACTTTATGAGGATAGATCCCCTGCAGTGTTCTGCGTATGGAGAGTTTCTTCTGAAGTGCAAGGAGTACTCAGGCAGCTCAGAGACTTGCACGCTGTCAGGCACGGGCTGCAGTTCTTTCTGTCAAATCCAATACAAGTCTTCAGAGAACCTTTTGAAGCTGATATGACTCATACAGTCATGCTCGCTTCTGCATTCTTGATTGTGTAACACCCCAACAAGGAATTAGTTAACTTTTCTGATTCCTACTCTCATCTTTAAGTGATATCCAATAAATCTGTTCAGTTTTGATTCCAAGTCACAAATCAGTTCTTCCTGATTTCAGATGGAAGAGGAATCAGGAACTTGCTGTCTTTTCTACTTCGTTGTGCCTTCACAGTGCAGCAACTACTTTAAGTAGTACTAATAACCTGTCTTTCCTTGCATTGAGGAGCTAATGTTTCAGAAGTGTTGGAGGGAGACATATGATGTATCTAACCAATAGCATAATAACAGAGCTTGGCAGAAGAATTATTCCCAAAGTCCCACAGGGAGCTTTCCTACTGAACCATGAGATCTTATTATCTCTTTTTTTTTTTTTAAATCATAATGGATGACATGTTTTGTTAGTGGTCATAAAATGTTCTTTTCGTTCTCTAATCCAGCCTCCGCTTTTGACCCTACATTTGACCCTAAAGCAGACAATTCTGCAGGTACCCATCAAAATGTATGAAGAAATGTTTTTTTTAATTTCATGCAACATATTCTTCATCTACTGAGTATCCTGTGGCAGTCATCTTAGACCAATTCCAACTTAAATAGGTGCTGTATTATCCAGGTAATCATATGGGACTAGGTCAGTCATCAGATGGTTTGGAAGAAGGTGTTTGCATTATGGTTGTCCTTGCTGTGCTTTGTTTGATTTTGTTTTCTTCTTTTCTGTTCTGACCAGTTCCTTTTGAACATTCCTTCTTTGGTGAATTAAGCAGTAAGAGATTTATTTAAATCCTGTGCTAACTGAACTAACCCAAACTTCAGTTGTCTCATCCTCCCCACTACATATCACTTCCAGCACTGTCATCTGTATTTTTTCAGTCAATGATGTGTGGTGTGAAATTTGGTGGCAGGTCCAACTAACGCAACACTGTAAATTCATTGTCCATTCTGCGCTTCAAATATCCAACCATCCTGATTACAGACAGCACTCACTGGCTTTTCTTTTCTCTGATCAAAATCATAGAGACCCTCTTGTCTCTTTGCCAAACTAATCCTGAGTCTTGGCGTGGTTTTCCCAAAAAATCTGTTAAGCTGGTTTTCTTCTACAAAGTTAATTACTAGAGGCAGCATAACTATTCCATTGGGAAATTCCAGTTATTAAGGAAGTTTCAAAAACATGGGAAAATTATGTTTCCCACATTTTCTTCCTAAGTCAGTGTTTTCTTACACTGAAAAGTACTTAAGAAAGCCTGAGCATATAGAGATGTAGAAGTACCTCTCTTTATTTTAAAGGTAACACATTTCATTTTTAGTGCTAATAACCTAAAACGAGCATCATTGTCTTACTGAAAGTGTTTATTTGGAGAAAGAAAACCAAAACAATAAGCAAAAAGCATTATTTTCAGGTATTTCTTTCTGAAACAGAAATGTTAGCATGTGGACATGGAAAAAAATAAGTTGTGTCTGCATATTTTGACCATATTGTATCTACAATATTGACTATATTTTATCTATATTTTGACAAAGGGAGTGTTGGCATGCCTTAGAAGTGCTAAATATGATCACCATGTTACATTTTTAGCACCTGGACATACTTGAAAAGTGCAGGATGTGTCTCCATCCAAGCAGGAAAGAACGAGCCCACTGCTGCAGGTTGCAGGGGGTTCATTCATGCAAGTCCATCAGTGGAAGTCACAGAGCCCTGAGGTGGTTTTTGTGGTGGATAACTTCCAGGCACAAGCTATTGTTGGTGTGTTTTGTTGGTGTTGCCTGTTGCTCAGAGTGCAGGCTCATCTCCACACTTCATTTTCCATGTCTATGTCCTTCATAAGATCTGTGCCTTGCTGATGGGAGGTCGTATGATTTGCACCGAGATGTAGCTGGAAGCTTGATGAGAGGGGGTGGTCGGAAACCTGGAGCACTAAAACTGAGTGGCAGTCAGTGAGGTTACCTCAGCTCTTTCAAATAATCCAAAGAGGGTTTGACAAGTGTTTCCACCTGAAGCCTCTCAATGGTCTGTTGTATTTGTTTGATTGGCCTGTAAATTGGGAGGGATAATGGTTAATGAGGGCATGAATGTAATTACTTTTTTCTTAGTTGCTCCAAGGCATCTAGAAACTGAAGTTCTGCCTAGAGAGAGGGGGAGTAGCAGAATGCATTTCAAGCTACCTTTTCCCAGGTACAGCAAATTCATAGACTGTTTACCACTATGGGTCTAGTAATGTGGGTTTTCAGAACAGCTTTAGGAAGAACCGAGCTGATGAACCATCTCCCTGAGAAGAGAGCAGAGTTTTTATCTCATCTGCTTGACACTCAGGTCACTGGAGAGTAAGTTTAAAATACAGGGCTAGAGTGTGGGCTCTAGTGAAGTCAGCAGTTGGTCAAGAAGAAAACTGGCCTCTGACTTCAGTAAAGGCCTAAAATTTTACCTAGGTATGTATAAGGAAGAGGAATATCCTCTCACCACTGGGATACTTTGAAGCAAATTTGAAATAAGACTGAAGTGCAAAAAAGCAGATTTCAGTCAAGTGACTTTCTGTAGTCATTACATAGGTGAGGGTTTGTTAGAGTTGAGGGGAAAAAATGGCAATTTCAGTCCTGACAATTGAAAATGAGGAAATAGAGGTGATGACTCCATTGTTTGCAGGTTCTGCCTTTTATTTTAAGGGGAGCTTTAGTTCTATTTAAGTCTACATATGAGCCAAGCATTCTTAATGGACAGGTATGTGTGATGAGATGCCAAAAATTATCTTCATATCACCAAAGCTCCTATGCTTGCCAATCATTTATATTGAAATTACATATTCCTTAATAATCCACAATACCACTTAAAAAAAAAAAAAGGGTGATTTAATTTTCCCTTGGAAACAACGGTGTGCTTACTATGGCAGTTTTTCAAGAAAGATAAACTACTTGGGAAAAGGGGACCTGTGCAAATCTGTGGTCTTGCCTCTTCCTCAGATACTTCACTGAGATACATTCTAAGTTGTACTGTTTAGGGCTAATTATTAGACTTGGGTCTGTGAAGTCTGTGAATCAGTCTGTAGCGTTTTTTCACCAATACCATGAAGTCAAAAGCATCCTTTTATCATCATTTTACCAGTTGTTTGTGCATCTGTTTCTCTGGTCAAATATATTTTCTATTAAAATGCAACTGAAATACACTTCATAAGCAGAAGGGAGAATTGTTTAGTTGATGCTGTGGTGGGGTGTATTTCTGGTGGTAAGCACCTGCCTGTTTTGTTTGGCAGTATTAGCATTTTTGCAGATTTAAAAGCCACTGAGTCAGGCAATGATAGGAGTGTGGATTGGTTATAACCTTAGGCTCTAAAATAGATGAAGCAAATAATTTGCAGTGGCCTCAATTCTGGTCTTTCAAAGTGAGCTTTACTGATAGGAAAGAGAATTAGATCCCACAGAATGAGTTGGTTTTCTTTTTTCCTTCTTTATGTTGGAGAAGCTGTTGTGAAGGTTTTCTGAAGATAAGATGTTCCTGCCCTTCCCAATGAGAGGTGTAAAACTGTCTTCCCTATTGCTCCTGGGTAAACAAGCCCACCTTCCTCAGCCACTCCTCACCATCAACTACCACCAACATCTTGGTGGCCCTTTGCTAAATTACTCCAGTTTAGCTACATCTTTCTTGCTCTAGCAGCGTATGAGCTATTAAGTGCTAAGTAGAACATCTTTCTATTTGGCATCTTTCAGTGTTTTGATTTGTAACCAATATGATGGGATAGAGAATGTGTTTGTTCATTTTTTAGTGGAAGGCTGTTGTAAAAGGTTTTGACTGTGCTAATTCAAACTTCTGTAATTTTTTAGAAAGGGATCTGAGAGTTATACTGTGGTCAAGTTGAATATGAGTTGATAAAATACTGAATTGGAAAGCTTGAAATGTGAAGTAATGGTTTTGCTTCATCTAACACTGGGAAAACTTCAGCTGGAATATTTTTAACATTTTACTTTTAGATAAATGTGAGTAAGGAGTATGGAGAAATTACAAGGAGTCCAGAGAAAGGCAATTAAAAATATCAGACATCTGAAAAACAAGACTTGTGAGAAAAGGTTGAAACAATTGTCTACAGAAGATTGAGAAAAGACATAGTGACAATCTGCAAATACATTAGGGACTGCTGTAAAAAGACAGGATCTTCATGTTCCCTTAGGAAAGAACAAGAATTAATAGGATGAAAGCACAACAAGAGTTAGATTAGACATTAAGGAAAAAAACACTGTGAGGGAACATACTAGAACAGAAATTTGATAGGGAGATTTGAGAAGAAATCTATGACAATAGGCTAAATAAGCATCTCAGAAGTATGTTTATAGTTGATCTTGTTCTGGTAAGAAGAAAAATTGCATGTCTCTTGTGGTCCAGGCATATTTCTCTATGAATCTTCATGTGTTTGCTGGAGACAGATTGTATTGTGCAGTTTTTCCCTGTTTCATTATTCAGTATATAAAAGGAATACCATTGCTTATACTTTTTTCTGTTTCCACAAATATATATGATTACTATGATTAAATATTTTCACTTAGCTTAGAGAAATAAGCACTCATGTTCATTTATTTTGTGTGAGTGTATTTTTCAATAAACTTTTGGCTTTTTCTGCAAAGGATGTCAACAGTCAAGCACTTTCTAAAAGTTTTTGCTATTTTATTGGCTACATCTAAATTCCACATAGTCATACTGAATACTATCAGTCACTCTTGACTCAGCCAAAATGGTTTTACAGCAGTCAGGGAATACATGGGGGCGTGTGCTGCTAAGCAACTCGTTTTTAAACTGCACACAGTTCTCCCTGGTTTCTCACGCACTGTCGATATGACAACTTGGACTGCAACTGTTTTGATCTCATTGTATTAATCTGTGTGACTTGCACTTTTCCATAACTACACCATTGGGAAGTTTAGATTGGATCAGAGTAAAGGTCATTTGTTGTTGATTATATCATCTGCTTTTTCTGCTTAATATAAAAGGAAGTCAGTGTATCATTCTAAAAGGTTCTGTACTGTGAGATTCATGGTAGGAAAAGCTAAAACCATTGTTGATCTTACAAGCTTTGATAGTCAGTTTACATCTAGTGTTTCATAACAAATCCTGATGATCTTACTGATTTTCTAGGAGTGCAACATATTTCTAGCCTACAGTTAAGTCCCAGTAAATGTTCCCATCACCCCCGACCAAGTTTATTTTTGCATGATCTCTTCATTTACTTGAGGTTTCCTTTCTTCCTTCCCTCTCATGACATATGATCCAAACATTTGTAATCTCCAGAGGAACTGCAAAACACATTCCCATGAAAATCTTCAATCTCTAAAAGCAGTACATGGCAAAAAAAAAACAAACCAAAACAATAAAACCACCCTAAAACTAGCCTTGCTTCTCACTGAATGGCTTGAGTGAACTCTTTTGTCACAGCCATAGTAAAGGACAAGTCTTTAAAGTCCAGGACTGCAATCAGACTCTGTCATAAACAGGAGTATTGCCTTTTTGACCGATTTCTACTGTAAAACCAAAGGGTTCATTAATCTCATCTAGGGCTTTGGGGGGAAGGGGGGGCGGGGAGGGGGAGAAAGAAAGGAAAGAAAAGAGTAGTTCATCTGTGATAAGGTAGGTTTAATGATTTTGAGAGGTTTATTGGCTGTACGTCTTTGGTCTGTCTCAAGCCACACTAGTTCCCTCAATGAGGCTTTTCTTCTCTAGAAATAATAGTACTCGACATTACAATTACACAGTAGAGGTCATTCAACAATGCTTCAATTCCATATTTCTTTAGCACACCATAAAGAAAAGAAAAAAGGCTTTTGGTCTACAGAGATACAGGAAAAGGCTTTTACTTGTAAATACTTTTATCATACCAGTTTTGTTAAACTGATGTCAGTCGTTTCTTTAATTTGATGGAGGCAGCAATTTGTAATCAGTACAGATTTTAGGCCAAGGGGCTCTTGTCCCATTGGCCATACACGGTCATTGGTCATTGAACATTGTATGCATGTAAAGTATCACCAGCCTTAGCTGTGACCTTGAGGGTAGGTTTTAGAGTAAGAGTTATCTAATGTTTGTATCTTGTAGATAACTTATGTGAGCAAGGTATGAAATAGGTTTAGGTCCAAATGAATATTATGATTACCGTGCCTTTGGGTGCATTGCTCATCTTCTGAATAAATGCCATCATGTAATGTGATCCTGGCTATGTGCCACAAAGAAGGCAGTCAGTTAGAGATGTACTGGTTTGATATGGAAATACACACTGCACTGGGGGGAGGTTCATTCTGGTCTACAGAGGGTGTGGGGGTGTGTGGTGCATTGTCCACATCAGGGCACATTGTGCTTTTTTCCTTATGTGGGCTAAACCAACCTCTGTTGTTCGCTCATGTAAATTTTCCCATGCATCATGGATGGGGACTGGTCTTGGCTCTTTGTAGTTTTGCTGGAGCAATTTTTAGACTATCCCCTTCTATGTTTTTCTTTTCCAAAGGAGTTTGTGAAAGCAGCAAGGAATATTTTACATCTATATGCAGACATTCAGCCTGTCATTTGATTTTTCAGAATCCTTTATGTACACTGCAGTAAGTGTCTCCTCCCACTGAAACTTTGTTTTTTAGTACTGTTCTGAGAGATCACTGTGCTCTTCCTTCTAGTGTGTCTTGCCTCCCATATTCTAAGTTGGTTTTATGTGTTTTGGTTTTTTTTATTTACATTGCAAAGTGTTCTCTTTATGAACAACCAGTTTATTTAGACACACAGAGGACTGAAGCTTCAGCATCTGACTGATTGAAGGGGTTACCTCATGAGAGAGGCTCTGATATCACAAGATCTTAAGCAAAACCAAGGAAATCAAATATCTACATCGTATTTTGCAGGTTGACAAGGAAGGACACAGTCCTAGCATCTTAGAAGACAGTTATAAATGATACTGAGAAATTTAAGAACCTTGTAGAAGTGCTTTGCATCATTTTACAAGTCAAATTAATCTACAAATAAAATGTAAATACTAAAGTATTGGTTACATGTTCAAATGGATCCTTTAGCAACAAGTGTAGGAGAACTGAGTAATGTTGCAGTGATTGTATTATGTGGAAGTTGGCCCACAGCCCAACCCAACAATGTTAAACACCATATTTCTTCCAGTAAAGTAATTTCTGATTGCAGTATCTATTTTCAGCTCAAGTAGCTCTGTGTGGGAGACTTGGCCTAGCTCTGAAAGGGCTGTGTTTCCATAGTGTGATTGCGTCTCTTGATGCAGTTGGACATCAGAAATCAAATATGAATTTTGAAAAGCATGCATAGTATTTATAGCACTAGTTTTGACTTTGGAATACTTTAGCCCAAGAGCAAATCTGAGCTTTAGACATTCTCAAGATGCTAAAATGCTTCCAGATCAGGATTTAGATTGGACTTCTGTCCACTGATAAGTCAAGATGTTAATGTTCCTAATTTTCTGGATCTGTCTCTCTTTCCTATGGGCTTCAACAAATTGAATTCTGTGACTCTAATTGTATCAATTTTTTTTAATACTTAATGTCTATTTTAAATACGACTGATAAACAAAGGATAAGCTAAAAGATGAATGAGTGAGTGAAAGAAGGTTCTGGTAAAATCTCACACTTGGAAATCAGTAAAAGATACAGGTTTGTAATTCTCTGAGAGCTACAGCACAGAACTACACAATAGGTCTGTAACGTGGAAGAAAACAATTACTGTTGTGGACCTTCATCATGCCTAGTACTACCTAGCTGAAATTGAATAATATATTTTTTTAAAAATAGCAAACACCTCAATGGCCTGGACTGCTTTGAGGTGAATGACAAGCATCGGTGATCTGGATTCAAAGTTAAGCTGCTATGTAAACCAGGAAGAATTTCCAGACATGATGGTGGGAAGGCCACAAGCATTTCTGGTGACTAAAATTTTCAGCTGCAGCCTAGAATCTCATGACAACTTGTTTTTCTTCCTACAATTATAAAAGGCAGGTATTTTTATGGGAAAATAAGGAAAACTGAGTAAAACTAATCTGTCTCATTTATGAATGCATCAGGAAGCAGAGTGGGTTCAGACTCAGCCTGTGTTTGAGGTTTTATCATGAAATAGACATCTTTAAATTTGCTTCTGAATTCAAACTTCCCAAGAATATTTAGTTTATTCAAGTTCATCTTGAATTAAGGGCTAGCATACATTGTATATTGCCTTGGAATAGAGCCCTCTAATCTATTTACATTCCTCTGTGTACACAGTTGTGATGAGTAAATCACTGCAGTAGTTTTTTCTGTGTGAAGATGGAGTTTATCAGGACTTTGTGAAACTGTGGAATGATAGTATTGTTAGCAGAAGCCTGGCTAATCTGTTGTCTTCTGCAAGAGCATGCCACAGCCACAAACTGCTAGTGATAAGAAAAAAGGCAAGCCATGTTGTCAGATTCTGCACCTTATTTACTCTAGGGTGAATACAGAGTAAATGTACAGAAAACAAGACAATGTATTTATATTCTGTTTTGAGTCAGAAATATCTCTTCAGAATGGTGTATGTTTAATGATATCGTACCTCGTTGCTTTTTTTGTGCCTGCTGGATTGTGGAGGTGTAGGATTTTTTCTTAAATTCCCTTCTTGCCTACTAGGGAGTTGATATTTATAACCCAACCTCTTTGAGAAGAACTTTTAAATATTTCAATACAGAGTGAGAATTTGTTTCCAGATTCACTTCCAGGCTAGAGTCAAGAAACTAAAGCAATGAGAGTTTAAAAGGAAAAGCAAAGACGAGCCAGAAGAAAACACTTGATCAGTTGTTGGATTTCTCTTGCTCTACAACCTGTCTCTGGCCCAATTAGTCAGTGACACCAGGCAGAACAATAGAGATTTCCACACAGAGGAAAGAAGATAGGGTATAATAAGGAAGGCAATATTGGAAAAACAAATGTGAATGATGAGTTACAAATATTAACTGTCTTGCATGATTAGTAATTTTCAGTGATATTTCTCATGTAATTGTTCTCTTTTCAAGGGACCGAGCTCCCTTCATCTTCACATCAGAGATGGAGTATTTCATCACAGAAGGTGGAAAAAACCCACAGCGTTTTCAAGAGTTTGTGGAGCTTTGTTGTCGAGCTTATAACATAGTCAGGAAACACAGCCAGTTACTCCTGAATCTGCTAGAGATGGTAAGAAGCTTGAGGATAAAACCAAAAATCAATTTCCTCTGGTGTTTCTTCTCTTTTACCACTTCTTTGCTGCCTCCCAGTAGCACTGTGGTTTGAAGAGGTATCAGCTGCACTGCTGCAAATGTTAGTGCTGCACTTCCTGTCCAAGGAAACCATCCAGTTTCAGTACTAATTTCTGAGAGAAGAAAAGCTAAACTGCTTGATGTTCTTTCTTTTTTTTTGAATGCATTATATTTTACAAAATAGCAAAAAACCGCACTCAGCCCTTTTTCTGGGTCTTCAGGAATTCATTTTCCATTCCTGTTGTCGTTTACAAGACAAAGTAAGCTAAATATTTCACAGAGTGGGTGATTTGACAGTACATAGCAGCACTGCAGCTACAGTGATGCCATTAAAATGGCTTTTTGCACATTTATAGAATCATTTCCACAGTGCCTTCTTAGGATGGCAGACACAGGAAAGAAAGAGCACTACCCATATGGACAGAGGTTTAAAAAGTCTTCTGTATGGGTTTTTAAGACCACTCGGAGTTTTTAGCCTTAAGTATTGCTACTGATTCATGTGCTGTGGCAGATTCCATAACTGCTTTATGCCTCTATTTACTTGTGTGTGAAAGGTTAATGATTTGCTCCATCACGGGTACAATGAGAATATTAAATTAACTAATCTTTGCTAAGATGCTTGGCTAAGATATTAATCCAAAACATATGTCCGGGGCCCCATGATGCAGGGGACTGGTCTGTGCATGAAAAAGATGACATGACTTATAAACAGAACTCCTGCTGAGATTGGGGTGCAGCCAAAAAGTTGCTCTATAAACACTACTTTATCGTCTCCAACTTATGCAGTGCAGGAGGGGGGAGAAATGGCAAGAATCTCTCATCTTGCCTCTTCCATCTTCTACTTCCCATGTAGTGATAGAGGGAGTGATTTCCCAGTATGGAGCAGGAAGGATTGCTCCAGCTCTCTTAAACTTGTTGCTGAGTAGTCACAAAGGTGCAACAAAACTAGATTCCCATCATAAAGCACAATTTTGCACTGGAAGCCATGCAGAGTGCAGTTGTAGGAGATACTGTCCAAGTAAAAGAGGCTCTGGAAAACTCAGGAGGAAAACAGCCCTACTCTCTTCCACAGCAGTAATCCCTGCCTTTCTGAACAGGTTGCCTAACACTGCAAATACAGCTACATCTTCTGCCCATCTCCTTGTCCCCAGTGCAGTCCTTTTTTTTCTGCAAGCAGCAGAGATAATGATGTTAGATTACTCTGGGATAATAGAGAGAGCATGTTAGGAAAATGTTCCCAGCAGGAGCTCTGAAATAACTAGCTACCTCTGTCTGGATATAGATCAGGTTTGTCTATATTCAGGATGTGGTGCATCTTTTGTTTCTGCTGATCTTGTAGCAGAGGTAATAGTGCTGAGCTAAAAGTCGGCAGCCAGATATGTTTTAATATTTGTCAATGGGCTGCAGCTCAGTCAGCTATATTGCATTTCATAATTGAAAAATAACTGGCAGCAGACTCACACCCCATTGATGAGCACTTCCTATCAGGAGGAATTAAACAAACAAGACCTGGTTGTAAATGCCTTGTTTTTGCCAGTGATGTTTGCAAGGGTGAGTCTGGTTCTGCACTTGAAATGGAGGGTTGGTCAGAAACTGTAAATATCAAAATGTTTTAGTTCCATGGGTCATTTCTAGAAAAAATAAATAGACTGTGAAGTTCCACTTTGAATTAATTTCCATTCCCAGAATTTCAGATGTTATCATGAACGGATAGGATTAACTAACCACTGCTTATTTGTATTAATGGCAGTCTAAGATTTCTCTCAGTTTGGAAATCTGCATCATTAATCTTTCATTCTTCTCCCACATTCTGTTTTCTGAGAAGCTGATTATAAAACATGGCTTAAAAAATTAACAATAAGACTATTTCTAAAAAGTAGAGTACTTCATAGAAGCAGTAAACTGTGCCCTGGATCATCAGCAACAATCAGTTCTTTCTAGCAAATATGATTATGAACAAATTGAGGGGGTTTTGGCCTAGTTTGGGAATTAATGTTATTTCTTCGTGGTGAGCAGCGTGTTTCTAAAGCTGTACTGACATTTGCTACTGGGAGGAAGAAATATTCTGTGAAGTCTCCATCACTTTCAAAAGAAACATCTGTTGGAGACCAAAGAGTCTGCTGGCGGAGTTCAGCTGCATAAACACCTGTAGTTCATCAGCTTTGCTCTCATTTAAGATTTGATGTGAACTATTATAAAGAAGGTGATTGCAGGACACAAACACCTTTTGACTAGTTTAAAGAAATGCAAACTCCATTACTGTTGTAAAGATTTTTCAGATAGAAAATTATTAAAAGGGGCTTAGATGTGAGAGAGCTAGAGAAACTAGAGAGCAAGTAATTGATCCACTGTGATAAGAAACAGGTCAACTTAATACTATAAAAGAGGAGACTGCACCTACATAGAGCACATCTAAAACTCAAGAATCTTTTGTCCCTATACAAGTCATTTCACCCTTTTAAACTCAGAAACACCATTTGAGAAAAGAGGATCAGGAAAGACCCCCATTTTGGAGGTCTAGCGAATGAAAATGCGAGGACTATTCCTATTCCATGGGATGGCAGCCTATGCATCACACACCAGCTCTGAATCCAGGCCCAGGGAGAGTGTAGGCAGCTCCACTCAGTGAGGCAGGCCTGGGATAACCCAGGCTGGTAGGTCAAACCAGATGTGTGGGCAAACGAAGGCAACAGTGCAGGCACTTGAACTTGGGCATCCAAGTGACATTTGAGTTGCCCTGTGAGACCTGTAATTGTCTTCCAAACAGTTGTTCCATGTCTTGTCTAATTACCATCTAGTATCACCAGCCACATTGTTGAGGACCTTCCTCCATGAGGGGACTGGAAACATGGAAAACATGCTGTATGGAGGAAAAGGGATAAAGGAGTATAATAAACCTCTAGGACCCCCTTGCAGCCAGCAAAGCACTGTGTAGGTACTGCCCACATAAAGGCTTTTTTTTTTTTTCACTTTAGCAAGTGTCTTGCTATCTTTGACAGTGCAGAGAACCTAAAAAGCTCCTGGTTTTCTGTTGCATTGTAGAGTGTTAAAATTATGTTTGTATCTGGTATCATTCCCTTTTCTAATGAAGGGCAAGAAGCTTAATTTTTTTTTCCTTTAAAGGAGACAGGAGTTGTTCTTTTATAAATTGGTTGAATGTATATTGAGAAATAGCACTAAATTCACTTCATGGAGCTTTCTGCCTCTCTATTTCTTGCTAACCAAAACTCTGTGAAAACAGCAATTTAACTGTCCAATGTCAGTATAGATTGGGACTGATACAAAGCAAGATTTTCCTCATAATTCCAAAAAGAAAATATATGAAGTATTGAAACTTGACATAAAAATATTGAGAAGATTTGAAGAAATAAAGAAAATAGACCCCCCATCTCCTTTCCCCATTACACTATTCATCTCTCAACTAAACCTTAACATAAAATCAGTGCTTCCTTTTTTCTTTGCTATTACATGAAAAACTCAGTGGGTCTTTCTCTCTGAGCTAGACATAAATATCAATGAAGGATGCACAGCAGCAACTGCAAATTCAGATGCATTTTCTTCTGAGCAGTGTGAAGAACTGATGTGTTTTTCCCATTACCCAAAAAAGCATTGCTCTCAGGTTGTTGAGAGAAATCAGTAGATTTTGAAGTGAGTAAAATTTGTTGTTGTTGTCGTTGACATTTTAAAATGCCTGGAGAGAGCTGTATGGGCAGTTGGACACATCTGGTTGTCTACCTTGCTCACATTGTTACTTTGCTAGGGGGATATTTGCATTATTTGTCATTTGAACCTAATTTGGTCAACTGACTAACTAGAACACTTCCGTCCCTCATTGATGGAGAATGATGCCATCTGCAGAGGGCAGTTCTCACTGCGCACTTCGGGGATCCTGCTGTGAATCAATGTTCTAAAGAAGCTTTTCTCCCCCGCTGACTGTAAAGGGTGTGAATCTATGATCCCTTTTCAGGAGGAGTGCAGAGCAGTGATGGTGGAATGAGGAGTTACAAATGAGAAGGAGATGTTGCGCTAAATTGAATTAGGACTAAGACACCACTGTGAGCACAACAGAAATGTGGTTGCTGTTGTTCAGGTGGCTGAATTTGGTCACCTTTCCTTTATCACCATTAGAAGGCTATGAGGGAGGCTTAGCAGTGAACACCTTGAGGTTATGGTGTCCAAAGAGGAAATAAATAACTGCAATGGATCATTGATTCTGACCCATGCCTCTTCTGGTCCCTCAGTGTGAGGGTTTACAATGCAATATATTCACTTTAGTATTCCAGGCATTGCTCTAGCATCAAAATCACTTTTCAGATCAGCAAAACTTTTTGTTTTACAAGAAGACCTTTTGGCGTAAAACCTTTCTTTTCTCAGTCCCATTTCATTTAAATTTCTTTTCCACAGAGAAGTGGACTAATGATCTAATATTTCTTTACTTTAAGATGCTGCATGCAGGATTGCCTGAGCTAAACAGCATCCAGGACCTGAAATATGTGTATGACAACCTCCGTCCTCAGGACTCAGATCTCCAGGCTACAAGCTACTTTACAAGGTAAAACTAGAATATAATCTAGAAACCTTATCTTCTTCAGGCACGAAGTGGTTTTTCTGTTGTGTTAAGAGGTTGTAACGAGGGAAATTACATGAAAGGATAATTGGTCTTCACATGTTTAGTTTTAAAAAATCCATTCCTTATGCATGTTGTAACCAATTTCTCAAATTTCTGGAAGAAACAGTTGTGCATTTGTGTACCCTTGTAACAAATCACTTAGTGCCTAGAGATTTCTTAGGCTTTCATGGTAAAACCATCCTGGTTTATATCAAGTCAGATTTTCTCTCTGCTTTTAAATGCAGCAGCTACATGCAAGTGGATTTGGGCTGCATAAAGATGTTCAGCTTGTTAATGGACTGAGAGCCTTCAATTTTTGAATTTTACTTCCTTTTCTCTTCTTCTTTTGACCTTCTCTGTTGCGTCAAGCAAGTCAGTTTCCCTCTGCTAGCCATAGTTTCTCCATCTACAAAACAGTACTTGGTCTTCCTTTTAAAAACATAGCAGAACAATCACAGAAAAGCATTGTATGTGAGTATAAATACATTTTAAGCTTGATTTGTGTTAGAATAAAGAAACCTTTCACTTGTTTGTGATAATAACTGAGGTTATTGATGAGCTGCAGGTGATGTGTATAAAGTCAGTTTAAAGCCCTCAGTTCTGATCTTTCAGGTCAGACCTCTGCATTACATATAATTCCAAGTGTCAATGTGATGATGCTGTAGATGGAAGCAGTAGAAACTGTCTGGATTTGGAAACTCTCTTTCGCATTCTAGGCAAAGTATGAGAAAAAAAATCTCCCTGTCGGAGCCTGCCCTGAGCAACACCATCATTTCCCAAGGGCAGTCTATGAATTTACACTGCCTGGACACCCCGTGCACATACAAAGCAGCCCCCGGTGCCTCCTCTGGTGCAGGTGCAGGACACATACCCAGTTCACAGCACTGGACTCTGAATGAAGGGCTCCTTGAAAACTCCAAGCTGCAAAGGACATTCTTAAGGCAGCCCAGTTCTCTGCAGGGTGCAAACTGCCTTGGGCCAAGAGCAATCCCTCTACCCTTCAGTACAGCCAGAGGGAACAAGGCAATGGATAAATGAGGTGAAAGACTCAACTGGAGCAGCTGAACCAGTCTCAATACTATTACAGGGGACCAACCATATGAAGGTTTTGGGCAAGTTGAATTATGCTGTTTATATGTCTCCCTCCCATGTTTGTTTTAGAATCTGCCACAATCTGAGGAAACTGAGGCAGCAAGTTTAGGGAAGGCTGGAACAGAGACCCAGAGACTGTAAGGATAACTTTCTTTGGGAAAAAAGAGAGGAACTTCCCAAAACTGTTGTTCCATAACTCTGCATACAGCATAGCACTGAGTTCCTACTCCTTTAGCACTTGGATTTTTTTATATGCTTTCACTCTTGCCCCTTAGCAAGATTGTTATATTTTAAAATTTAATTACATCTTCACATTAACCATCAACTCCTACCTTATCCTTTCCTGTAAAATTTTAAATATTCTCGAATTAGAGACTTATATTTCCACTTCAAATAGGAAATATGCAGTTTCTAATTAAATTGTAAGTCTTGATTCTGTCAAGTAGTTTGGGTTGGTTGTGTCTGTCTCTCACAGGTAAAAAATCCAATTCATTTAGTTAGTGAATTGGGTTAGGATATACATAAAAATAGAGAAATCTGAGTCTTCAGAATGAAAATTGCATTACTGTCATGCACAGCTCAGAGCTAGTGCCCTTCTGGAGGTGGAAAGGAGCAGTGTTGCTCTTCAGTTGTGTAAGATAATGGTTGCTGTTGGCATCAATGCAGCCTTGCTTCGCTGGGAGACTGAGGGTGAAGACTTGGTCCAGCACAGAGCTGTATCTCCACGCTCTTTCTTGAAGTTAAGCAAGTGTCTGTGGGTGTTTTGAGGGTTAGGGTGAAGGAGGTGAGGGACTTCAGAATAGGAATTCATCTGCAGTTTTCCTCAGCCAGAGCCTGTGGAATAACAGCTGGCATTAGGAAGGAGATGTGGCCCAACACTGTTTTGGAAGAAGAGCTGGTGTGCTTTGCTGCCTGGTAGAGGTTTATATTAGGGGTAGGAAATCCTGTTCAGGTCAGGGAGACTGTAGGTAGGACTTGGAGGCCAGCATGTCCTTCTTCCCGTTAGATTTCTTGTTAGGAATGGGGTTAAGAATATAAAGGCTTTCAGAATGGAAATTCCACTCAATTCCTGCACAGCAACAGAATGGTTCAAACCTGTACGGTGCTGTGGGCTCTGTTCTTGTTTAAAACTGCCTTTTCTGCTAAGGTGTGTTCAGTGAACTCCAGAGCTCTTGTTCCAATTTCCTTTGAAATCCTGAAGTGTAGATTTGTTGTCCATAGAGATCATTGTATCATGTAGAAAAGTCAGATATGCTAGAGTCCATATTTTGTTCATTAATATTCTTAGGATATGTTTGTATTATATATGCTCATTTTCAAGAAGCAAAT
This sequence comes from Sclerurus mexicanus, assembly GCA_013396755.1. Lineage (NCBI taxonomy): Eukaryota > Metazoa > Chordata > Aves > Passeriformes > Furnariidae > Sclerurus > Sclerurus mexicanus. The sequence goes on along the minus strand of VWZF01000985.1, from coordinate 1,176,890 downwards.
CCCTTTATAGTAGCTCATGAATTTCCATGGATTCTATTTCTCTTGGAGCTTTTCCCCCCTTTTTTCTGATTTCTATGCATTTGAACATAATTTTGTATTAAATGAAAAAATGTATTAACATTTCTACATGTTTGAACATGGGCAAAACATCAGGCTTCGTGTCTGTTAGTATTTTAACTTCTGGAAATTGTATCCACGCACTTTTCAAAGTAAAAACTTTGGGATAGCCTGATAACCAGATCCATGCAGAACTTGCCTGTCTGTAAAAACGTTTTCCAACCTGCTTCTAGGAATATTGAGATTTTTGTCGGCTTTATGTTACCTGTGTCATCTTTATTGATGTCCTTCAGAAAAATTAATTCTTATCTCATTATACAAAATATCAATGTAAGAAAAAATCCAGTAACATACTTCTCATAGTCATTCTGTAGCTTATTCCTGTACCTGTTTTTCAAACTGAAAAGAAAGACAAGGCAATTGAAAGTTCTGCTATTACCACAGCTTCTAGCAGCTCTCAAATCCCTCACAGTTTGTGGTTCCTCTTTCTCCATAATTACTTGCAAAAACACTTTATTGTTTTTAAAATGTTCTGTTCTAGACAAGAAGTGTGGTCATTGGAATGTTAAACGCTGCCAACAGGAAGTAATTTCTTGTTCTAAGTACAAGGTAGTTATTGTAGTCTTTCAGAGTCAGTCATATAATGTATCTACTGAAAATCCCAATCTTCTGCTAGTGGAAGTAGGAGAACAGTATTTTCTCTGTAGTTCTGTAGAAACAGGTTGTTTTTAACAATTTTCTGAGTTTGGTTTGAGCAATAATACTGACATTGCCCCTGCTGTTGTTTGAAAACAACACAAAATGATGAATGATGTCACAAATATTCCTGGCAGAACAGTGTTAATTTGTTCTTTGCCATTACCTTTTCAGCCAGCAGAACAATGCTATCAGAATTTGGACTGTAACACACTGACCTCTGTCAGGATCATAAAATGTTCTGTTTTACTAAATTCCTTTAGTCTCATTCTTGATTTAAGACACATTCCACAGTCTGTGGTCTATTTGTGCACTGTATTCTTCTCGCATGGGGTCAGTTCCCTGTTAGGAGCTGATGAGCAACAGTGTTAAGCCTCACAACTTACAGCCTTCTGGAAGGTCACACCCTCAGATCGTGGATAAACAATGCACCAATTGAGAGTTAAACAAGAGTTTCTGTGTCTCCTTGTCAGTCCTGTGCACCTCGTGCCAAACGAAACATCGTTGTCTCTCCAGCATCTGCTCTGAACTCAGTTTGATCCTTGAAACTCAGTCTGATCCTTTATCCTCCCTGCTTTCCTCTTCCTCTGACAACACAGTTCTACCAGAAACTGGAAACCCATCTTACCTCTGGATATAAATTTCCTCTATGGTTTTCTGCAGATGTCTTCAAATGTCAGGATGGTGTGGCATGCTGCCTGACATTTTTAATGTGCCTTCAAAGGGGTGTGTATTTAAAATAGTTTTTAAGAGCATAAAGTTAGCCTAGTGCAATGAATGGAGTTGATTTCAGTTGATTGCAGCATGCAATCTAACCTACTTGTAGAAACCCATGAATAAGAGATGCAGGGTGGATCTAGTAATTCCCAGGGAAGCTCATTGCATACCTTCAGCAGCCTGACTGAGGGCGGTGCTGCTTGATTCAGCTGCTGTCTTTGCTCATTTATTAATGGAGTCATTTATTAGGTACCTCTTAATGCCCAGGCCAAGCATATCCACTCCAAGTCAGAAATACCAGCAGGTTTTCAAACTGGACAATTCACAGAAACTCCTTTTAAAGCATGACCCTAATCTCAAACTGCAGTCAATCCCTGTTTCTCAGGTAGCTGTGGGTATTTCAGCAATATATTTCCCTAAAATACAGTGAAAGTTGGTGGCATCTGAAAGGGTGTAGACAAAACTACAGCACTAAACTTTGTTTCGGCAGCATTCAAGCAATTTGTAAAGGTTGTGGTATATGTGCCTCAAAGGAACAGAAGGCAGACTTCTTCAATTTCAGCTGTCTGAGGCATTCATACTGTTACACAAACTGCAGACACCAAAACTCAGGGGAGAGGAACATCATCTGTCCTAGGAGAGACTCCTGGGAGGACTAGCAGGGAAACTAGACTGCAAGATGCACCTTAGGAAAGTACCTGATGTGCTCAGCCCATGGGATAAGAGTTAGTCTGGAAGTAAACCTGGATTTTAAAGTCTAACAAGTCAAGCGGTAAAAAGAGTATGATTATTGCTTGTATACTATCACAGTGGGAAATAAGGTATTAAACTGAGGAGTTATCACTGCTGTACATAGAAAAGATACCAACTGCCCATATAAATAAATGTCACTGAAAATTATAAAAGGTCTGTTGCTGAAGGCAGTAATATTCTGGAAAACTGTATTAAGAGCTTTTTGGGGCATACTACCCAACTTGCTTTGAAATGGAGCCTGGTAAATTCATGGTTGGAAATGCGGAATATAAATGAAACAACATTCATTAATATCTGAGAATCCTATGAAAATAAATTTTGCTCATTATACTCTAAGTTATTTTCAGGCCTGGATGGAAATGAGAAGCAGGATACCATCAAGTCTGATACAGAAAATTATTCTGAAGTTTGGGACAAATAATAATTATTATATATACTAAGATCTGACTAACCAGTCAGTAATAATGAGTGTATGTGTGTATGTACTGTGTAGAAAGGCTGGTGTGTCCAAAAAAAGATCTAAGCACCAGCCCTCAGAATACCAGTCCCATAAGAAACATCTGCTTCCTACAAAAATCAAGTCACTTTCACTAGTCACTAGTGAAAACATTAGCCAAACTTTTCATCCATCTCTGTTTACCCAAGCAGCCAGCCAGTCTGTTCATGTTTTCCCTGACAGTGTAATTTGACAGCTCTGTGGAAAGACTATGAGCCAAATCTGAAATTCAAAGTCAGTTCAGCAGGTGGAAAGCGGAAAGTCACTACTTTTCAAAAATCCCAGATATTTAACTCACTTTTCTGAGAAGTAGGTCAGACGCCAATGTGCACAGTTATTATCATGTAGAAAAATAGCATTTTTCTTTCTGAAAATTGTTAGCAATATTGGGATGAACTGCTGATGTTACTCTGGTTAATGGTAGTTTCCTGTTTCCTTCTGATGAACCTGCGCTTTAGATGTCCTTTGTATTGCTCACATCAGTTTTGCTATCTGTAGACCATCAGGAACTAATTTTCAAAGCATCTTGGGCTACCAGAGTTCTGCAATAAATAAGAAACTTTCTGTCATTGTTGCAAAGGCAGAGCCAGCTTTAGGCACAGGCAAAGGTGGTGATGGCCAGAGAGCAAGAGGACTTTGGCAAGGAATACCCATGACCTTACCAACTCCTTCTTACTATTGCTAATCTTAACGTGATTATAGAGAAAATAAGGGGTATGGGAATCTGGGGGAGTTCAAGGAGTAACTTCCACCACTGGCCTTCAGGATGAACTTTAAAAATGCTAGCAGAAAGGGGAATTGGATAGCACATTGGGATTAAACTGGGTAAGTGAACTAATCCAGGCCAAAAATACACTGCAGAATTTCACACAGGTAAGACACATGGGTTTGATGTCCCCCATTGCTCCATGCATAGCTGGGAACCAGCTTCTGGCAATGAGGGTTTCTTTAAGCTAATTTACCCTAAAAAGAAAGTTCAGAGAACTGTAACCAGAGTTGTTCTGCCTTGCTGTGAAGACACGCTCTGAGATGGCATCAGAATAGCAGAGGCCTTTTCAATTCTGTGTTGACGGCATGATACAAGGATTGCTTAGTGGTCTGCATACTGACAAAACAAAATATCAAGAGCGGGAGAAAACAGTGTACACTTTTTATTGTATTTTAAATGTAATTAACTTACAATAACTCACAGGAAAAAATTTGCAACAAGACAAAACAAGCCTCTGTTTAGATTTAAAGTGTGATTAGCAATCTGGGTTTTGAAAGTATTTTAGAAGCCTAATGGACCCATGGAAAGAATAGTGGTACTCTGATATCAGGCTGTTCTGTGTTGTGATGATGTCTGAATTAGTACTAATTTACAAGCTGAGGCCTGCTTTATGTGAATTAAAATGCATTGTCTTTAGCTACAAAGTTAACATCTCATAGTAATGTGGCAAATTCCCTAACTGCTTTGCTATTATATGGCCAGTTACAGATTGTATAACCTAATATCTCAGTGATTTAGGAAGTGTTTAAACTACACATTAAATTAAATACATAGGAGTTAAAAAGGAAGAGTTCACCCCTGATGCAGCCTAATTAATCAGCACTGAATTGATTTTGTACTAATATTTTGAAATTAGATTTGTTTTCTTGTTTTACATTTGAGTGTGAATTTAATTTATTAAATAGTCTGCATGTATCTGTTTCTGGAGAATGTAATTAATAATTAAGATAATTAACCAAATCAATTCAGAGATACCTTTCCTTGTGTTACATTAAGAAAAAATATATACATCTTCTCAAGTTTACTATGCCTGATTAGTGTATGCTAAATTCACACTGTTTTGAATAAAATCTGAATTTGGGGGGCAGGGTGAGGTGGGGAGCTGTCTGTATGTAGAATATTCTTTCTGGTATGGTTACATCTGTGAAACTACAGTCCTTAGCCAGAGCATCTGAGATCACGAAAATCAGGCTAATGTGATGACCGGAGTTGATTTCAAATGATTGCCCTACAATTCCAACCCACTCACAGAAACCCATGAATAAGAATTTAATTTGAAATGACAGGTGAAGCATTTGCTGAGCTTTGAACAGAGGATGATGAGTGTGGTTAAGGATATTGTCAGCCCTTGTAACCTAGTTAGATATAGTCATAAATCTAGAAGAAAAAAAAATAAAAAAAGGAAAAAAAACCCAGCAAACCCCTGACAAATTGGTAGAGGTTTGCTGCCATATGGCCTGAAGCTAATGGATTGTTGTTCTATAACATATGAAGCTATCTAGAATATCTTCAGAGAGCTGTAGAAATAAACAGGGAAACAGAAAAAAAATACCATCACAAGTTAATAGGTCTTAACAATTCAATTAGCAATTGAATTCAAGAAAGTGTTTTCTAAAGAGTACTGCATCTTACTCCTCAAAGACCTGTGATTATCTTGCAGTGTTATTTTTCAAGTCAGGTCATTTTGACTTTAAAACACATTTGCAGTATATATCTATGTGTATATCTAGGTTGTTTTTATCTGTTGTGTCTTTTCTGATGAGGGATCTTAAAACTCTAGGAAACAAGAAGAGTGTTCGAGCTCCCCTTGCACAGGGATGAGGTGGAGGGAGATACCAGGAAAAATTTTTTCTCTCTTTTTTTTTTTTTTTTAAATTCATCTTAAGCAGTTCCACAGGGATAGAGCTTTTAAGAGCTGGGTAGAGGATTTAGCAACACATCATGCACAGCTAAATCACAAATTGAATCCAAGAGCCCTGCACAAACACGTGTAAGCCCATGTGAGGTTAGTGCAACCAGAAATAAATACAATAATTAGTGCGTTTTCTCCTACTTGTCAAAATGAACATTTGTTGTTCAGCCCTGGAACCCCTCAACACAAACATGGAAATGTTCTGCTTTTCTCTACTGTCTGAAAGAAAGCTGATGCTATCCTGCTAATGAAGAATGAACTGCTCCAAGCTGAGTTGTGAGACAGGCTATGGCAAGAGCACTCCTTTAAGCAGTAGAGCTCTGGGCCAGATGTGCTGCGTTGCTGCAAATAGCAAACTGGTGTTTATGTGGGTATGTGTTTCTGTGAGGTAGGCTTTAGAATTTGGGATTTTTTGGTCATCCATCCATGAAAACAGGGATCAAGAAATGGAAACAAAACAGATGCATAAATAGCACCTCTTCTGTTTGTTCTTCAGGAAGATAAAAGAAAGTTTGGAGTGCTTTCCTGTTAAACTCAATAACTTGATCCACGCACTTGTACAGATGTCAGTGACAGGCTCTGCAAAGCCTCCAGCTCCAGAGACTCTCCCCAAGGAGTGGATGATGCTGGACACAGAGAAGTCGATTGCAAGAGCCACCATTTTGGGATTCAGCAAAAAGCCTAACTCTGTATGTATTCTGTTCTTGGCTTGCCCTCATTTGCCTTGATCTTTAATGACTCTTCTGAGAGCTTATATACTCTCCCTCTTCCTTTAGAGAAGATGTGCTTGTGCCACATTAAAAGGATCACAGGATGAACAGCAGTGCCATAAGCAATGAGCTACCAGGGAGAAAGAACACCAGGCAGACAGATATTTGCAGGGAGCCATTAAGGAGAACAGTTCATGCCCTATAGTGAAAAATAAATCAAGTGCTAATTAAAGCATCCAGAAGGAAAGCATGGCACAAAATTAGGAAGCCTAATAGAAATTGGAGGCTGTTATATGATGCTTTAATGGTGCACTATTAGTTTTCACAAACTGCAGTGATCTTTCAGTGTTTGAATTGTATTCTATCCCGGCAAGTTTTTCTTTCTGTGCAGCAAATCTATGAATTACAAGCTGAATTCTCTGGCGCTACATTAAAGGAAGATTCTTCTTTGTTAAAATAACCCTGTATTTTCTCTTGTAAAGTGGTTTGTTTTTTTTTTTAATGTACCTCTCTGATAATGTCTCTTTTCTGCTTCTCCCTTTCCCCCAACACAGATATATCTAGTCCAGGTGGTGCAAACCTGCAGTGTGGTCACTTTTGTGGAAAAATCATTCGACCAGTTCTCAAAACTTCACAGCCACCTCCAGAAGCAATTCCCATCTCATGCCCTCCCAGAGTAAGGCATCATATTAACGAATGTTATTCTGCTGTTAAGTGGTTCTCTCTGTGCTCAGATAAATCTGTGAGAATATGCACAGCAGACTTATTTTTAGAAACACAAAGGCAATGTGACATACTCTATCAAGCCTTCTATTCAGCCCCAGAAGAAACTGAATCATAGACCACTGTGACAGTCTAGCTTTTATATATTTTATTGTTCCTTTTTTAATGGGAGGAGAGAAGGGAGAACAGCTTGGGCCTGACAAAACTATTCCTGAAATCAAAGGGTAAGTGGTGTTGACTTCATTAAAGGCCCTTTAATAGTTTTTATTTTCTTCATGATGCTTATCAAAACTCATAGCAAAATCCATGTATAAAGCAATGTAAGAATGTTTACAGTGGATCAGAACAGAAACAAGCCAGTCTCTGACATTGGCAGGCATGAACAACCTGCTTACAAAAAGATGCACACATGCCCTGGCTGAGAAATATACAATAATCTTAAGTGTTATTCTGGCCCCAAAACCCAGTACTTTGTGCCTCATGTCATTCAGTTTAAAATCTTATGAAAAACATGCTATCGTTAGTTGCAATAATTCTGAATATTACTTTTTATTCACGTGCATGTCTATTCCTGCTTTTCATTTTCTGAATCTTATTTCTTCACAGTTCCCTGGGACAGTGAGTCCTGTGGTTTATTTCTGTCTTATATAAGACAGCTTTTCTTTATGTAATGATTGTCCATGGCCTTAGTAATACAAGTGGAGGTTTTTTTCCTACAAATATCCTATACATTATACTGAATCCCCCATTGAGAACAAAGTAGTCCTCTCTAAACAGTCATTCTGACTCACTTGATACAAGCCCTTCCTAAGGCTCTATCTACAATAAAACATAAATCTGGCCTCAAATACAAGCATTTTACTTGAACCAAGTTGAGATTCAAGTGATATGCTTGAAAAATATGAAGGTCTTTCGCATTTGACCTGAAATACATAGCCATAAACAACGTGGTTTTGACTTTCAGTCCGAAAATTTCAGATCCAAATTTTATAGTCCCTCAAGCTTGTGAGAAGTGTTCGGTTAAATGGATTTAGATTAGTTTATTCTAGAGAATCTCTCTCCTACCTGAGGGGATTTTATTGACTCCAGTTTGATTCATTATCACTGGCTCACATGAACTTCTTTGCAGCAGCTGGTGAAAATCGAAATGTCACTAAACAAATACTGCAACTGCTTGAATAAGGATTTTGATTTGGGGATATTTGCACACTAACCATTAGGTTTTAAAATAAGATACTTAGCAAGTACCTGTTTATGATTTTTTCCTGTGGTGAGCAGAGCCCTTTGAAAGAAAATAAATTTCTCTATAGAAATGCATAGACCTCAGAAACCCTGTAGTGAATTTTAAGAGTGGTATGAGCCATTTTATAGATAAACCTTTAATAAAATCCTTCACATTTTCACAGACAAAGAGCGTTTCAGTACTCTCAAAGGGTTAATGTGCATATACTGAGGCTGTCTCTAAGAGCACCAGGGGTTTATTGTCATAATTCAGCCCCAGCAGTAACCTGTCACTGCATGATCTTTCCCCAAGATTGTGTTAAAGCAATTCATTTGATGATATTTCTTGATAGCCATGTTTTTAATGTTAAAGTTTTGGGTTGTTTTGGAACAGAACTTCATTAATTTGAGGCTTTTCAGGTATTCCAGATTTTATCCTAATAATAAAAAAACTAATTATTTCTTTATCGGAAATTGTTATTGTTATTATTACTGAAACTACCATACCATATCAGACCATTAATCCATCTGTGTGTTACAAAGCTCCAACTCTGTCTGATGCCAGATGCTTGAAAGGAAGGAAAAAGCCTTGTTCCACAATGTAACCACTAAATCAGTTTAAAAATGTATGATTTAAAAAGTGAAATGTTTAATATTACTAGAATAATTGGAACTGCTGACACAAAGGGCTTGGTTTCTGCTTTGTATTGTTGCTATGAAATTATATATATTCATGTCTCATTAGGGGAAAACAATGTAATATGAGAGTGCTTCATAAAAGTGCTGAATACTGACTATATTGCAAGAAACCAATGGCAAGAGCTCAGAGTTCTCAGAATGTGAAATTTTGCTGTTGACATTTGAACATTCCCCCCATATTTACAAGTGAAAGCACAGCTGCCCCAAGCAAGCCCTTGCACTCTAGCACCTTCCTACGTATTTGGTTTCATAGAGAGTATTAATTGTGTTTAATTATTATTTTGTAAAAGGTCAAAAATCTTTTCACCCTAGAAAGCATTTGAGTGACATAATTTGTACACAGAGCAATGTTCAAGCCAACGAGTAGGGGATGGAATCTGCTGTGCAGGACGTCTGTACAGGCTGCACGTTTATGTATTTCTCATGCACTTTAGGCAGATGCAAAGCTGATATCAGGTTGGGAAGTTCACCTTTTCTAACACAAGTGAACTCACAAGGGCAAAGCCACTTTCAGCCGCAGGTGCAATTCAGCAGAAGTGTGAAGGCCTTTTAAAGAAGGGCTCAGTGCCACCACAAGGTTCATATTGTCCTTCACCCCAGCAGTTATTGGTGCTATCAATCAGCACTTTCTCTGTCGTCTGTTTGGCCACTGTGCTTAGGGTGCATCTTCTGGGGGCCTGCGTTTTACAGCCAGAGCCCTCTCTTTGTGTTACACAGTCTAATTCATTTTAAGCTGCTTCCAAACAGCTCCTCCCTACCATTCCTTGAAAGAAGTCCCTTTGTGCCCCAGAGGAGCCAGAACATTCACTGGCTATCTGTGTGTGCCAGATGACCTGGATTCTATTTTTATCTGCACAGCTCTTACGTGTCATGGTCCTGGGTCACATCTCTTCCCCCGCCTCTTTATGTGTCCTGCAACTGTGATTTCAGAAGACAAGAGTTGCCTCTTGCTATTCATCTGTGCAGCCCCTCACTGAGCCCTGATCTTTCAGTGCCATGGGCAGAAATAATCAGAATTTCACACATGTATACAGTACGCTGCTGTCATCCTGGGCCCTTTCTGTATTAATTGCAAACTAAGTTCTACCAGTGCTGAGTTTTTCCTCACAGTAATGTCCGGCTGCCTTGCTAAAGGCTGGCCGAGTGTCCCTTTCCAATGTATCCCATGCTAGACAACTCCCTAGTCATTTGTCTGAAACCTTCAGATGCCTCTTGAGGTCTAGTGGATAAACAAGGTTGTAGCAGAAAAAAAAGAGAGGTTTGTAAACAAGACACAGTTGACTATTTCCAGTGGGGGACGTGGAACATGAAATATAACCAGATCAGAACTCCTACCTTTCTCTGTCACATACATTAGAGGACATAAAACATAATGTTAATTATGAATCGTAGTATTAGCAATCCATACCACAAAGCCCATTATGTGCAATTTACCAGATAGCTTTTCTAATGCTCCTTTGACCTGAGAGATAAATACCCTTTGCCAGGGCAAGGCTAATATAAATGGATTATGTGATTGTTAAAAATCTAACCTTTTGACTGATCCAAAGTACATTATCTCTAAAATTCAAAGATGATTCAAGTGAAAAAATGTGAGGTTTTCACATTTTCAACCACCAAAGCATTTGAAAATTGACATAAGGCCATTCTATGGATATGTGATTTCTTTACTAAACTGAAATTAAATTAATCTTAATAAAAATTTAGCAAGACCATTACTTTTACTATTGTTATTGCTTTTGTTGAGATTGATTTTTTTTACTATGGCGATTGTTTGTTTTCTTATATTGGTTTTATTATGCTAGTGCCTGAAATTACATATGGGATAAGGGACCTGCTCTGTAAAACTTATCTACACTGTAAATAGCTGAAGTAAAAATGCAAGCAATGATATATTCATCAAATGTCACGTTGTTGCTGTAAGGCTTTGGTACTTGGTATTCTGTTGTAAAGGTGTGTATGGTGTGAGCCCTGGGCTGAGATCAGAATTCTGTCCTGTTGTGCACAGTGCAAAAAATGGGGAGGGCAGTGTTTTCCTTCTTTCAGAAAGGGCCAGTTATTTAATTATAAAATGGAAATAACTACCTTTTAGATTTTATTTATTCATTTGCTTTATAATTTATTATTTAGACAAAGTGCTACAGAATGAAACAAAATATCAGTAAATTATTAGAAGAACCAGAGTGAGTGGGTAAACAATACTCTGTACCCTGTACCCATCCCTTCCTCTACCTGCAAAGTCTTGCCTTTCTTCTGTTGAACAGAGCTGGAAATATTTTCAGCAAATTTAATACAGCAGTTATGCTTACAAATATTCTTATTTTGCAGGTTTCCTCACTCATGGCATTTACCTTTTACGGATCTTGAACATAAAAGAGTGAAGGATTTGAATCTTTATCTGAAGCAGCTATTAAGTGGCTCCAGGAAACTGGCTAATGTGAGCATTTCCAGTATTTTTTTAATTTGCATATGACATTATACAAAAAGATACAGGAAACTCTCCATTGCCTCATTCGAGGGCAGGGGGCGGGGGGAGAATTACGTAAGTGACACATCTTCTAAGGCAGCTGTTTTGGGATGGAGTCATTGCAGCATTCATCAAAACTTAGGACAAAGACAAGTATGACGGAGAAATAGTTTATTAGACCTGGCAGGGCATTTTTCAGAAAAACTTTTCTTCCTTTGCTGCCATCAAAAAGTAGTGATTCACTGAATTTTTGACAGAATGGAGCAGGTACTGAGGAATGTAATGTCTAAAAAAGGAGTAAGCTTTGAAATATTGAAAAGTCTGATTTTGACAGTTGTTAAATGAAAAGTTTCATTCTCTCAGCCCAGAAATACTCATTTCAAAATGTAGCTAACATGTAAAAGAAATTGTTTTGCAAACAAGACCAAATCCAGAATGTTTCAATATTATCAGAATGGTACATTGTGTCTATTGAAATCGGTGTTTTCTCATTTATTTGTTACTGATTTCTGAGATTTGAGGTTCTCCCGTTTAAAAACAGAAAGTTGAAATGGTAACAAACACTGCCTTTTCATTGTCTGGGCCAGGACAAAGCCTGGTAGCACCTCAGCATTACAAAAGCCAGGGCTGAGAGCAGCACCCTGGAAAGATGTTAAATCATGATGCTGCATCACTTCAGAAACTGAATAGTCAATTACTGGCAGTGACACCAGGGGCTGAGAGAAAGGAGCATCCTTCAGTGACCAGCTGTGGTCAGGAAAGCTGTCAGGCAGGGAAAAATGGTGTTTTACATTAGATCCCAGGCTTCTGTAGAGGCCGGTAAATTCAACTGAGCCGAGGCACAAGCTTGTGTGTTGACCCTACATTTCACTGTTGGCACATCTTCTGGCAGAGCTTGGTCCTCTGCCAGGTGAGCCATGCCATGTCCCATGGCCCCAGGGCCATAGCTGAAACTGGGGCTGCTTTGGTTTAGTAGCACAGATAGTCTAGGGTACCAAAGAAGGGTATGACAGGATGTTTGTTCTCCAAAATTTCAAACATCTGGCAGGAGGAGAAAAATGATTGCTGCCTAACTGTATCATTTCCCCAGCTGAGACTGTGTAATGGAGTTTAAAGAGGAAATTGTCCATATGCAAAACAAACAGGAGTATTCTTATGAATATAAATTCTGAGCCCTGAGTGGAAATTGAGAAGATTTCCAAAGAGGACAAAAACTGTTTGCCTCATAGAGTTACACCTAATTTGGTACAAACAGTTGACCTGTGTGTTTGGCTCTCTCGGCTGAACTTGCCAAATAATCTGCACAAGTTTGGGTTGATTGTTGTGCAATTAAAACACAAGAAGTTTCACCTCAACATGAGAAAGGATGTCTTTTCATTGAGGGTGTCAGGGCACTGGAACAGGCTGCCCAGGGAAGTTGTGGAGTCTTCCTCTCTGGAGACATTCCAAACCCACCTGGACACGTTCCTGTGTCACCTGTTCCAGGTGAGGCTGTCTTGGCAGGGAGCTTGGCCTACATAATCTCCAGAGGTCCCTTCCAAGCCTAACAATTCTGTGATTCCTTTCTGACACTCACATTAGGGTCATGGGTTTATTTTACATTAACGCCTTTTGGTCACAGCTGAGGGAAAGCTGATATAAGCCAGTGACCTAGAAATGTAAAGCTTGGTATATTCTGCTGTGCTCTGGGCTGCTGGAAGGTACACGGATTTTCAATTTGGGCCAAGCACTGCTGTGTAGAAGCCTAATCTACAGCTGAAAAATTAGGCTGCTTAAAGCCGTGGCATAGCTATAAAAATGTTTCCCGTCATGCACAAAAGTTCTGCTCTCCCTTCTGCTCCATGGTCTGTGCATGGGTCAGTGATCAGCCAGAGCAGCTGCCCTGCAATGGGCTTCCTAATGCCCCCTGTGCTCCCTTTATGGGCCTGCAGCATCCATGGAGCTGGGAATGTCCTCCCACCACATCGCTGCTGGGACACTGGGATACCACCACAGCTAGGGTATTCAGAGGTAGCTGTGGACAGACCTGCCTGGGGATATGCACTCTTGTGGCTCTGAACAAGCCCACAGGGGCTATTTCTTCTCCTGAAGCACGAGGAGAAGGAAGCAATTTTGTGTCTAAGAGGGCTGTGCTGCTACCGATGTGCTGGACTTGGATGGCGTGATAACAAATGGAGTAATGAGCAGATTGTTTCCATCTGTAAAGTGCTACTGCATGTGGGAAATCATCTTGCTTTGCCACCATGCAGCTAACCTGCAATTCTAGATGATAACCTTTAAAGTTATTGATACTCCATAAACATTGAATCATTATTTTTACTTCAATATGCTTCTCCTGCTGGGAGATGTGAGAAATTCAGAAAATACTGACGTGTTCTGACCCACTTAGAACAAGGAGACCAGTCGGTGGGTAATTTCCTTTGTATTCCCTTCTTTTTTACCGTCCACTTTAGTATGACTCTTTTAAAAGTGTTACAGTGTCTTCTTGGCTTTAGCCTAAGCAGAAAGCCAAGCTAGGAGGCCTTCTTGATAAAAATAAATACAATTATTTTGTCTCTTTTTGTGCCTGTGACAACTTTGCAGTCAAATTTGTTCTTTTTCTCACATTGCTGTGGAGCCTGGCTGAAAGCATTTAGTGAGCTGCCTGTTCTCAAGGATTACAAAACTGTCATTCCTATGAAATAGTAAAATTATGTGGGAATAAATAATTAATTCATAAATTTATGAAGAAATCTAGTAAGAACAGATGCCTGTAGAACAGGGTTCTTTTTGCTTTCTTGCCACAGTCATTTCTTTATGCTGAAATGTGCCTGTACTGTATCATAGCTGTATTGTAGCTGCACAGGAGGCTGGAGTATTGTCTGAGATGGAGAGAAGAGCTTTTATTTCATTATAAAATACCCTTGTTATTACTGTAAACACATTACCCAGATTGACTAGACACCATTTTCAGCTCTGAAAAATTTAGTCCAGTCCACAGAGGACTGACTACATGCTTGGTTCTAGCAATTAAGTAACCATAAATCCTAGAAATGAAGAAAGAATCAGATTATATCCAAATTCCATCCTCAGTCATGCCTTAAGTGCATGCTTTTTAGTCCAGACTAAGTTCTGGTTATGAAAATCATATTATAATTAAGAATATGTCAGAACGTCACTGACCTTTTCTGCTAAATGGTTGGAATAAAGGAGGACAGGTAGAAAACAGCTGCCTTCTCATTTGCACTGACCTCAAATGGAATTAAATGTTTCTTTAAACCCTTCTTTTAGGAAGGGTTTTCTCCATCTCTGAAGTTTAGTATCATATCCAATAAATGCAGACACATCAGTTGATGGAGATATTTGTTCTTGTACCAGTTTAAATGCTTAAATATGCTCATACCTATCCTTATTCAAGGCATTTTTTAAGTCTGTCATTCACTTTGAGCATAAGCCACATGCATTGACTTCCTCTTAGATATTCATTCAAAAATTGCCTAGAATAGGAATGATTTTCTTAAATTCAGGTTAACACTCTGTTATAAATAACTTCATCACCAGACTGTATAAATGAACAACAAGCTGTATTCATTACATCACTATAACACAGAAGCTGATACTGAATCAATTAGGACAGGATCAAAAACAGGTTTCAGCACCTTTTTTAAATTTCATTCTACTCCTCTCAAATCAGTGACAATATTTATGATCACAGTGTAAGAATATTTAGGTTTGGGCCAGTTGCACCATTCCTGACTGACTCATTGCCTGCATACGCTGAAATACCTGGGTTTTCTACATCTGCAAGGCAGCATCCTCAGCAGTCTTTAGACTCCTGGAGCTTTACTTCATGAAATGGCAAAATAACCAAGTGATGTCACTAATAAGAGGTGAAGTATCAAGAAACAATGAACTGAAGGTTGGTAGCACAGAAGACAACAAAAATATGCATTTTCAAAGCATGAATCAAATCTGTGACAAAAGGCAGCTGCTGCTCACTGCTGTTATGTTCTATTTCACTCAGCTCCAACTGAGTGATGGGCTGAATGGAGACTGCAAATCTCATAATATAAATTAAGGCTGTCCTAGTGCCTTGTCATTCTATGGCTGCATTGTAGAAGGGTTATACACTGCCTGGGGACACAAAAGCAAAGTAAGGCTCCATTAATTTAGTCTGCTTTTGGCCCTGGTGTCAATCTGCAGCATTCACAAAGCTGAATGTCTTGGAAAGAAAACTTGCACATGGCTTGGGCGTTGCAAGTGAAAAATCTAAAACTGACCCTAAGGCAATGTTTTGTATCACAACTCTGTGCATGTGGTGCCCTCAGCCAGCTGGTAACATTTTATGGATAATCTTCCCCTCTCTCATAATTTAAAAGATGTGGCATTTAATCTGTGGATATTATATAGTTGTTGATATAATAACTGAGTATTGTATAGTTATTGATAACGCAGATCAGACACTAGATGTGCATACTGATCTTGCAAAATGACATAGTCTTAAATAAACTGATGTTATTTATCCCACATCTTTCACATAGATTGGTTTTGTGTGCAAGTTCAATGGGCTTGGGTATTTGAGGGGGTTTGTTTATTGTGGTGGGAATATTTGGCAAACAGAAGAGTAAGTGCAGGTGCACAGTAGGCTAATCAGTTTAAAAATTAGGTCTTTTGGAGTTTCAGTCTATAAAGATTTTCTAAGTATCCAAATTAAGTAAGGACTTTGGGGGCAAAGCTAAATCTAATGCAAGCAGGTAAGCAAGTAGTGACAGTGTTTCAGCTATGGATAGGTTCTATAAACAGCTTTATGGTGACTTATAGGCTGTATAAAAGAGCTTTAAAGAGGGTGTAAATGGAAATGATTGTAAATTATGTTCACTCATTTTCAAGCATATAGTAAAAACGAGGACCACAGCATTGTTGTAGAGTGACTAATGTTTTACACTGTAAAAGTAATCAAGTTTGATAAGAGCTTCCCATTTTTCATTCCTGTTTTATTCACTGGTGCTACTTGGGATTTGCAGAGATGAGAAAATAGCTCCCACGGTGCCCGTGTGGGGGAGCAGAACGTGGTGGTACAACGTGCCCCCGAGGTGTGGGGGGTCCCTTGAAGTCCCACCACCCCTGTACTCTTGTGGCAAGGCATCCAGCAGATCCAAAATGGGGAGGGTTCAAAGGCCTCTCTTTTCGTATGTCCTTGCCTCAAGTTTTAACAGCTGCACCAAGGTCAGCTTTTTCTGGTTTCTTTCTTTCCTGCTGATTCTCCATCCTGTTAAAGTATAAGAGGCACATGGGTGTTCCCTGACCCCAAATCTACTCTAGCACAGCTGAAAGCAGAGGGGAGGCTGCTTTTCTTTCTATCGAAATTAATTCAGGTTTGAAATCTGGCTGTGTTTCACTACCAGCAGAGTGCTTTTCTAGTTAGTCTCTGATGGGGAGCAGTAGGCAAATTCTGCTGTGCTACAGTGGTGCAGGGCTGTGCCGGCTGCCCTGATGCTGCTGAAATTGTTTATTTCAGTTGTATCCTAGTGTAAGTAAAGGTAGAATTTGTCCCTTTTGAGTTTAGTGGCTGAAAAAAAGGTGATGTGTTGAGTTTTAGCCAGGCTGACCATGTATACCTGGCTGGTCCTCTTTAGGCTAATGCTATTGAGTGCCCTGCAAAATATCAACATTATTATTATTAAAGTCTGTTGTCTTCTTAGGTAAGAATGGTTAGACAAACGATAGGAGGCTTTCCTAAGAATCCACAAATGTGCAGAATTGTAGGGAATTTCCATTTGCTGATTTAAAGGTGAGAATTCCGGGGAAAAAAAGGGTGAGTGCTTGTGGTCATCCTCAGCACCTGCCTGTCTGCCAAGACCATCACAAGGTCTCTAAGATTCCTGCCAATGGTTACATCTTCCTGAAAACAGAAGAAGTTTAGAAGTGGACTCTATCCCCTTTTATACAGTGTGCTTTGGTCATACCTATGTTCAAAGCTCTGATATACCTGTTTCTATTTAGCAGTGTAATTAGATTCATGCTTAATTCTAAGCTTATACGGTCCCATTAACTGGGGTCCTACTGATCAAGGTCCCACAGATTTAGGAATCACCCAGAAGTTCAGTGTGTGCTTTGGAGAACTGCTGGCACAGGGTGAACTTAAGGTACTGACTCACTTTGCTGATGGAAATCTGAATGGTGGGGTCCTGCAGCAGGCAGATTAGCACAGTTCAGGGGGAATTGCTGTCTTATGAATGATAGTGTGCAAAATGCTTATCTCCCCAAACACATAGGAGGCATCCCTGCATTGCGTTTGAAGCACTTTGCCCTGGACAGACCGCTGCACCTGGCCCTTCCACAGGACCTGTTCCATTAGGATTTTGCCCTCCTTTTGCCAACATTAGCCTGGCTGTTTCCCTCCAGGCTTCAGTACCTGTTGAGTGTGATGGACACAGAGGCAGGGAAGGCTTTGCAGTCAGCGCTCTGGCACCAGCCTGTCCTGTTTGTGCCTGTTGTAAGATATGCCTGAATCCCATTTCTGTACTTAAACCTAATGTCATTTATTTTCAGAGTATTGTCTCCTTTAGAATGAGATTTTGGAACTAATACCTGAAACAATGTTTTCACCTCCTATTTACAAACCTCTTGGTTCATGTATTTCCATTTATTGCAGAAAGAGTATGTGGAGAGGAAGCAGAAAGAACACCATGCTGCTCAATGTGGAATTTTTTATTTCCCTTTCAAGTCAGTTTATGTATCTTTCTTTCCAACTCCTGCCCACTTCTCTCAAGATCTTTGAACTTAAAGGGCTACTTGAGTTTCTCTGCTTATTTTCATGCTGTCAAATAAAGGCTGGGCTGCCAAAAATATACTCTCAACCCTGGAGATTTCGTGCACATGGGACTTGTGCTGAAAGAGTGAATGAAGTTCCCACAGGGAATAACTTGCTTGTTTAAAGCTACTGGAAGCTGAAGCAGGTGTATGGGCTTTCCCCTGTATGCTGTCTTCATCAGATGAGAGAATAATTAGTCATGCTCAGATAGTCAGGTGTATTGGCAGTCCACTGCTAATAGCTTAAGGATTTGTCATTCAGTTCAAGGAAAGCAGTTCTGTTTGTTTCTTCTTGTTCCCTCTTGATTTTTCTTTTAAAGAAATAGCAGTGTGGGAGGAAAAACTCCAAACAGTAGAATGAAAAATAAAAAGCAACAGTTAAAATAAATTCAGATTGCTAAATCTTATCTCTACAATGTACATACACATCTTGTTCCTCTGTCTGCTGTAACCGCATGTTAACTCTTCACTAGCTGCATTTGTCACTACACTCTTCCTTTACTTTTCTCCTTGCACAACTTACACCACATCTTGTTGAATGGAACAACACAGATGTTACATGAAGTACATCTTGCCGATAAGAGATACATTATTTTCCATAGAGTGGAAAAAAACAATAGTGACATTTTAATGCTAGAATATGAAAAGTCACTTGTTCTACCTATTCATTACAGTGTCAGTTCAAGTAACATCAGCATGAATAGCAATTCTAGCCATCCTAGAGAATGGCCATTCTGATACATGAGTTTATGGAAAAGCTAATAAAATGCAATTACTGGCCACCTTTGATTCAGAGTCACAAGAGTCCATTTCAGAATTCATGTTTTTATTGCCTTACACAATACTCAAATCTGGGGATTTGGTTTATTGTTTTAATTCCCTACAGCTGAATGTAACTACCTGTTATCTATGTTCACTAGAGCAGCACAGGTCAGTACATAAAAATAAAAGTTACAGTGCAGTACATAAGGTGGATTACTCTTTTAAACAGGATGGTGAAATATGATCATGCTTTTCACTCCCCATGGGTTTCTGGTAGGGTTTAACTCTGTATAGAGCTTTTCAGTTTAAGTGTCCATTAAGCTGCCTTGTGAGGGAGGTTTGCACCATGTCTGAGCCTCAGGGAGGCTCACATGAGGTCAGAGGCTTGGGGTTGGTCCTGTGCCAAGGGCGAGTTTCGTGCTGACAACATAGCAAAGATGGTCTCCTGCATTTGTTTCCCAGATGGGCTGCTCTGTAAAAGTAGTTGCAGCTGCAAATACAAATCTCCAGCTACTGTAGATCAAGCAAGAGTGAAACTCTATGGCCCACAGAGCACACTCTTCTCTGCGACTGTGTTGACAGAAAGGACGAGGCAGGCACCAATGCAGCATCCCTGTGATGGATAAGGGGCACCATCATCTTTCCAGGGCTTGAGTAGAAGTTATTCCCCGAGTTCCTTGCCCATAATCATAAGGGAAAGGCTCCTTTTTATTCCTAACTCCAATATATACATTAAAAAATTGCCAGCAATCTTCTTGGAGGGAAACAATTTAAAGAACAGAGCACAACATATGACATTACCTACAGTATGTTTATTCTCTTTCAGAATGAGCTTGTACTCAGCTTCTTCCTGAATTGGTCCAAAAGTACCTTGGCAGAAGATTCATCATCTGTGACCTTAGGTATGTGGATTACCATCTTATTTTTTTTCTAAGGAGGACTTCTTTAATAATATTAAATATAATAATGCAAAGGTGAGTCTAAAGTGTTTCAGCAGCTTTTTTTTTTTCCTTAGGACATAAAGATACCAACAAATAAGGAATTATTTCTCAAAGTCTCTGAAAATATGTTACTAATGTCACCTGTAGCTTTCTTTGTCTTTTACATAGTCCCCTCAGTCTTGCTTTGTTTCTTCTTGAATAAACATGCCTATATGCAAAGCAAAAGTTTATTTACATGAACTGTGGCAGGTTTCTTGTTCTACAAAATAAAATATTCAGAGAATTTGGAGGAAAGGATGTGAGTCATGACAAAGCACAATGTGCTTGCACAAGCGAAGAAAATCAGGGGTGACTTCTAAAGTAATTTTCACAATGAGTGGAGCAGGTAAATAACAGAACATTATGCTAATGCTTAGGCATACATTATTAATGACAGTGGTAATTCACTTCTCGCTAAATGAGATGCTGCACTGTTCCCTTAGCCTATCTAAACACTTAACCCATTTTCCTCTTCTGTCCAGCACCTAATTTAATCTAATTTCAGACATTACAGTATTAAGAGCCAAACCATAAACCGTAAAAAGTAAACTGTGAATGTTTATTGTCTTCCACTGCCTTAGTTCTGCACTGAAAATAATCTTCCGTAGTCAGTTTTTGGGCAAAATAAATCTCATAAAGAAGTCTGCAGCTGCACTCTGCACCACAACAGTTCAGCACGTTGTTATGCACTCCAAGTGATAGGATCATTTCCAAGATCATCTGTTTTCCACATTTCGGAAAGGAGTGCAAGTATCTCTGCATTTAGTTTGCATGTCCATTAAGTTAATTTAATCCCTCTGCAGACAGAGGTTTCATTATCTCCTTTGCTGGGACCATTTTTTTAATCCATCAGAACAAAATAAATCCCATTCTAGCTACTCAGCCTTTGGAAGATTCCCCCTGTGTAGAGTTTATTTGATTAGAGCATGCCATTATCGTATTAAACCCATTATGACTATTGAAAATTAGCAATGGTTGCTCTAACTTTCACAAAGGATCAAGGAGATAATGCAAAGGTGTCCTAGGTGTTAGGAACATATAAGGCTAAGTCTTGTCACAGAAAATTCAAACCAGAGTTCAAATGGAACATATAGTCTGAGTCCATGGGCTGTATCCCTCTGTAGACATCTGTAACCAAAGATATATATACATGAGAAGGAGCTGAGGCACAAGACAGTTAAAGTCCCAGATCTTTGGAAGAATTTTGACATTTCACTAATATTTAGGTGCCTAATTATTGCAGAGAATCTGAGTGTAAAAGTCCTATGCAAAAGCATGAACTGAGTCTGTAATGGAGTTGAGAAATAACTTGCAGCCTCATACTTCCTACAGTGATGTCCTGAGCCGATACATTCTGAAGGATAAGCCATCTATTTTTGTTGTCAGTGAAATCAAGGAAGAGAATGTAGAAACAGAGGCAAAAATGTGTTTAGTAGGTGGTTGATGAAAGCTGTGTGACAGGTAACCCAATCTGCTCATTCACTATACAGTTAGAGGAGGTGAGGGTCGCAACCTGGCCAGGGAAGATTAATGTGTGTCTGGCCTCCAGCAGTGTGGTTACAGGGGGATTGTTTTCTTCCTTTTCAAGAACTCTACCTTTTAATGTTTGGGCACTTCAAGACTCAAGGCAAAACCTTTGTTGAATATGGGAGAAAATAGTAAGCAAAACCCAAAACACAAAAACCCACCTCCCTTTAGCCCAGAAAATTGATCACTGCCATTTATTGATAGAATACCAATAGCACACAAGGTCCAGATCAGCACCCAATGACTTTAGACCTTGTAAAAACAAGAACCGTGGGCTGAGTTGCGCTGGATACTGCACCACTTGTGGTCAGCAAGGAAGGGTTGACAAGTCAGTTGTAGTGAATTGTGGAAGAAGGTGAGCTTAGCTGTAAATGAGTTACCTCAGATATCAAAGCCTTGCTTGTGCTAATTACCTGCTTGAAAAATTAGTTTCATATGTGTTTGTCTGTTCCTCACGTGGTTGGTGGAGCTGGGCTGCTGCCATACCCTGGTGAGTTCACTGAAATCTTTGCTGGAGGGCATTTGCACACAGTTTTTGTCCAGAGGAGACACCAGTCCAGCTAAGGCAAGAGGCAGCTGATCATGCCAAGCTGTCAGGTAGCAAACAAGGAGTTGCTAGGAAGAGCAGAGTGGCCCTGGAGGCTCTTGCTTGTTGAGGGTGCCCAGAAACACACTTGATTTGAAAGTAAACTCTGTAGTAACGCCAGGGTCAGTCTGGGGAGGAGTTGAGTTCACAGAGCCTGCAGAAGAGAAGGATAAAAAAAAGTATGTTCTTCCCCCACAAATTTCATTGCTTTCTGAGGTTATAAGGGTGTTTGTATTTGTCTGTTTTGAAAAATAACTCAGGTTTAATACGGGCTGTAGCTTTGCTTGGATGTGGTGATTTCTCTCTTAGCCTTTACGCAAGCAAGTCATCTGTCTCTTAGTTAGGATCAATATAAAATAAAATTAATGCCCAATAGTATCAGGTTATGAATTTTGATCAAGCAAGCATCTTTTGCTTACACTGCTTTAATTTATAAATGTTGTAGGTAATTACACTTACTAAAGTAAAATAAAAATTAAAATTTATGAATTTGTACTGTGCTCCTAGCAATGAAGAGATTAGAAATCAGTGCTAAATTTACTTTGACATTAATACTGAATCAGTACTCCCAGTGGGTTGAATTCTGAATTATACTGAATATTGTCTACATTTCATTATACGAAGTTTACTACAAGGCAGTGAGAGCAGATAGAGCAGATATCCGGAATTATTTCATAGCCAACCTTTTATAAAGGCCCTTTAGAAAAAGGGAGAAAGAAAATCTGTCAAAAACATTTTTTCTATCAATCTTCTTTGTTTTTCTTCTCTTGAGTTTATATCTCCTGGAAATATTAATAATTCAGACTGTTTTGGGTTGTAGTAACATTTACAGCCAAGGCCTAGTTCTGGCATGTTTAATTAGTGCTCCATGCGCTTCTGTCCTTTTAGTACAGTAGGGTAACTGGCTCCGTGTCCTTCTAAAGGAAGATCCAAGCTTTCCAAGAGGACTGTAACACAGTATTCCTCTCCATGCAGAACAGCAGTCCTCATGAGTAGTCCCTGAGGAGAACAGGCTCTTTTGCTCATGTTGCGTAGTGTTTTGATCCTCTGAAGTTGCTCCTTCTTGATGTAAAGCTTTTGCCACAAGTTGTGTTCCTGATCTAGTCATGTTGAAACTTTTTTGCTGTCCATAAGCACCTCTGGCTGGCTTAGAGGACAAAACCACTGAGATAGTCAATGTATTTGCAGATGACTATATGAAGTCAGGTACATTGGAGGCTCATAAACCCTAGCTGTAGCTAAAACAGGCAGATGGTTGGCTTGGGGCATTCAACCCCAGCCCTGGAAAACCAAACAAGTTCCAAAACTCTTTGATGCCCGATGTCAAAACAGGCTGGCACCAAGAAGAAAGGTCTAAGAAAAATCTGAGGGTGCAGAATACAGAATAATGCTGAACTCCCTAATGGCAGTGTGTTGACACTTAGCTAATTAGTTTTTTCACATTGCTTTGCAGTTCATGTGTGAAATGCAATGTATTATTAAATTATAGTTTCCCTTTTGATTTTGTCGGTAGCATCTTCCTCACCGTTTCTATTCCTCATGCTTTGTGTAAAGTGTAATGCAGAGCTTATTTGTAAATGCTGCTAATGAAAACATTGCACAAATGATAGAATGTGGTTCTCCAACATGCAAGAAAAGACCATCTAGATAAATGAAAAAAACTGCATACTTGACCACTATGAAGATCATTTTACTTTCAGTAGAAATCTGAACACTAATTGCCTTCATTTTGCCATTTGAAAAGATGAAAGGACCCACAGTTTTCTCATGTTTATATTCCTTGATAAGAGATTATAAACTGGCATGGTGTTTGAGTTTTTCTGGGTTCTCTTTTGGTATCTGACACCAGTGAGTGAAGAATCCATCCCTGGGAGGGAAATCTTGCTTCAGTTCCAGTCACTGCAGCTTTGTCCTGTATCTACAACAGACCAGTGATCAGTCTTTGTCTATAATGGAGTGCAAGTAGAGCATGACACTTCTTAAATATGCAGGGCCTGAGTTCAAGTCCATCTGCCAAGCTGGATGGCTTGGATGTAATTATGGTATGTGTATCCTATTATCATTTGAAGCTAAAATCACCTGGACTTCAAAGGGACTGTGATTTAGCACTGCATGTGGGAAAACCTAAAATATACCAGATAAGGGTAGCTCATTGTATTATGAAAAAAAAGCGATAGACATTTCTTCCATGTTTATCGGATTTCCCAAGCTCTGTTATTTTTTTCTTCCTCTTCCTTTTATTTTTTCCACTGATTTATCACATAGTAAGAGCAAATATTTTAGTAGTAGTCATCACCATAGAGTCTGCATCAGACTTCATTTTATATATTCAATTAGAATTGCATTTCCACCACCATCCCCTCCATGTTTTTCATTAATTTCAGCTTGGCTAGAAGCTTATTTACATTTGTTATTTAAAAGAATAATTTAAAAAAAAAATAAAAATGGCCAATTCCCACAGAGGAGTTCCTTGACTGGATATAAGCACCACATTTAAGTAATGCAAAAAAAGGTAGTACTGGTAGAAGAAGGAAGGCATGAGGATCAGCTGAATTCTGGTGATGTAATTTAGTGTCTGAAGTGTTTAACTGCTCTTGATTAACCGCTCAGGGTGACTCACTGCAATTCACAAAATCAACAGAGCTCCACATGTGGATTGTGCCCTAACAGTAAAATACAACTCCCCTTGTCTTATGCTCTGTGTAGTAAAGGTCTAGGTTTCTACATTTCTTCTTGCAACTTAAAGGCGAAAGGACTCACAACTTTAGGGGAAAAAAAAAAAGGTAAAGTTGCTTTGCATGAAGAGGGGAGGAACTGATTTTTATGGGCTTCTTCTTACCCTGGATAAAACTGAGCATTGTCTGGTTCGTGGAGTTTTCATCTCTTCTCCCTCCCTGTTCTTATTTGCAATACCACAAGAAACTGAATAAGGTACAGTCTTGCCAAGTGATTTGTCAAAGTTCATAAGGGAGAATAACAAATGAAGAGATGCAACTCACTCTTCTAAGTCCCAGCTTAGTGATTTCTTCTTCAGATTTCAATTCTTCAAGAGTTTTTCAGGCACTTCTTTAATTAGGATGTGATTAAAAATGTATTTTTGTAATCTCTAAAGAGAAGAAATTGGAGATGGATTCATATTCTAAAATTCCATTCCAAACATCAGAAGCTCAGAAGTGTTGTTATCCAGGAAAAATTATATTATGGCAGTTGATTGTACCCATTGTGTTATTTTTAATTCATTTGAATTCCTTTCCTTAGGATAAATGGCAATTGTGCTGGCTCTCTGGCTGTCAGCAGTACAGGACAGCACTGTCATTCTGTCTGCTTAGCAGTTATTTTAGACCTCTGTTCACTCCAGAGGTTACACATTTCAGTTCTTCAGGAAAAACACAGCCAGTGTTGCTTATTCATTAAAACACCCCCTCTGCCACCTCCTCTGCTGAACAACAGAGGGAAGGCTGAGGAGGGGAACTTTGATTTCTTGCTCCCACAATGCTGGCTGTAAGAGTTCTGCTGCATGTGTGGAAGGAGAGAGGAAGAGTGTGACAGAGAGTGCACAGGTGTCTGCTGGGGCCGAAAGGGAGACATGGGGGCCCTGCCTGCTGCTGAGGTTTAGCAGTCCCAATGCTCTCTGAAAAGCCTCTTGTTGACAGCACATAACCCTCATACATGATGCTTGTTCTTTCATTCTCATCATCCTTTCTCATTCCTTCTGCCTCTAAGAAGATATGTTTCTATTTAAAGAATTGATTGCTACTATATTGTCTTGTCTCATGTCATTATCTCACCCTGAGGTGGGTTTAAGGCTGATGTGTTGGTGAGAGAGCCGGAGGTGCATGCAGGGGGGCAGGACTTCTCTGTCTGAGGTCTCAAGCTCAGCTACTTGTTTAGTGGGGAGGCAGGAGAACAGACCCCAGCTCATGAGACATCATTGTTTTGTCATAAAGGTTGGCAGGACTGAGTTCATATTTTGTCAAGTAGAGTAAATACGTAATACTGGTTGTAATACAGATTTGGTCTGTCTAAGTGAAGCCCTGTTTGCATAAGTAAAATGAGGCTACTTCACAAAGGGAGTGTCTAGACTTGTCTTTGATTGTGACCACATGAGGAGAACCCCAAGTCTCAGACCAGGTGGTGCAAAATGGTTCATATCCACCCTGCTCAGGTGAAACACTGCCATATAAGAAGGTCAGATAGATACAGAGGAGGGGTTGTGTTCACTGTTACCTAGTGTACTGTGGTAAAAAGCATCTGTATTTTTTTTGCTGTCTCCATGGGACAAGTAAACCACCTTACCTACCCAGCCTCAAGGACACAACTTTTTGGCAGTGAGGACAACTGGCTCAGTGCCTCAGCAGAAAGATGGAACAAGACATGCTTAGTCATTTCTTCTGCATTAGGAGACTGATCCTTCTTGCTTGGAAAATGAAAAATGTTTCTTTCAGTGGGAGTGGAGTCAAGCTCTTTAAGTGCATCTTAGTAGAAAAATCTATGAAAGCAATGGGTTGCATGAAAACCAGCCTGAAATAGAGAAAGTACAGAATGAGAAAGGGAGAATTTATATATGATAGATGTAGATATTGTTTCTCTAATTTGTTTTGGAACTAGTTGGGAAACTTTCTCTCTTTTCTTTCATTTTTTTTCTTTTTTTTTTCTTTCTGTTGGGAACTGGGGGAAAAAATCCAGTGTTTTTAACCAGACAAGAGATCTGCATCAATAGTGAATAGTGTCATCAATGACTGCCAAAAAAACACCCAATTATTTGTCACTCAAGCATAAATTTCCCACTGAATTTCAGACCGATGGCAATTAGAAAACAAAAAATCTGTCGGTTCATAAACAGGAAAGAAAATGAGCACTGCATGTCAGACCACTTTCTTCCATCACACCCCTTACCCGTGTCCTAATTTCATCCCTGATTTAAACATGCAGTAGGTTCTTTTTATGTATTGGATCATGTATACTGAACTATTTTACAGATCTGCTTCCTCTGAGCTGTTAACTAAAAAATCAAACTATCTGGCCTTTTTCAGGTCCTCAGTCAACTGCTCATAAGCCTGGAGTACAATTAGTCATATCCTATGAGAACACACGGCTGACAATAATGTTGAAACACATGAAGAACATTGTGAGTACTTTCATCATGATGTATGGTTCATAAGTCCTTGCATTTGCAGAGTACTGTGAAAACATTAATCTTCCTCTTCCTGGGATAACTAATTTTAGCTCAAAGTAATGACAGTATTATTCTGTCATCATTTAACTGTTGTGGTTTGGTTTTTTTTTTCATTTGAGCTCACTCAGTATGGTTACAGGTGTGGGACAGACACAGAAACTGATTTTCCTTGGTGGCTGGTAATGGCCTTTTCCAGGAATACCAATTTTGATACTGTTTTGGCCCTCTCAGCTGACACATTTTCATACCAATCAGACATAAGGCATCATGCAGCAGCATGACTTCTTGTAGCATGTCAGTCTGGCGTTATGGATTGATTATCCATACATTCCTTCTAGCCCAGCATGACTGTCTATGAACAGGGCAGAGCTCAGCAGAGGGATCAGTGATGTATTTTAAGCAGCAATGTCATTTGGTGGGGTGATGCTCAGCTTTGTAACACAGGCTCTGTTGGGAGACTGAGGGGTAAATGCTCTGCATTCCTGCAGCCAGGCGTGGGAGGGGGAAGCTGGAGCTGCTCCTGCAGCAGGAGGCAGGTGGAATTGGCTGGTGAAGGTGTCTTGAGAGACCTCCCTGGGCCACGTGTGACCTCTCGGCTGAAGGAGCGTGTTGGCTGTAATGAGTTCAGCACCCAGCTGTGCTCTTGAATTCCCAGCAGCTCACATCTCAAGTAATGGCTGTGACAAGAGATCCCATCTTTGTTTAGCTAGGGGATTAAAGCATTTATTAACTGGTGTGGGTTCTCATTGCACACTCTGATGCCACCTCCATCCTAAATTGGACTGCAATCGCTTTCCCTACATGGGGCCAAACTAAGGAGTTTATGTGGCACCAGCCAGTTATAGAGTAAGGCTGAATGTTTAAGTAGTATGAGGCACATGAGGCTTATGTAGCTCTGACTGTTCTCTGTTGGCCACTCTGGGTTCTGACTTGCAATTCAAGCATGTTCATTTTGGTCTGTAACATTCAATACATCTCTGTCCTGAGACTTGTTTTCTGCTTCCTGTGTACCAGCTTGACAGGTGAGATCAGCCTGCACTGACAGATCCAATTTACACAAACTTTACCTTCAGGACATATAATAAGACCCTCTTTATTTTTTCTGTTGTGCTTTTTAAATTAAGTGACGTTGATAAACTTCTGGTAAAGTTCTGGTGGGTGGGAAGGGTATATTTAAGGGGTTGCTATGCTGATGATGCCACTGAGAGTTCAAGCAGGTGGTGTGGAGATGCACACAAACAGAGTTACAGGTGTTGCAATTAGTCTTTTTCCTTAATTCTGTCATTTGAAGTGTATAGGCTCCTAACTGCGTTCCTAGGAAGTTCCAGCCATTTAATTAGATTAAAATAAATTACAGCATAGGTAGCTGTGCAGCACAAACAGGAAATCCAGGGTTCAGTTCTATTCATTTTATGGAAAGGGACAATATAACTTCAAGTTTTTGTCTGCTTTGGTACGTAGGCAATTTAAATAAAATTCATTTTACTGAGTTTGCAGGGAAGTGGAGGAGTCCTGTTCAGTAAGACTGGCAATGATTCATGACTTGAAAATAAGGTCATTGTTTTGGCAGCCTGACTTAGGCAATCATGTTTTTAAATCCTGGGCTTCCAATTTCTTCCTTCCATCTGGCCATCCATCCTTCATCATCTGATCTGAAATATGAAAGAGTAGTGCTTCAGGGTACTGTGATACTGGACTGCCNTCCTCTCCCCTCTCCTCCTTTTCCCTTGCCTTTCCGCCTTGCCTTGCCCTTACCTTGCCTTGCCTTTTTTTGGTTGAGCTGAACAGGGATTTTAAAAGTATGCAAAGATCATATCTTGTTCAAGACATGTTAAAGCTATTTCAAGTATATTCAGTCTTTTGAAGAGTCTCACTAATTATATTTTAGTGCTTCATCTGTGAAGATATTATTTTGCTATCTTGTTTTATTCCATAATTTATAGTAAATAATTTTTGTGCTGCTCTTTCCTATTTAATTTATCTCTGTAAAGAGATTTTATGATGTGTTCAGATGTGAAAATAATTGTAGTAGGCGAAATTAATCCCAAATACAGCTTCACAGAACTGACAGAAAATGTGATACAGACTTTTGATCCATGTAAATAAAATTTTATTTAGTATTTGTTTGGGTTTACCTCTAGGGGTTTTAATAGGACATCTAGGCTGTGCTGTGAAAATCCTTTATTGATATACAAGACACAAGAGGCTCCCTAAGGAGCTGATGTTTATAGCTATTGTCAAGTGTCACACAGGTTCTTCAAAGGAGGAAGCCAAGAGACTGCAATACTACAGCTTTGCAGGCACTTTTCCTGAAGGAAATTTCCCCATTCATGTGGGATGTCATAGAGCAAAAATGCTATAGCAGTGGAGAGCTCTCGGTGCAGACCTGCCAGAGGACTGTCTAGTGTGGGAACACACACAGACTTCTGATCTGGTGCACCCACACGTGCCAGATTTGCTGAGATGACAAACCAGCCATCCCTTGATCAGCTTCCGAATGTCCCCTCCCTTAGCACTGCAACATTTCAGTCATGTGTTAGGAAAGCCTGTCCTGCATTGAAGAAAACTCTATCAAAAATTCTTCAAAGACAAATAATGGAGAAGGACAGCCTTATAGATTTTGTGACTGGGAAGGACCATTAATAGACCTAATAGAACTTTCTGTAAAGAAAAAGCTGTATTTTTTTTTCACTGAGAAAATACTTGCAACCAAGGAAACTGTTTGAACACAGAGATGTTAAGACTGGTTGTTAATGTTTGCCTACAGTTTAAGACTGTGGGTGCACAATGAAGACAAGTTCTTTTAAACAGACATTTATAAGATACTAAAAATGTTTCAGTCTCAAGATTCCCCTCAGCAATTCATGCTTTCATTTGAATTCTGAGATTCTGTAAGTCAGATGGCTTACTGCTTCTGCTTATGATTTGAATGGCATCACCATGACTGCTGAGGAAAAAAACCCTTTAAATCCAATTTTCAAACATACAAAAGCCATGATGGTAATAAAATGCAATTTTCCAAACATGTCTAGCACATAACTGGAAGTCAGCCTCTTGGGGCATTGCTTGCTCCACTCTAATGCAGATGATGCAACACTGAGCACTTTATGCTTAGGGAATACAGTATTATTGCCTTAATAAAGTGAGGCTGGGAGAGAAGGAAACATTTGTGTAGGGGTGAAAACCATAGAGACTTGGAGAGTTTGGTTTCTGAAGTCATGGAGGACATGGCAGCTGGAAGGGATGAGACAGGGCAGGCTTAGTATACACAGGCAGTAACACAGTACCTGGTAAAGCATACGAAGTGGTCTTCGTAGGAATATAGAGGAGCTCAGGGGAGATTTGATTTGGTATCTGAAAGGACTTCTTAGCTAAGAACAAAAACAGTTCAGTTGTGTCAGCACAATACCCAGAGAAACAGCAGTAGGCAGGAACAGAAGCACAGGGGGAGTGCTCATCTACCTTAAAAACATGGGCTTGTAGATCAGCACAGAAGGTGTGGAGATGGATTTATGAAAATTGAAAGACACATAGGTTTTGAACTTGAAATGTTCAAGTGCAGTTCCATTCATCTGTATTAACCAACACAGAGAATAGGGGATATTAAGACCCTACCAGGTCTCACACAGGGCAGACTATGGGCTACCTTAGTTCTACGCAGCCAAAAACAGGTAGGCTACTGGTGCTGCTCGGCTTGCCCACTCCTCAGAAGGACACCAGAGGCAACAGAAACAGCCATTTCAGAAGTTCAGGAAAGGTTGGCTAACATGTTTCCTTGCTTGCTTCACAGCAGTTCAGTGTTGGCTCAGGAGAAAGTTTGCTTTTCCTGCTGACTTCATTGCTGTGTCTTCAGGCATGCCCTGTTTTCCTAGATAAGCAGCTAAACTTTCAATCCTCACTGCTAAACATTTTTGCCCATTACTTCTTATGGACAGAATAACTCCTCAGGGGTAGAGGGGAGGAGAAACAAAGCCAATGTATCCTCAACCTCATGCCAATGAATGTAAAATGTTACTAGAATTCAGAAAAACGTGCGTGGGTGATGAATTCAGAAGCAATTTTACAGGGGGAAAATTTGCTGGAAGAAAAATAAACTCCTACAGTTCTTTGCAAAACTACTTCCAGCTTTCCTTTTATAAAAGCTCTGAAGCTGTCATGTACCTCTCTTGGTGATTAATGATTCTGGGATAACTGATATGTGGGTGACGAATTAGTAATCAGCTTTAAGCTTGCGCAGACATGCAGCCTCTTTCCATTCTGTGTCCTACACCATCCGAGTACAAACTGCTTCCAAAAATGTTTGGGAGATGTGATGGTTTAAATGTGTTGAGAAGAAGGGTGAGAGCCAAGCCTTCCTAAAACCAAAGGGATGAAATCTGAGCCTGCAGGTAAGGGAGTTCCCACATACAGTACAAATAGATGCTCCACTGCCTTTGCTGGGTTTTGCCTCCAGCTTGATTAAGTTTGGGGGATTTTTCTTCAGTCATGGTTGATTCCCATGGTTCCTCTCATGGACTTACTAACTTTTACACTTTATGACTATAATTATATAGATTTAAATGGAAAAATATATACTACCTGCCAACAACACTATGCCTGCCAGCTAAATGAAAAGCTACATTATCCTTTCAGAATATTATGAATGCATACTGCTTTCCTTGCTGCAGCCCATGGATCAGTCAGCAGTGATTGGAATGAAGTTGCATAGGGAGGCAAGCCTGGTCATCCAGGGGTGGAAAACAAATGGAAAAAAGTCTCCTTGAGCTGAACAAAAGTTATCCAGAGAGTATCAGTGACAGAATAAAACTTGGCTGATAGAGGGAGGTAACGCATTCAGATAAAGTTCTCCCTAGACTGTCACAGGAAAACAAAATTAAAAGCCATAGGAAGAGAGCTCTTTTACTAACTCTAGCTTATAAGGAACTTGGATTCAATTTTATATTCATGAAAATGCTTTTACTTTTTAAATGAAAGGAAATTAGCTTAGATGGACTATGTTCTCTTTTGGACTGAAAATTAGCTGAACACCTCTAAACAAAGGTTGCTACTACTCAGCAGTAGTTTAAATTGGAAAGAGATGAGGTCTGTCCTTGTGGCACAGGAATTACTGTCGGATTCGAACATATTTGTTATGAAAGGTGTTTGACAAATATGTTGTACAGAAAGTTGTGTTATTATTTCTTGTTAAACCCTTTAATCTGTCACAGTCACAGTACTGCCTCAGCTCCAAATTCTAGAGCTCATTTTTAAATAAGTAATTCCTTACATAGTTGATATGTGTTGAATAAGGGAAAAAAAACCCCAAACAACAAACAGTGAGCTCTGTTTAATAATATGAGTGATCTGGGAGATGAAAGTGAACACAAATTAGATTTGCCACTGGTTGCAAATGAAGATGACATTAAAAATAATAGTGGAGACAGAGCAAGATCAAGAGAATAAAAGTAATTTCCAGAACCCTACAGCCAGCTTGGACAAATGAAAAGTATTTCCTCAGGGAGGTAGAGATCTGTATCCCACAGTAATGTGAAGATAAAACAAGCAAATGGTGAGACATGAGGTTGCTATGAGATGCCAGTGAGAAAGGTCAGATCCTGGTGTCATGGTGCAGAAAGAAGGTAGTTCATCTTTATAAGGCTTTGATAGTAATATATTTCTCTCAGGATGTTTTTTTTTTTTAACTAGAATACAAGTTCAAAGAACAGTTCTCAGTAGGGTTACTTGGGAGTGATTGATTCTTCAGGAGTGATTTATTGTTACTGAAACTTAATTTAGTTAAGAACAGACTAACAAGGACACAAGTCAATTGTGCAAATATTTAAGGGAGAAGCCGGCAAGGTTCAAGAGGAATTATTTAGGACTTTGAGTAAAAGCATAAGTAGAAGCAAGGAGAGCTAATTAAGGAGCAGAAATTGCGTGCCTCATATAATGAAATGCTTTCTTACAAAAGGAGATGGCAAGCTCTAGAATAATCGGAAGGAAAGTGGAGGCAGCTCTGTACGGTTTGAGAAATTAAAAATAATCTGGATCATATATATACAGACTTGAAAAATTGAGAAGAAATTGAGAAGAAAAATAGTGCAGGATGAAGACACAGAAGACAGTCTCGCTGTCTCTGTGCATTTTTATATTCACTTACTATCTGGGCCTAGGCAAAGAGGGAAAAGAATATGTGTGTGACAAAGACAGAAACAGAACAATAGCATTTCCTTCTGTTTCTTTTCTCAAAAGCTAATTTTATTTCATGTCCTCTAACAGGCAACAATGCTCTTAATCCTGAGTGTTTTCAATGGGAAAGTGAAATGGGGATTTGTCTCAAGTACTTGCTCTCCTCTGTGCTTTATTCAAAAGAAAGAAATTCTGGGATCTGTGTTTCTCAGGGTCAAATTAGATCAGTCTTATCTCAGCTGGTGTCATAGAATCTGAGAGTAAATAGTCATTTGAAAATTAAGTGTTTCAAGCACAACAATAATATAGGGTTGAAAGTAATGGAATTTAGTTTCTTTATGGGGTTGGTGGTAATTCTGAAATAAAACCATCAGAGATGTGTTCATGAATTTTGCTCTCTGCATTATACACCCTGCTCCAACATTGCTTATCCACATAAAGCATGACTGAACCTTGATTTCTTTCATTTATGCACAAAAAAAAAAAAAGGTGTAGTTAAATGACTTAAAGATAGTAATGCAGCATGTGGTTCAAGAAGATAGAAGGTCTTGTTACCTCTTTCTGTTACAGAAAAAACCTGCAAATATGTGATTCTTGCTCAAATCTTTTACTGGGAGATGTACATTTACTTAATATATTCGCAGTGTGGTTATACAATCACCTGATTTATATTATTTTTGCAGCCTTAGTAACTTTTTTTATGGCTACTTGGAGCATGTGGAGCACCCAGCAATCTAGTCCTGAGCATTGGTGAAGGGTCAGAGGTTTGTCAGAGTTCAGAGATAGAATTAGCTCTGAGTGGGCTGGGTATGGACACAAGCTATTCTGCGATCTCTTTTTCATAGTTGTTTGTTCAGAAACAGTAATAAACACACACAAAGCTGTGTCATTGCTTGCTGGAACTGAATTCTAGCCCTCCTTGCCTGCTACTGCTGATGGTCTGTAAAACGCAATAGCCTGTTTTACGTGACAGTCATAGTCCCGTGGTTGTAGGGGCTCTTCCCCATTTCATTTGGAACTGTCTGTCCTGATGCACAACCTTTCTGGATCATCCAGACAATAAATTATTCCTTTTAAACACGGCATCAGAGATACATCTCAGTGCATTTCTTCACCTTTCTGGTTTCAGAGCTCTATGGAAATACAGGCTTGGGAGATAAACCCTTGTGACGTTCTGGACACGATGGGCCAGCTTTCATTTTCTTTACTTCATTTAGGCAGAGTTAGATGGGCTTTCCTCTCAAATTACTGAAGCAGATCAGAAACCTTTTACATAGTTTTAAGAAAGCCCTGAGTCTTTCAGGATCCAGGCTGTTTCCCAGAACTGTTTTTCTCCTTAAAATAATAAAGTTTTGTTAAATATTTAACAAATAATTCTTGTTCATTTTGAAAATTCCACTGTCTCTGTTCCCTGGCCTAATTGGAGTGGGAATCAATTTGAAACTAAGGTGCTTACACACGTGATGTGATGGAATCGCATTTCCATCACGTTGTGACAGAGCAGTTGCCTGATCATGGCTGTTTTGAATACTATGAATTATTTTGCTTGACCTCCAGTGACAAATCCAGAATGGTCCATTTTCCCTTGAAGCCTATGTCATCTTTACACACCTTCTGTCATCTGTGATGACACAAGGCAGCAGTATTTTAGAAACTGGATCCTTGTGTAGATGACTGAGCTCTCACTTGATCAGTGGAGACTTAAACCCCAGATCATTTTCCTGAGTGTACGGGAGATGACCGAGCATGTCCCATCTGGCCTCCAGCTGCCACTGCAGGAGAGGAGGGCCCAGGTAAGTCCTGTGTCATGTCTGACAGTTTGTGCAGATATCTCAAGCATCTTATGTGTCTCAAATGGGGCCCAGCACCAACATGTGGGCAATGTAACCAAGCCAAGCCAGGAGATATCCACAATTTGAAAGGCTGAATGTCTTTCTGGCCTCCCTTCTCAACAGCATTACAGAGATCAGACTTCATAGGGCACTTCCATACCTTCCTCACGTACACACCAGGACCGGTCAGCACCAGCACATTTTGCCCAGGGCTGGTGTGTTCATTGCAAAGTGATGGCTGAGATGCTTTTCCTCTGTCTCAGTGACCTTGGAGAGTGCTGGTTGTTGGGTTCCCCTTTACAGATTTTGTGGCTCAGGACAGCTCTAGACCCCAGTTTTGCCAGCACTGTCAGGAATGCAGCTGTTCATCACAGCCAGGCTGCACGAGTTCTGGCTGCTCTCCTACAGGTGGGCTGATGAGGATGCTGAAGGTAATGGGCATGAGCTATATTTGGGTATTCAAATCAATAACATGGATAGAGCATCTCTGCATTTTTATCATAGTAAATGACAAAGCCATCTGGAGGCTCTCGCTGCTGACACTCCCAGATTTCTGAAAGGTAGAAAATACCTGCTCAAATAAGGCTTTCCAGAGCTTTTCTGACAACAAAGTATATGTTGTTCTGAAACTGACTTATCTTTTTATTTCCCTGCATTGAATTGAGATAAATCTAATTTCTTTTTTGGTTGCCTTGCCACTGACCTCTGTGTCAGTGACCTCTATCACAGTGTGTCTTCTCTCTTTATGTACATACCCAGAAGCATGAATGAGAAAGCAAAGAACTTAAGAACAGGAATGAGGCTGCTCACAGAGAAGAGGGGAAAAAAATTGGATCAGAAAATGTAAGAAAATGTGTCTGATCTTGCAGAGAAGCAGTTAAGTATTTTCAAATTTTAAGTGCAAAAAGCATTTTGGGAAAAAATTACCTTATTTGTGCAGTCATATTTGGCAAGTTGCTTTTCTGGTTTGTCTTGCCAATAGCAGAGAGTGCAGGGTGCACCATAGTGATATAGTGGATTATCTTCTTTTGTAATTATTATTTAATTACTGCAAATGTGATTTTATTTTTAATTTTCTTTGAAGCAATTTGAAGATATTGTGTGAGAGGAGAATGAAAAGCTTAGTAGCAGAGTGGAATAAAGGTGTTCAGTGCTTTGGGATATGCAGAGCTTGAAGGAGAAACAAGGAAGGATCTTTGGTCCCATGTTAGGATTTATGAAGTAACAACACAACCACCTGTTCACACAGCAATCCTGTTTGACCTGAAGGTTTATATATCTTATTAATCTGTTCTTGAAGGAACCTCTTGTTTTTTAATACCTATTTCTCAGTTCTTTAAGTTTAGAAGTAGCCCAGAGGATGTTCTCTTTTCCTAATTTGCTAATTAACCTGCAACTTTGAAAGACAGGATTTAGCCTTTCTCTACTAGGTTACACAGCGACTCTGAGAAAGACAACATAGCAGCAGTGATGGCTTGTCCACATTTCTTACTAATTTTAATTTAGTCTACAGGCAGCTAGAAATTTATAAAGGTTAGTGCAGTGTAAGGCTGATTTCTTCTGTGGATTTTTTTCTAATCCTGCTTTTTTTTGATAATAATCAAATCCACTTAATGTCTACGCTTCACATATAGACATTGTGCTTTGTAGCCATGAAGTTTTTTTCTAATCACTTGCTCTAGTGATATGATTTTTCATACTTAAAATGTCCTGATGTTAAACATTAAGGAATATTTCAATTCACTATGTAAATAAATTCTTATAGAAGTGTATGTAAGAACACAAGATGAAGGTATAAGATAGGAAAACTGAGAGAACTACTGGACAAAGTGAATTATTTTTATTTGGGGGCAGTAGCTGAAATAGGAGCTTTTCTAAACCTGGATATCTAAGGGTTTTTTTCATTGAAGAAAAGGAAGAAAGCAACTGAGATTTGAAAATGAAAAGGAAATTAATTTTTTGGGGAAGAAAGGAAGTTATTTATAGAGGAGGGAAGGTGGCATTAGTTAATACAAGTTACCTTTGATCATTATTTTTTACTGTCAAGATGGTTGAAAATGAAAAATGGGAAAAAGAGAACAGCAGCTGGAACTATCAAACATTCAGGAGCCATCAGTCTGTTTCACCGTAGGACAGAAGGTGATCTGCATGTCTAACACTAACTGAAACTGATGGCATGATTTAAATGTGAGGCAAAAGTCAACTAAAAAGAAAATTTTATGTCACTTACGAAGACGTGAGTTTTAAAATATTTTACAAGAAGTTGTCATTAAATACATATTTTAAAAATCATAAAACTTCTCTTAAAATTCTTATGAGTATGACCCAATATTAATCTTGGTGCTAAATCACTAAATAGTTTAATGTATGGCAAGTTTTGAAGTAGGCCTATCATAATACTAACAAAGAATTCTTCTTTTTGGAGAGTTGTGGATGATTAGTAATGATCAAGGGAGAAAAGTCATTAGGATAATATAATTCTTGTGGAAAAATTAATTGAATTTAATCCATTATTTCCCAGCTACAACTACTATATTTCAAATGAAATTATAGAGGACATAATCTATCTGTGTGGGTTTCTGTAAGTAAATATCAACTTCTTGGGTTTTGGAAAATAAAATTGGAGTGAAAAATGGAACACAGTTATAACAGATACAGGTCTGTATTAGGTTTTCAGTATGGAACTAAAGATGTGGAAAGAAGTAAATACAGAGTATTATTTCCTCTCCCTCACTCCCATTCATTCTTAAATATATCTATCGCCTTCTGCCTGACTTTAGAAGAAAAAATAAAATGAACTGCTTTTTTAAATGTATAGACAGGCAATTGTAACTGAGTTCCTTAAAAAAATCCATCATTATCAAGGTCAGGTAGGATGGTCATTCTCTGAGTAAATCGTTCTGTCATCACTTGGTTGTATTTGAAGAAAGCGCAGGGAGACAGCTTCTAAATTAAATTTGGGTCACCTTCTAAATTCAAATTTTTTTTTATTGACAGATCAAAATCTGTGGGGTTTTTTGTGGTTATTTTGTCCACAGGCATATCAAGGGTACCTATGGCATTTCTTTTGGGAGCTTGATTTTATACCTTTTCAGCCTTACAGATTTTTATAGCTTGGATTTATTTGCAAGCATACATAATCAAAGATTTAAGACAGTAATTTAAATTGGGATTAGTTTCTTCTGAAGGAAGTAAAAATCCTTTAGCTTTGAGTTAATGAAATGACTACAGAATTAAACATAAATAGAATTCAATCTAAAACTTTGGGATTTTTCTGTTTGTTTGATCACAAGTGCATTCAAGCTATAAATGTTTTAGAGTGAAGTGCAAAATGGCATTCCCGAGGTACACTTTGATTTTCTTTCTGTCCCAAACTAGGGAGAGAAATCAGTGATTTTTTTATATTATTTTTATCTTTTAATAATAACAAAAAGGGGTTTTGCTGGATTTCAGAACTACTCATAAGCCTGCTAGAAATCTTACTCTGCGTTTATAATGGATTCACCAGGACAGATTCATTTTGATGCAAAGGCAGAAGTTTCACCTGAACAGGAGGAAGGACTTCTTTACTGTGCAGTGACCGCCCACTGGAACAGGTTGCCCGGAGAGGGTGTGGAGTCTCCTCACTGGAGATATTCTAGAATCCTTTGCCAGGTGCTCTGGGATGACCCTGCTTGAGCAAGAGGTTGGACGAGATGACCCATTGTGGTCCTTCCAACCTGACCCGTTCTGTGATTCAGGTATTCCTCCTGTTTACCTAGATTTATAAATGTGCCAGTGGAGTCTGAATTAGACACAAAAGGACAATCCTTGCAAGAAGTCTGCTTGCTAAATGTGACTGAAGACATAATCCTTAGTAAGAGAAATATTTCTGATGTTTTCTGCATTTTTGTTTTATTCTTCATTCTTCTTTAATTCAATGCTCAACTCATATATGAAACCTGGGAAAAAATTGACTTGCCGAAACCTTGGAGTTTTTTTTGCCTGCGATGTCAGTTGTCTTAATAAAACTTCAAATTTTACCTGCTTAATATTTAAAAATGTATTTCTGCTGTGTTAATCCCACTCTTGTTTTTGCACTATGATTGTCAAACTGTGAAGATCACTCCTTGTCCTGCTAGTGTCTACAAAGTACAGCTCCTTCCATTGCAAGTCTTGCCTCAAGAAACGCTATAGGGAAATAGGCTCTTCACAAGAA
Organism: Sclerurus mexicanus; assembly: GCA_013396755.1. Classification (NCBI taxonomy): domain Eukaryota; kingdom Metazoa; phylum Chordata; class Aves; order Passeriformes; family Furnariidae; genus Sclerurus; species Sclerurus mexicanus. Next base: position 1,137,649 of record VWZF01000985.1, on the reverse strand, counting down.
AAGAATTCAACTCTTGTGCCAATTTAAAGAGAAATTAGCATAAACTCACCATACAAGCTCTTGTAAGGCCATGGCTGGATTATAATTGCCCTTAATCTGTAGTTTTGAATTAGTAGTGTGTGGTGGGACAGAATCTCTAACAGTTGGAGCTCCTAATTAGACGTGTCCTTTCATGAGTCAGGGGAGGGCAGCTGAGAAGTGGAAGATGTGATTGGGCTAGAAGAGTGCTCAGCTGAAGCTTTTTGATTGTTTGATGGCAGAACAGTGCCACTGCAAATGGAGAATTGGGACAGTTGTGGAATTTGGAGTAGTCTGTTGGTCTCTTCTCGGAAAGGGAAGATGAAATGGGAAAGTGTCACCTGTAAAGCAGGGAAGGTGGAAAAACCAACACCCACCAACCAGAACTAAGATCTCAAGTTGGAATTCAGGTGGCTGCAGTTCCAATTACCTCTAACAGTCTGGCTGCTGATTGCTACTATTCATGAAAAGTGACTTTAGTTCTGAAATATCCCAGAGCAACTACTCTATCTTGAGTTTTCCCCTCTGAATTGCTAAAATATTCTTTTTTTTGATTTTCTCTCTTGACCCCCTCCTCCCAGTCACCTCTTTCAGAGCTACATTCAGAGGAGAAGTGAGGAAGCAGTTTTCAGTCTGTGTTTAATATGGCCAAAGCACTGCTGCGAAATGCCCTCTTTAGATTTAGGGAGGAGTCAACTACAGAGGAGGATTAGTTGGCTGAAGGGTAGGTAATATGCCAAAGAGCAACTCAAAGGCATAGTGGCAGTTTTATCTGACTTCTTTTCGATTCATCACATCCACTTCTGCATACTCCGGCCCTGCTGAACAATCTCATGGCAATCAGCTTGGGTTCTTTCCCTGGCAGGTGAATGTCAGGCTGAGCCTGTTTGCAGTTCCAACAACGCTGCCATGACCTGTGCCTTTGCTGTCTGAGGGTGTGCAGTGGGGCACAGCACTTGTGGCTACACCCTGTCCTGTCTGGGCAGCGCAAAGGGAGCGGGACAGGAGTGTTGCAGCCACGTCACCTTTGTAGCCTGGTGCCTTCCACCTGGGCTCCTCAGCCTGGTGGCCTTTGCAGCTGCTGCTGACCTCCTCTTTCAGAATCAACCCTGACATGGTCCCTGGTTAGGCAGTGCACTGGTGGGATGATTTATAAAGCCTGACATTTTATGGGACTTTCCCCATGCTGAAGATAGTGAAGATCATTGTGCTGGCCTTCAGCAGTTGTGCTGATAAGGTCTTAGTCAAGAATAACCCTTTTTTTTTTATGTAACAAAATTCTCTTCTTTATCTGAAACAATTAAAATCAGTTGACCTTCAAGTTACAGGGATGTTTACCTATTCACCGAGAAGGGAAGAGCTTGATTACAGTTACAATTCTGGTTGCTTGGACTGGTATTTAAGGCTACATTTCTTTCTCCTTCCTGATTTTTAAGAGATGGTCAATTTACTGTTACTTGTAATCCTCGATGGAGGTTTTAGTACAGTCCTAGATCAACAGAGATGGGCTAAGTTATAAATCCTGCATTAGCAGTGAGGTACTCTGTCCTATTAAAATACCCGTTACTTTCATTGCCCTTTAATGGTTTCTTATGTTGGCCATTGAATCCCATCTATCTAAATCCCATGTGTATTTTGAATCAGATGTACTTTGGGGGGCTTAGCAATAGTAATATTAATCACTCACGTGGTGCTGACAATATGTAATGATTTGAGTAGTGCATCCTCTAATGCTATGTAGTGTTAACAATAGCAATAATAAGCTTTGCAGTTGACCACCTCATTTGCCTTGAAGGATCATTTCAGGTAACAAAAAGCAGAGGTTTGTTGTGCAAGCACTGGTTGCTCACACACACAAGCACTGTTTTTCTTCCCAGTAGAGAAGTTATATATTGCTAGGAGACAGTGGTTTCTCCTATCACAGGGATATGTTGTTGATAACACCTGTAGAAAACCCCACATTTCCAGACACATACTGTGAATAGTCAAAATCTGAGAAATTACTTCACTGTGAGCCAGGTGTAAAATTACAATAGGAAATATAAATGCAAGTGCCTGTATAATACTCCAGGATAATTTGTTGCAAATGTTTTAAGATCTCTCTTTTTTTTTTTTTTGGCCTGTATTCTTATTTATATCCTGTCACTGGATTGCCTGTGAGCTGCCAGATAAACTTGCTGCTTAGAATGACAATTATATGATTAAAATTACCTATATTTTGATATGCCCCATCTTGTGCTGATTGTATACTGTGTAACCAACACAAGGGTTTGTGCTTAATTATAAAGGAAGCACTAAGTGACATGTGCTGACAAAATACTGCTCCATAGTTTTTCATTATTACATTTCTTGTGTATTCTATTGAAGCCTCAAGTAATACCAATGTGTTTTCTGAGTAATTGTAATGTTGCTTTAGGAATAACCTTACAGCTCTTCAGAAGTTATCAAAAAGCTCTCCACCCACCATCACTGGCTTATGACTGAACCTGGTTAATAGATTGGCCCTGATCTGGAGTAGCTACCAAAAGATGGAATATCTGGAATATTGTTTGGTAACCTGAACTGGAAAATTAAAGAGAGATTGCAGCTGTATGATGGGCAAGATTGGAAAGACTGTTAAAGAATCCTGTTCTACCCATATTGCTGCAGGAACTGCTTCTGGCTCTTCTACAGTAATATGTTCTATGAAACACCCTTAGAAACACTCAGTTCTCCTCAGCATCAGCACTGATACTTAGGGGTTAAAATCAATAGGAGCTTACTGGCTAAAATCCAGTTTCTCTGGCAATGCATTGCTCTGGAAAGTGGAAAGGCTAGACTTTGTATCAGATTAAGCTGAGTTAAAGTAGATTGAGGCTTAAGGGTTTTTCCATCAGAATGTAAAATATTAAAGATAGGCAATTTTACCTTGTTCTTGTATTATTTAATTTCTATTATTGATTCAATTTTAAGCTGAATTCTAATAATTCCTGTTATTTACTGCACTAGTTCTCCAATTTAGCTGAAAGAACACTGAGAATGTAACTTGTTTTTGTGCCCAAAGTCCAGATTTCATTTGGTACTTTTTATTTGTTTTCTATGCTAGAACATGGGCATTCATATTTATGACCTTCCTTTTTTCAGCAACTCCCAGATGGCTCTGCCCCAAGTGCGCATGCTGAATTTTATCTTCTGCCAGATCCTTATGAGGTCAGTCAAAGGAAAACAAGAACAGCTCCAAAAAGCTCTGACCCTACTTACAATGAAATTGTGAGTACCATTCACTTTCTTCCACCATTTTTTATTTCACAGAACCACAGACTGTGTCAGGTTGGAAAGGACCACAGTGGGTCATCTGGTCCCTCAGACAGGGTCATCCTAAAGCACATGGCACAAGATTGTGTCCAGATAGTTCTTGAATATGTCCAGTGAGGGAGACTCCACAACCTCTCTGAGCAACCTACTCCTTTGCACAGTCACTCTCACTGTAAAGAAGTTCTTCCTCCTGTTCAGGTGGAATTTTCTATGCATCAATTTCTTCCCATTGACTCTGTCCTATTGCTCAGCACCACCGAGCAGAGCCTGATCCATCCTCTGACCATCTCCCTTGGATGCTGACAGATTTTGATGAGGTCCCCTCTTGGTTGTCTCTTCTCAATACTGAACAGGCCCAGCTCCTTCAGCCTTTCCTCAAAAGAGAGGTACTCCAGAGCCCTCATCATCTCCATAGTCTTTCACTGGACTCAGTCCAGTGGTTCCTTGTTTTTCTTGATCTGGGGAGCCCAGAACTGGACACAGCAATCCAGATTTGCCCTCTCCAGGGCTGAGCAGAGGGGCAGCATCACATCCCTTGACTCACTGGCAATGCTCTTCCTAATGCACCCCCAGGATCCCATTGGCCTTCTTGGCCACCAGGGCACAACACTGGTGGCTCATGGGCAGCTTGTTGTCCACCACAACCCCCAGGTCCTTCTCTGCAGAGCTGCTTCCCAGCAGGTCAGACCCCAGCCTGCACTGATGCAACTTGTTTGATTTTCTTTGCCCGCTCTTGAAATAAAATAGCAATACTGCATTTAGGGCTGCTGCAATGAGGGCAATCTAAAAGGAGGAATGTATCATGAGCTGAACCACAAGTGGGCACAACCATGGGCTGTGTGTCTTTTTCAGAAGTGCTATGGTCTCTTTTATGTCTCTCTCTTCAGGAAAGCAGTTGGATTTTTCACAGTGCTCTGTCTTACACCATAACCACAGTTACATGTTAGCCAAATAAGACCAAGCTTCATTGCACCATAACCTAGTCAGTTTTGAATGCAGGTTCGTACAATAGCATGAAAAGTACTAATTGAATGGATGCTGTTATTCAAATCCACATTTGAAAATTGGTTATCACTGTGCTAAGTGATAGCACAAGAATAAATAGCCAGGTTCTTTTTGTGTCAAAATTCTAGCAGTTCACAGCTATATGTGATTATTTCACACACCACTGAAGTGCTCAAGCCTCTGGGGTGAGAGAAGATATGTGTACAGAGAAACATTTACGACAGAATGGGAAGTGGCATAAATTGTGTTCATTTGTAAGAGCAGATGAGATTGAAACAGTAGGTGGGATTGGAGATTATAATTATTACATGTAATAAATCTCCTAAAGATCTCAAAGCAATTTACAAATGCTCTTTCAGCAGGCTATAAAGTAGAACGCATGGAAAATATTACCACTCCACCCTGTTTCACAGATAAGATATGATGAAGCTTAGGTTAGTCAGCAGAGTCTGAGTCCTTATCTCCTAGTTTCCCAGTCCTGGAGTTTTAATATTTCTCTTTTCCCACATCTGTTTGATTACAAAAGTTACCAACTTAAACTGATGACTTCCAGTGCTTCTGTATGAAGTCTCCTTCAGTAGTATTGCTGCTCTCAGATGAGACAAATTTCCCTCCCTGTGGTACTGCAGTGGAATAACAAGGAGCTAGGCTTTATTTTTTTGTTATTTCTTTCTTCCTCTGCAATCAAAGAGAGAGTGGAATGAGTCTAATTAACCTGTCAATAGAAATTCCTTTACATTTGAAGGGTATTTAAAGCAAAGAAATATAACATTCATTGTAAAGTATCCAAGATGGATTACAGATAAGAACCAACCAGCAACACAGGAAGGCAATTATCTTTCAAGTCATTATTAGATGAATTTGAATGCAAGAAAATCCAAAATCCTGTCTGCAGTCAGACAGTAATCACAGGGAGGAGATTTAGTTGTGGTTAAAAAGTACTCCACTGCTGTTAAAAGAAATTCCATGAAAACTTTAATATCCTTAATCAAAATTTAGAGCCTTCTTCACAGATGCTCAATCTTTTTCACCAGGAGCTGCTAACTGCAGTGGGGACATATGGTTCCATTGAACTTGGACATTTCAAACCCAATGCCTGTGCTGTTAGCAGCTCTGTTTTTCCATATGTGATGTCATTCTGTCTGCATTTTCTGTCCAAGGCTGGTAGACTGAGGCAGAAGCTGCCCCAGGGAAGAAAAACTACTAAAAATATAAGTCAGCTGTCTTTTAAGTTAGTTACTGTCCAAAACACTGTGTACTGAAATGTACTAGCCTTTTTTATGAGTTCATAAGTTTTTATTAAAGCCAAGTAGCTGGAAGGAAGCTGTATATTAATTTCTTTCTTTGTTTGAGATTGAGAAAAATCTGAAATGTGCTTCTCTTGGGTATTTTTGATTTCAGTTTTGTACGCCTATTGCTTATGACTGCCTACAGCAAATTATCAACCTTGCAAAAGTGCTTTTTACATTTTATTTCTACTCATGTGTGTGAGAGGGAAGATGTGGAAGTCCAGGAGGGCTGACAATAAAATGAGCTACGCCAAATATTTTGGAGTTGCTTTTAACAGGCACTCCTTTTTTTTCTCTCGTTCCTTTATTTGGATTTTGGAATTTGTGGCATTCACACTGATATAACATTACATTAAAAAATGGTGGTTGAGAAAAAGAGTAGCAACACAGAAAAATGGAATGCAATCTAAAGAGAAAATGAATAGCATACCTTTTATAAACCACTGCTAGAAAAAATAAGTTACTTGGAAGGTCTCAGAGTAGTTTAGTGAAAATAAGTTTTTAAAAAAATTGAAAATAAAGCTGAATTACTTAACTTTAAACTCTTGCTGAGAAAACCCACAATGACCAGATTCAGCTGCAGTGGGGTCTGTGTGTAACATTTGCCCTAAGAAATGCTTCAAGGTCTCCATTGTCCTCTCTGAGTGCCTGCCTTATTATAAGCAAAGACATGGAATGAGGAAAACTCCAAGGCAAAGCAGAGTATGCATTCCCATAACAACAGGGCACTGTCCCTGCCCTGCGCTTTGGGTACAGCCAGATGTGAGCACATAGACCTGGGCCATATCAGTCTGCTGGAGCCAACGTGGGGCTGGCTTGGAGCAGCCTGAACAGCCCCAGCAAGTCTGGTGGAGAGGGAGGAGAGGAACTGCAGGAGACGCTCCCTCCAGCACCACGCATCCAAGCTAATTTGGATTAATTACCTAAATCTAGGAGTTGTGCCATGGCTACCTAAGGAGAAGCAACTGTCCCGCATTTGTGATTAAAATGTCATTAGACTCCTGTAGGTCAACAGTGCTTCTCTTTTTGGAGCCAGGAATCATTGAATTCCAGCCCTAACTGTCCCACTGATTTACTGCCTGGACAAGTATAACACACCTTAATCTGATCCAGCTGTATATATGGCAGGCAGATATTCTACTGCACAATCATTTCAGGATTTAACTGTTGTGATATGAAATTCTGGCAGGTGGCATTGGTTTTACCCACATGCTAGTTCAGCTATCTCCAGACCTTTCTTCTGTCCCTACATCCTGATGATATATATACTTTGCTCCAGCTGAATTTGCAATATCATTTTAGAAACAGTTTACTGGAATCATTTGAAAACCACCCACCCTACGCTGTAAAGGTCTCTCATTGCTCAAAGTGTCAAGTCTTTTTTTGGCCAGAGATTGAAAGCTGTTCATTACCCCAGTTCATGCCTGTTGTGATGCACCATACTGAAGATTTCTTAGCTTTTACAGCTTACATGTATACTTTCTGTCGATTTAAAGCAGCAGCTGGTGTATTTAATATATTGGCAAAGAAACAAGACAGCTTTCTTTGGTAACATTAGCAACGTTTCAGTGTCAGATCATACACTTATTCTAAATTATGTTATTGCTTACTGTACCTGCCCTCGCTTTTCAGATTTTCTTCATCATTTCACTTTTATTTTGGTGGGGAAAGGTAGCTGGAGGACAGAGAAACTGAAATTTTTAATTCACATACAGTTTGGCAAACTAGGCACAGTAAACATCAAAACCAAAAAGCACCATGTGCTACTTTCATGATAGCCATTCCAAACCATGATTTCCAAAGGTTTCTGAATGGAAAAGGAAATATTGCCCCTGGTAAGATCATTCTAGTAACTCCTTAAAAAGAGTGACTGGTACAGTTTTCATTTTCCCCCACAACCTGTAGCAGTGGATGTTCATCCCCACAGCATCAATTATGCCCCTAAACCAGAGAGCTGTGTCCTGTTGGTCGGTGTTTGCTGCCTGGTGTCCTGTCTTCCCCATGCTCCCTGTGAAATCCCTCCAGCTTGCAGAACAGACAAAATCACTCTGTGGTCCCACAGGCAGCCGAGACCAACTTGGGTTGGGTGGGAGGACCAACAGTTTTGTGCCTCCCGGGTCCACCTGTGATCCTCAGAACCACCTTTCTGTTGCCGCTCAGCATGAGGAGCATTGCTGGGGACAAGCCTTCATAAGCTCTGTCCCTCCCATGACCATTTCTGCTCCTTACAAGTGGAGGTGCAGAGAGGGCCAAGCAGTTGAGTCCACAGAGATCCAAGCTAGCGGGGGCTAAGTCTGACCTTTCTTTTCCTGGGCAGTGCCATAGGTTCAGCCTGCGCTCGGATTGCACGGAAAATCCAAGCAGGTTGCATGGCAAATGCCTTTTAGGGCATTTCAGATTCCCATTCTCCAGAAGTGACAGAATGTCACTGCGTTTGCTTTTTAAACTGCACAGAGAGATTAAAATTTAAAGTGCTCTTCCATTGCAACTAAAATAGCTAAAACATTTCCAGCCATACAAATTTTAGATTGAATGTGCTTCTCTCAACAAAGCTTACCTTTCAGGCCTGAACTAGCTGAGAGCATTCTTTCACATTTTATGAGCCCACATGCAGTTCACTCAGCAGTTTTTGATTAATGCAGAGACTGGGAATCTGTTTTGAGTGCAGCTCATTCTTGTGAGCCTATTGCTCCAGATTGTTGTTTTTTGAGAGTTTTTTTAATTCAGAAAATACACCATTAACATTTCATACTTAACCTCAGTGCATTCTCGTAGTATTAAGGTAATTTAAAAGGTACTTTAAAAACTGTAGGCCTTAGTACTTTTCTAAAGAGATGCTGAACAACTGTCTCATTTATTTTGAGAAGTTTCAACAGCACTTCTGGCATAATGGAAACATCTAAATTTAGTAAGTTCCCCTTGCTAAACTGGGTTCAGTCTCAGAACTGTTCCACATCTACAACTTCTACTGAGTGGGTTGAGCATTCTGTCATGTTTAATATTTGATGGTTCCATTTAAAAATGCCAGCATTTTTATAATAGGCACAATTGGGTATAGTTAGAACCCAGAATGAATAATGAAGTTATTGGCATTAGAACCACAGAATCAGTAAGACTGAGGAAGACCTTTAAAATCATCAAGTCCAACTGTCACCTTAGCACCACCACCATGTTCACCACTAAACCATGCCCTCAAGTGCCACATCCACATGTTTTTTGGGCACTTCCAGGGATGGTGACTCCACTACTTCCCTGGACAGTCTGTTCCAATGCTTTACAACCATTTCCATGAATAAATTTTCCCTGATATCCAGTCTAAACCATCCCTGCCACAACTTGAGGCCATTTCCTCTTGTCGTATCACTTGTCACCTGGGAGAAGAGACCAGTCCCCACCTGGCTACACCCTCCTTTCAGGTGGTTGTAGGGAGTGACAGGGTGCCCCCTGAGCCTCCTTTTCTCCAGGCTAAACAACTCCAGCTCCCTCAGCTGCTCGTCACAGGACTTGTGCTCCAGACCCTTCACCAGCTCCATTGCCCTTCTCTGGACTTGCTCCAGCACCTCAATGTCTGAAATTTTTGTACTATTGAATTAGTAAAATTTATAGACAGTTTTCACAGAAAATTCTTATCTCTTGTGTGATGTGAGTCTGTTTGATCTAGAACAGTTGCAAAAATTTTATGGAAGTCTTGGATAGAAGGAATTTTGGTTTTACTTTGGCTTGATCTTTCGTTAATTCTGGTATGTAGCACTAGATTTAATCACAAGTACAGTACTGAGAAGACATTCTGAGGTACTGTGCCTTGATGTGACACACCTTCATAACACAGATTAATGCAGTACAGAGTTGCTTTAAGGTGCTACTAAGGAATATGTAACAAATAAAATATACATAGGTTAAAAAAATTGCCATCAAAACTGTTTTTCTGTCTTTTTCTGATTTTTGCAGAAGAGCAATACCTTTTATCAAAGCATCTGCTACAGAAAGATATTGAATAATTATGATAATTGACACTTTTACACAATTACCTATCTTATGTTTTCATGCCACTGTCCATGATGAATGCCCTCCATCTGAATTTCTCCTCCACAAAATCAGGCATGTTATGATTCCCTGTGGAACTTGATGGAGGCTGTGAAATTTCTACATGTTTGAGTTCAAAGCTCTGCATAAGTTAGAGTTTCAGTTTTCACAGAGAAAATTATGTATATTGGGTTTGTTTTGCTCAAGTATTGCACAACAGAGTTTTCAAATTTATTACAAATGGTAATCAGATTTCATGAGCCTAAGCTGGCAGAATCTCTTTTATATAAACTAGATAAGGTCAAATATATTTCTGAGGTAAATTCACTAAGTTAAATGAATTTGGCTCATCGTTAATACTTTACAATTCTGGATGGAAGTTTAAAGCAATTATCACAAAGTTGTAATCATCATCCTGAATGCATGTATTGAAGTAAATGCTTTGCCTTTAAATAGATTAACAAATTTGTATTTTTCTTTCTGTTTCACTGCATATTATTTCAGGTTGTGTATGACAAAGTCATGGAGCTCAAAGGCCATGTACTGAAGCTTGTTGTGAAAAGCAAAGGAACGTTTGTGGGAGCTGTTAACATTCAACTGAGCAGTGTCCAGTTAAATGAAGAAAAGTGGTACCCGCTGGGAAATAGTATAATTTAAATGTTCCCTAAGATAATTCAGTTATTTATCCACCAATGTTTCTTTATGCCATTTCCCATGGTACATTTTGTCTCAGTTGCCCTTGAGAATGTGCAGTCATCTGCTGATCATGTTTTTTTAACATCTAATCATAAGGCTATTGTCTTACAATTGCTACCATCTTCCTGCAACAGATTCCTGACAGTGTGAGTTTAAGAAATCACCTGCTGAGGACTTGTAGCAACATGCAGGAAATTCTTATTACAGCATTAAAGATTTTTGGTTATTTCATATTAAATTGGACTGTAAAAATACTGAGTTCTGTACCCATCAAAGTGTGGGGCCTCATTCTTTGCACATTAATTCCACTGGCTGTGTTGAAACAATGCTGATAATGGTGTAATTTATCAGCAACTGCTGTGACCCCACTGCATGTTATGATTTCACCAGAAAACCATGGGATGGTTCCCTGGGTGCCAACACATTTCAGATGTCCAACAAATTTTACATTAAATCTTATGCAATCAATAATTAGTTTTTTCTAAAAGAACTTAAAAGCTTTTAATGCAATGTAACATTCAATCCAGGATGTTAATTTGTCAGTAAGAAGCATCATTTTTTCTTTTATTCTGACATCCAAGAAGCAGATATAGCTGGTCTTTTGTGAGAAGAAAGGAGGAGGGAGAAGCAAATATTCATGAATAAATAGAGCATATTGAATGGGAGCTTTCAGTGGGGTATTTATTTAAGATCTTGATATGACAGATATTTGTTCACCAGTCTTACCACATATGCTTGCCTCTTATGCTGCATAAGGGATTCAAGTCAATACATGCATTGAATTGACCTCAGGGCTATAAAATATATCTTTACATATTGAATAATGAACATGAGTGGTTCCTTTGAGTTCACTGAGGCTAATTATGGACTCTGTTATTCAAGGCATTTTTACATAAATTGAGGAAGCACTTAAGCACATCTTTAAACATTTGGTGTGTAAGCAGCCATAATGAACTGTCCATTATTGCCAGACTTACAGACACTCAGCTGACCACATATATGGACCTTTCCAGGACCAAGGGCACATTTCTAGGGTACAGAAGTGATGTTGATTTGTGATCTGCTCTGCTGTAAATTTTAAGTTACCATGTACTGGGTAGGTCTGACATTTGTCCTGCCAGGTGGAAAAGTGGTCAACAGAAGGATAATAATGCCAGAAGTGAAGATAATTGCCTTCTTCGCCCGAAGGACACTCAGAAATCAGTCTTCAGAAGGTAAAGTTTTATAAAGCTCCTGAAGTGGGACTGGTTATTTAGGAAACGAAATAGGTTGGAGTTTTTCTCAGCATCAAACCAATTGACTCTGTCACTTGGCCAGTTTTTATCTGAGAATATTTTCCCCAGGCTATCTGCTATATTAAGCTCCTCCTCAGTGAGAGGAGGTGGGGGGAACTCTGCTTGAATATTAAAAGTATGAGTGTATTCATACTAGAAGCTATAAAATATTTACCGCATAAAAGGGATATTGGCTGGCATACAGATATCATCACTACAAAGATCAGTATGCCTAACATTTTAGATTATAGGCTCAGCTGGGTAAGGAATCAAGGGCCTTGTCATTCAAGCAGAGAAAACACACTGAGGCCAGCTTACAGTGTTATCAAATTACCTGACCTTACAGTTCAATATTGATTTTAGAGTCTTCTTAGTCTACTGTCTTAGCTTCCTTATTATAACTATAATGCAATTTTCTAATAGTGTTATTTCCTGTAACATTTTCTAATAATTGTTTACCATGTGCCCTGATTTTCCATCTTAGAGCAACATTAAATAAAATAGCATTCAAATAACAATAAATAAAAGAGAATTACAATTTACTATTATCACAGATGTCTGCAAACGTAACCAATATTGTTTGGTATTAAAGAAAGAAACCTGTAAACCTAACATACTCTTTAAAAAAAAATCGAGTAACAAATCTGCCATTAATTGGGTAGCTACAGTCCTGTGGAAGGTCAGCAATACTTCAGTTCTGTAAGGAAGATGGGAAAACTGTGTCTTATGAGCAAGATCTACACTGATAGCTCAGTTAGACAAGAAGTAGATCTTAAATCACATAATCAACCCTTGCTTTTTCTAAAATTCTTCTAGTTCCCTTCAAAGCACTGTGCTTCCTATTTCCTGAGTTCACAGTGGGATGTATCCTGAGCTCCCTACTGCTGTGAAGAACATGGCCCTTTTCAAATCAGTCCATGAATTTTTTTGTCTTTCTTTAGCAGCAGGAGGTTCCAGACTAAGCTAAGAAAAGGTACCAATATTAGCATATGATTTTTTATTATTTTAAGAGCTACTTTTTTTCTCAAAACTAGTTTTTCAGGTGACAAAATAACAGTGGACATTAAATAGGAATATCTCAATCAGAAGTTGCTGTTATTATAAATTTAAAGGGTACATTGTATGTGTAATTTTTCATGCTCCCTCGGAAAGATACAATGGTAAGAAATTTTGTTCAATACAAATAAAATGTCAGTGTAACATGCTTCTATCATAAAAATGAGCATGATCTCTCAGATCATATCTATTAGACTATTATTATCACTCAGTAATTAATAATAAATTTGAAATTACCTGAAAATGACATTTATTACCTGAATGTTGAAAATATTAAAAAAATCAGTAGCTATGAATTGTTTCTAAAGGTTTGGGTTGGAAGGCACCTTTCACTAGACCAGGTTGCTCAAAGCCCCATCCAACCTGACCTTGACCTCTTCCAGAGATGGGGCATCCACAACTTCTCTGGAAACCTCTTCCAGTGCCTCACCACCCTCACAGTAAAGAATTTCTTCCTAATACCTAATCTAACCCTGCCTTTTTTTAGTTTAAAGTCATCCTCCCCTTTTCCTATCACTACAACCCCAACACTCTCAACCTGTCTGCACAGCAGAGGTGCTCCAGCCCTCTGATCAGCTTCATGGCCTCCCCTGGATTCACTCCAACACGTCCATGTCTTTCTTGTGTTGGAGGCCTCAGGGCTGGATGCAGCACTGCAGGTGGGGTCTCAAGAGAGCAAAGTAGATGGAGAAAATCACCCCCCTCGACCTGCTGGTCACTCTGCTCTGGATACAGCCAGGATGTTGTTGGCCTTCTGGGCTGCCAGGTCATGCTGATATTCTTGTCAACCAACACCTCCAAGAACATCTCCAAGTCTTTCTGAGACTGACCAACCTGTAGTTCCCTGGGTCTTCCTAATTTCCCTTTTTAAAACCATGGATTATGTTTCCCCTTTTGGACTCAGTGGAATTTCACTGGCCTGCCATGACTTAGCCACTTGCTTGACCAGTTCCCTCAGGACCTGTGGATGTCCCTTGTCAGGTCCCGTGGACTTGTGCACCTTCAGGTCTTTTACATGTTCTTGGGCATTCTTTTCCTACAGCAGGCAGTTCAATAATCACATTAGAGCCAACGTCAGTAGCTGTCACTTATCCAGGGTACCACTTACACCAGAAGTCCCATTAGCTTCATGAAATCATTGAGAATGTGCGACTGTGGGAATCAGACCACTGGGTTGTTGCAAACCCAGTAGTGCTGCTTTATTGAGGTGGGGTGCAATGCCCCAGATCACCATTAATAGTACCAGACATGGACAAAGAGCGATGCAGATTCCAGCTTGATGCCCTCTCTGGTCAGCAGCGGAATGTTACGATAACCTGTAAATACAATCACACTTTATTAGTGTGTTAAGCACAAGCACAAATATTATGATACTACACAAATAAGGCATAATTTATGATTCTCTAAATAACTCTTTAAAATATACTGAAATGATATGGAACACAAATACCATTTCTATTGCTTTTCTCCTCTGCATATACAGAATTTCAATTCAGGCATTTTTGGTCACAGAGTGAACAACTCCAGTTTTTTCAAACTAGAAGACTTTTAGCCCAGTGATATTTAAACATGAGGAAAGCAAGCATTTTAACCCCCAAAGTTATTAAGTGCTGCACACATTGTTTTGTTAGCAAATTAAGTAACTTGTGAATCAGCAATGATTGTGTCTTAGAGAAGAACAGTGTTGCAGCAGCAATGCACTGTCCAGCTGAGGCAGAAAAAAGTAGTGTAAGATCTACCATGACGTCTGAAATCTGTTAAGGTTCTTCTTTTGCATATGAGTAATTCCAGTTACCAGAGATAAGGCATACCTCAGAAACTATGTGTTCATCTGGTTGTTGAAGCATTTGGAGAAGCTGTAGTTTTCAACTTAAAACATAATTAACTTACCTGCTTGGAAAGCAAAACAATCTCCTCTTCAAAATCCCAACTTGTATCGCTTTATATGACTAAATGTCCATTATTTCATGATAATAAATACAACTTTTGATTAAAAAAATGTTCTGTGTTTTATCTATGTATATATAACTGCAATCTCTGTTTTGAATAAATATCTGTGTTCTGTACTGCAGTTTTCAAAATCCTTCTTTAGGTTTGGCTGGATGTATGTGTAGTAAACTTGTTTACTTTAGTTTGGAATTTCTTGATTCTTTCATACAGGATGATTTACGTTGAAAAAGACCTCTAAGATCATCAAGTCCAACCTAAGACAAATCACCACCTTGTCAGCTAGACCTGAATGCCACATACAGTCTGTCCTTAACCACCTCTAGGGATGGAGACTCCATCACCTCCCTGGGCAGCCCCTTGCAATGCTTGACCACCTTTTCAGTGAAGAAATTCTCTCTGATATCCAACCTGAACCTCCACATGGCCTCTTGTCCTCTCCTACTACATGAAACTTCCCCTGTTATCTAAGGTTCAGCTTCTGGGCAGCAGATAGCAAAGCTGGTTCCAGGCATTTTACGTTTGAGATCAGTTTTTAGGGCATGCACACAATATATGGAAGACTCAATTTATTTCCTATCCAAATATACACTTCAGGGACTAAGACTACTTTCTGAAGACTCTGGTCAAGCCCCTACCTACAAAATACTCCACAAAGTGTCCTGAGAGAAGTCAAGCTTCCCTTTTTATTGAAATTGTTCTAATTTGCATTAAATAATTAACTAATTCTCGATCCCATGATAATAATTACAATAAATGGATTCCTGTCCTGTTCTAGTATTATACACAGCAGACTCATTGGGACAGGGACTGTAACAGGACCCCCCTCCTCTTGCTTTTAACCACTGAGGTAGAGAATTACTCTCAGTCTGAGCCCCTCTGTGCATAACCACATAATCATTGCGTGAAAAATCAAATTCTGCTTCAGCTGGGCCACAAGTATTCCTCCCCAGAGTAGTCTGCTGAGATGGGAGGCTGATGCTGGGGAAAGGGGGTAGTGAGGACAGAGGTTTGAATCCTCTCAGGAGAAACGGGGGGAGGGTGGCAGTGGCACAGCTTTGTCCCACTGTCTGTCAAAGACAAAAAAAGATGTAAGCACTGCTCAGCTTCTGGAAGCAACTCGCCCTTGGGGACACCTCAGTGATATGAATCTCAGGGAAGGAGGGACAGTCCTGCAGTACAGATGAAAGCAGTGGGAGCTCTGAAGAGTAAGATTTAAATCTTAGCTCACACTTCAGCATTTTAGGCAGTTCTTCCCTAAGAAATACAGACTGCTGTGACTCCCTCTACAAGAACGTTATTTTCCCATTTCCCTCCCATTTCCCATTTATAGAGCTTGGATACCTAAAGCAAAACCATTGTTCCAGACCTGGTTTTAGAGGTCTCAGTGCTAAGCAGTGCAATAAATTTTGAAATTATTTATCACTTCGCCTCTTAGGAGCATTTTATTTATGCCTTTGCACATCCTGCTAACAAATTACTTTCTAACATTGTGTTGTGGTGATTGGGGCAATTTGTTTGGCACCATTCATAGTTTTTGTTACCTACACTGATTTCCTAGCATTTTGTATTACTCCACTCAAAATATTTACTACAGAATCTGCATACTCTTACTTTTCCAGAATACAAATCCCTCATTTGTGACTATAATTAATTATACAGGCATATTGGAGCCACACAGAAAAATTGCGTGTAGAAAAAGACCCAAATCAATGGTTTTACAGGCATATGTAAACATCAGTGCCTGATATTTAAATTTGTCTCAGACATTGTGAGCTGAGAGTTTTTTTTAATTATCTGGAAATATACAAATAAAAGGAAAGTAAAAGGTTATCGGTGTAAAAATTTATGTTGTAGAAAAACAACTGCTCTAAGAGTAATGTCTTTGTTTTGTGTAACTCCTCAACCTCAACTAAGAATCACAAGGAGTTTTATGACTTTAGAACACAGGCTAAAAAAAATGCCATTTAAAATCCTGTTAAGCTTAATAAAAAAGGCACAGTGGCCATTGCCAGCACCAATGTTTTGCCTTCACATCTTTATTCACTAATAAAAGCTGTTTGTTTTGTCAGAAATAGCTTTAGAAACCCAATGTAGTAAACAGCCATTTTATGTAAGCCTTTCCCTTGGCCTACTGACTTTTGTGTGTGCTCTTTGTGTGCGGCCTGTTCATTACAAAAGGGTCCAGGAACTGTGCTGATACAATAAAAGAAAAATACCATAAATATTTTGCCTAATTTATATTCTTTGTTCTCCACTCTGAAAAGTTGGAGATGGGTTTTCTGAGGGTTTTCTGGTGGTTTGTTTTGTTTGTTTGAGCCTAGCTGAGTAGAAAGTTCACAAAACTTCATAGCAGTTCTGACTAATCGTGCTTCTTGTAATTAATTAAAACACCATCTGAGCAGTTTCTATCTAGAATGGAATACTGCAGTAGGAATAATTAACTGTGATTAATACTATTTTGATTTCAACATCTCAGATTTGCATTCAGAGATTTACCTCCTTCAAAAACCAGGGAGTGCCATTTTTAAATATAGTTTTGCAATCCTCCTTTAAAAAATGGGCGTAATGCTGCACTCTTGCAGTGCTACAGTAATGATGAAAGCCTGGAATGTTGCAGATTTTTTTGAGCTGTTATAGGTAGCTCCCAGAAAAGTATTACCTGTATTCAGGCTCAGCACAGGTAAAGTGTATTGACCAAGGAATTCATTGTTAACCACAGAGACCTCATCTTCCACACAGAAGCGTATCATTGCTAGTTCTGGAACTTGGATGTTAAAAGAGAAGGTTTCGTTCCATTTAGGGCTCAAAGCTAATGAAGAAAGGAAAACAGGATTAAAATACAATTTCTTTTTTTCTACTTAATAACTGAATTATTGTATCTTCTATCACTAGTCTGAACTGGTAAAGATTCTTTCTTCTTCACTAGATTTCTGTGTGCATTTAAACAGATGAGCCTCCCACTGACTGCAGGGTTACATAGATCATATCTTTTGTATAATAGATTATGGAGTTAAAACTGTCAGTGGGAAACTCTGAGAATGAAACAAGCATAGACAGCCTGGGACTTGTTTACAGTATACAGGCCAGCCCTTTCCTAAGGATTTGTCATGGATTATCATACTGTTAAACAAAAGCCTAAGAAAGTTGGTGTCATCTCTTAGGAGAGCAAAATGGGACAGAGATAGCCAGGTTAAGAACCTCTGCTTAACTTAGATTTTCCTGTAGACAGAGAGTTCCTATATATGTCCACACTTTTGCTGAAGTTTCTCCTTTTACAGCATTGAAAATGAGGTGGGAGCTAAATAAATTCAGGTAGTAAAACGTTCACTTGACTAGAAATACAAAAAGAAGATATGGAACAGGAGGGGGCTGCTTTGTCTTGAGCAATGTTCATATAGAGAAAAGAAATTCAGGGGCTGATTTAAAACAGCAGCTATCTATGAACAAGAAAAATAGAAGAAAGAGGTACAGAAGAAGGGAGATCACAGGAAACTTGTAGTCTGAGATCAAGAAGATCTGTATGATAAGGGAGTGCTCGAAGACACCTACAAAGTTCACCTGTCAAGCAATTACAGGACTACTGCTAGAAACTTCATATGAGCTAAGTGATGAAGCTACAGAAGTTTCTTCATGGAAAAAAAAAATCTTTAAATTTACCATTTAGTGTACTGGTTTAGGCTGGGATAGGGTTAATTGGCTTCATATCAACCTCTGTGGTGCTGTTTTGGATTTTTGACTGCAGTGGTGTTGGTGACACACCAATGTTTGAGCTATTGCTGAGTAGGACTTAAATAGTGTCAAGGACTTCTGTCTTTGTCATGCTGCAACACCCCCACTCCCATCCCAGCAGGCAGACTGGGGTTGCACAAGAATTTGGGAGGAGACAGAACTGGGACAGGTGACCCCAACTGACCAAAGTGATATTTTATACCATATGGCACCATGTTTGGCATAAGAAAGCTGGGGGAAAGGAGGAAAGGAAGACATTCAGAGTTCCAGTGTCTGTCTTCCCAAATAAGTACAATGCATAATAAAGCCTTCTTTTTCTGGAAATGGCTCTATGCGTGCCCACCCATGGGAAGTGGGGAATGAATTCTTTATTTTGCTCTGCCTGCATGTGCAGTTTTTGTCTTACCTATTAAACTGTCTTTATCTCAACCCGAGAGTTTCTCACTTTAACTCTTCCACCTCTCTCCCCATCCAGCTGGGGGAGAGTGGGCAAGCAGCTCTGTGGGGCTCAGCTTCTGTCCAGGGTGACAGCAGTGTGTAAAACCAATTCCATCTTCCTTTAGGAGAGTGCTTCTAACTAGGAATTTGTGCTTCCTTAACCTACCAATCTACAGAAATAGCACATAGCACAAATTGCTACAAATTTTGTGCCAGAAGATCCTAGTCCACAGAGAAATAATTGAAGTTTCTGTAAGTTTCTAACAACCTCTTGGGATGCAAAACTGGTAATTCTCTATAAAATATTTTTGTTCACAGTCAAGAGAATCAGACTGATGCTCACCATTGCTTTTTACAACAGCAGATTTCTTTCTTGTTTGATCCTCTGGCACGCCATAGATTTCTATCTGCACTAAAGGGTCAGCTTTGTTAGTCTTGGACAGGGTGCTGGGTGGTAACTGATGACCACTGATGAGCTGGAAAATTAAAGTTGTACTGTATTGAAATAACTGTAGGAATTAACTATACATAGTAGCCATATAGTAGCCATAATAGAAATGTGTTTCATAAGAAACTACTATAAGCAGCATATTCCAGCCATGAACTCTTCTAAAAATACATATTAAACACAAGAAAATTAAGAATATGGTGCTTCCCTTTAATTTCTTGGTAATTTCATATAATCATAATGGTTTGAGTTGGAAGAGACCTTTAAAGATCATCTAGTCCAACCCTCCTGCAATGAAGAGGGACATTTTCAGCTAGATCAGGTTGCTCAGGGCCCCTCCAACCTGACTTTGAATGTTTGCAGGGACAGGGCACCTATCACTTCTCTGAACAACCTGTTCCAGTTTTTCACTACCCTTGTAAAAAAAAAATAAAAATCTGATAATCATGCTTTAAATAATAATTTTCAGGTTTAAATTTTTATTCAATTGCTGGGCAGAAAAATTATACTTTGTTAACATGCAAAATAATAACCTTGGAGAAATTAGTTTAATGATTTTTTGCATTTTCTGATATCAAGTTCATGAATTCCAATTTAAATTGTGTCTACTGGACCAGCATCAACACCCATGTGACATCAGTATTGTGTTCCAGGGTATGTAGCAGACTGCCTCACCTGTGTTCCTTCTCTTGCACAGTAACACATAAAAACTCTGCATTTAGTAAGCTAGCTCCCTGATGTTTTTCCCCTTAATCTAGTTAGCTACCTAGAAATTTTGCCTCAGACTGCCTGGCACCCAGCCTAAGAAAGGATTTATGAAAGTCACAACTTTATCTGCTTTCTGCATATATTTCAGGACACTTAGGAGAGAATAACCATCTGTGCATAATCTGCTTTTTAGAAATCAGTGTATGGAATGTATTGAGAGAGATACAACCTTGCAAGCCTAGGTGAAAGATATGACTCCCGATCCTTGGTCTCAGGATTAAGCAACAAAACTCATGATGGAGATTCTTATTCCCCCGTAAACCACCAAAAAATCAAACCCCACCAATTCCACCTTTTACTTAAGTATCTTCTGTAACACCTTGCTCCAAGAAAAGTTCTAGCCTGAACTATTGAAGAGCAGTGGCTTAGCAAGCACTGATGCTGTCCCCTTTCCTCCTAAAAAAATAGCTACTACCTTCACTAGAGAGCTTTGCAATCACTCATGGCCTGCCCACTTAGAACCTGGGTAGGTTCCTTGCCATGTCCTGAATGTCATGTTGAAAATGCAGCCCCACTGGCCAAGGTCTGCATCACACTCCTAGCCCATTGCCAGACCCAGCCTAAGTCTCCCATGGGGTGGTGGGAAAAGACCCAAATCCATACAGCCAATCAATTTCTGAGATCCAAGGTGAAGCAGACATACAGAGAGTAGTAAAAAAATTGCGCTCAGAAGTCTCCTTATGAAGCACTTTAAATATCTGTGCTTCAAAGAGTATATGCTTCTTGTTGATAGGAATTGTGGCACATCAGCTGAAGGAGGATAAAGGAGGATTCAGTAAAATCAGGCCCTGTGTTACTTTCCTGTTCCCTTCTCCATTGATTGATTTGTTCTCAGTCATCTGAGAGATTTGGCCCCTAGATGTTTCATATCTTTGCTTTCTGTTAATTTATCTACTCATCAAGTTAGTAACTCTTTTTCAGCAGAAACTGCCTTTTCTAATTTTTTTTTGTCAACCACCATTTCCTGGTTTTTGCTGCTGACTCTGTGAATGGAGATCCCTGTGCCCCACAGTCCCTGAGCTGGTGGGGTGCCATCACTTCTCTGTACCCTGCACTACCCAGCCTGTAATCTCAGCCTGTGTCCTCAGTCTAAAAAGCTGCCTTTGTCTTTCCTAGCTTCTTTCACAATCAGACATTTACTTCCCATCATCAGTGATTTTGTCTGTCTCCTGCATTACAGTTGGGTGGTTCTGCTCATCTTAATTAATTCCACCTTTATACAAATAAGGCTAAAATAATTGATGTATTTGCCTGGCTGCTTGGAATCATTCAGCAATGTCTATTCGCAATTGGTATGCTCACTGTCAGGACATTAAAATGTTCTTGATTAGATGCATGCATTATGTAAGTATTTTATAATTGTTATTAACTAATGTTTTATCTCCACTCTTTATTTCTCTGAAAGGAACAAAATAGCAATTATACACTAATTTTATGCTAATTAAATGGCATTTATGCAAGTAGTGTACTGTGTAATCAGAAATATCCAATTTTCATTGGGAAAAGGTGGTTTTCTAACTAGTAAACAACTATAAAACATCTACTTGACCTCAAAAAAAGGGTTTTTCTAACCCATTATTTGTAAATGACATGTATTTCTAATATTTTTAGAAAGTAAATCACATTTTAATTTGGGAGAAGCAGAAATAATTCAAAGGCTTATTAATTCATCCCTCTTTTCACACTTATTTATATCATCCTAAGAAGATAAATAGTCTTTTATGTACACATAGGAAGATAATGAAACTGAAAAGAATCATAAAGTTTCCTATCATATCTTTAAACATTTCCATTTGTCAGTTAACATTAGTACATGTGGTATTATTAATATTTTAAGAAAAAAACACGGAAAGGGCACATTTGATTTCTGAGTTTTCAGAGTTCAGTCTTCACAACCACAATGACTGGTCGCTTTGTCAGCTACACTGTTTATTTTTCTCTACACAACACCATGAAAAATCATGCATTTTTACAAACGCTTATGAGCTCTGAACACCTACATATTTTTAGCAAACATAAGTGAACTACAGATGGGAAAGTACCCAAGCAGCAGTAGATACTCTATGAGAGTTTTATCATCTGGTTAAAAAAACAAACTTCCCAACAACCAGGAATGGGGATAAAATGAGACACCAGTACTAGATAACAAATACATATGCTTGTTTTCCCATTTTTATGGAACAAATCAACAATTAAATAAGCTTACCCGTATTGACAGAGACATTGGTTTACTGTGTCCTCCCACGTTTTGTGGTGTGAATGTTGTATTGGGATCTCTCAGGAACTCAGGTTTCAGCACATAGCCACAACCACCATTGTCGAGGAATTTTCCATCTTGCAGTTCCATTTGTGGTCCTGGCGTCTGGAAGTTTAAGGCCACTGTAAAATTGTATAAATATTGATTTTAGTGAATTAGATTTGAGACAATTTTATAAAACAAACTGTAAAAAAAATGCAAATTAGGTTAAAATAGGTATATCTATCAATCTGTAGGATACTGTTATTTCTCTTAAATGTAATGGCATAAAATAATGAATTGTTCCTGCACAAAAGAACTGCATTTAGAACTGCAGCACATTTTAAGAATTATCCTATAGATCTTTTTTACATGCAGTATGAATTATCCTATAGATCTTTTTTACATTGCAGTATGTCATATGTTCCCCCTTTTTTTCCCTAAATTAGACCTTGGAGAATATGAAAGGAGACACCTTTTTTCTCTATAAGAACTAAATTCACATACTAGTTTCTCTACAGCATCTAGACCCTTCACCCCAAACCTGCTAACAAAGTTTTGGTGCAGAAGACAAAGCTATAGGGTTGTATCTAACCTTAGTTATGGTGCAGAATTCATCACAAAACAATGTCACCCAGAAGATCAAGGAGTCTTAGCTTAGTTAGAATATTTGGTGCAAATACCTAGAAGTTTATAGAAGCAATTTTAAAAGTGTACTTAAATTTATGTGAGGACACTTGTCTCCTAGCTTAATCCTCCAATATTGGTAATAATTGTGAGAATATGCCTGACAGATTTTCTTTACTCTGGCAGTTCAAAACATTTTTGGTTTGCTGCAGCAGCAATAATAAAGTAACACACTTCTCGTCAACAGGATATTGTAATTCATGAGATAAAGCCAACATTGAAATAGACCCGTTTAATGAAATTTTCCCCTATTCCAGTACGTCAGAGCTTCCTGCACATTCAAAATAGAAAATGCAGAAGTCAAATCAGTGAAGTGATAACATGACGTGTTAAATAGAAAAGGATAAAAAGTCATTTACGTGATGGCTTGGTAAGAAAAAAAATAAAGGAAGACTTTAAACAGTTTAAGTGACTCCTCATAATAAGTCAGGAAGAGGACATTATTACATGTTCCTGAGATAATATAAATGTATAGGACAAAGATTTTACTCAGTTCAAAAATTCTTATCTCATGTGGAAAAGGCACAAAATATTTTGTCTGGAAAAATTATTTGTTTCTTCACTGCTTTGATGATCCTTTTAAAACATTCTGTAGTAAATGACACAAATAAGAAGGAAGCAGCTGGTGCTATGGGCCTGATGTTTGCACTACATGTGTCTTTGGTGAGGTTACTTCAGAAGAGCTCTGGGATGGTTCCACTGCCTCAAAACCAATTAATGCCTGGAATACATCAATTGCTCCCAGAGTGCATCATCTATTTCACCTGAAAGGAATCCAATCTGTGCTACCTAAGATTGCTCTGCATCATGAACCAACATGCAGCAAAGTAGGAACAGTTTGAAATCTCACCTAAAAAAACCCAAACAAAAAAAAACACCCACCCAAAACAACAACAAAACAAAACATGCACTACTGCTTTGAACTAAATGCTAATCTAGATGCAGAAATAGATGTTGTATAATATGCAAAGGAACTTCATTTTACCTTTGACAACAGAAATCAGAGTTCGCAGTGTTCATATTGCCCATTACACACCATTGCCTTTTTTTTAACAGGGTAAGTATTCTCCTGGTATGGTTTTGGCAGTGGTTCACAATTTCATTTTTTATGACTCAACACATCATCCTGAAACAGCCCCAAATGTGGTGCTATATGATGCTTGTCATATCTCAGTACACTGATTCAAGCTGTGCAATGGACGCTACAGAGCTGCAGCCCTGAGGGCCCTGGAATTGTAGGCCCTGCTGTGATCTACAGATAACCCAAGATCTCTCAGTCCAGAGATGATTCCTAGGCTGTACTCAGAACATGTTGTTTAGAAAGTGTAACTGGAATTAGGCAAATTGAACAGTCATAGCTTCAAATAGCAGCTTCCACATGATGAAACAAATTACATGATTGCACATAACGAGACTATTGCTAAATTTGCCAAGCTTTATAGGCTACTAAGCAGGAAAATCTGATGTAACAACAGAAACAAGCAAAGGAGAATACTTTACATTTCATCATATTAGGAAAATTACTTTTGCAACACAAAAAGTGAAGGGCAATGTTGTTATGGGTTCATATCTTCAAACATCAACACTATGTTTTCACTTAATTTAATTTTACTTAAGAATAAGTTAAACACACACAGAACAGTAGTTTTACCTACTGGTTTCTTGGTATTGCAAGTTTTAAGGTGATTCAGCAAATGTGAACTTTTGCATCCTATTCTCTGAGATGCATACCTCTACTGCAACTGTTTGCAAGGTTTGCAGCTGCTTGGAGGCTCCCAGAACAATATTTTGAGGTGTATTGTTGGTGCAGTTTTTCTTCTTAATCAGATGCAGTTATAATCCTTACACTTCTTGAGAAATGGCAAGAATCATAAACTAAAGCCTATGCCTAGCAGTGTGGGCTTAGCAAGATTGTTCTGCAAGGAAGACCGAATTTCTACCCAGTGGTTCATTTTAGTTTTGCTGAATTCAAGAGCAGAACTGTCAATAACATCCTTTGTACTTGTACCACTACTTTATGAAACAGTAGAAATTTAATGAATGTATGAAGAGAGCTTTAAACTGATGGTTTCTTTTGGAAAGAAGTCCAAATGTGCTTACAATGAAACCATCTTAGCAGTACATAACCTTAAAGTATAGATTTCATGGGGAAGTATAGGCACCTGAAGTTTAGTACTGTGTATATTAAACTTTCTCTTCCATCCTTTCATGAAGCTCTGAGAGCCTTTTAATATCAACATCAAAATCAAAATAGCAAAGCAAAACGTGGGCTTGGAGGACAAGCTGAACAAAAGAATTTCTCAGTGTGATTCCTGCATCTGAAATGGATCTAAGTCTTCCTGGAACCATGAGGCCAAATCTGCTTCAGATCAGAGTATTTAAGACTCAAGTATCTTGCAAAGTACCAAAGCTGCTGTGGCTGTCCCAGCAGGCCCAAGGTGTCAATAACTTCCTATGGCAGATGGAATTTAGGAAGTCGCCTAGCTCCAAGAAGATGAAATGATCCATTCTGTACAGGGGAATACAAAGGGTGTATTTGACCTCAACCCTCTGTATCACAAGCAGTTAACTAAAGTCAGTCCCACAACTAACTGCATAACTAACATTCTAAATATTCAAACACAGCACCCTCCATAAGCACTACCATTCAAGACACAATTGATTTATAGGCTAAAAGCAAGAGTTTTTTAAAACCAAAGTGAGCACTGTGACTGTGGTTTGAAGGCAGCTGAGGAAAACCACATGTCTTTTGTCTGTGATCCTGCCTCTCAATTAATAGTCTTGTTGGGACTTTTAAATTGTCATTTTTTATTTTTTCTTCTTTGCTTCCTGGTTCTATGAGCTATATTACTTATATAAGGTTTAGTGTATTTTCTCCATTTAAAAGGGAAGATTTTAAAACGGCTAAAGACATATTTGTGACCAATTTTTCTTAAAATGAGTTACTGAATTGCGTTTTATGCCATTTAAAATGCATCTCAAAATTTCATGCAATTTCAAAAAATATCATACATAAAAAGCATTCATTGACAATGTTCCTATCTCCGTGATTTACCTCATTCATTTAAGTCTAAAGAGTTATAATACATCACACTTCCAACCTTTTTATCAGCCTTGTTGCCATCCCCTCAGCTCTTTCTATTTGTCTATGATCTTAGAATGGGCCACTCACAATGCATGCAATACAATTCTGTGCCTTAAATATTTAAAATTTGAACTGAATTCCACAAAGACCGGGAAATATTTGAAAACAGGACCATATCCTAATGATCTGGTGTGTTGCCACTGGTTATGAGATGATCTATGTGACTGGATTTGAAGACATTGCTTTCATTCTGCGTCAGCCCTCCCAGCTGGGCACTGGCATTCTGTCCTTTCTTCTTACACACAGCTCACAGCTGCACCAAATCCATCACTGCCCAAATTTGCAGAAATATTTCAGAGGTCCAAGAAGGATGGAGAGAGACTATTTACAAGGGCATGTAGTGACAGGACAAGTGGGAGTGTTCTCAAACTGAAGAAGAGTAGGTTTAGATTAGATATTAGGAAAAATTCTTTACTCTAAGGGTGCTGAGGCACAGGAACAGGCCGCCCAGAATACAAAGGGTGTATTTGGCTGCCCAGAAAAGCTGTGGATGCCCCATCCCT
The DNA here is from genome assembly GCA_013396755.1 of Sclerurus mexicanus. NCBI lineage: Eukaryota > Metazoa > Chordata > Aves > Passeriformes > Furnariidae > Sclerurus > Sclerurus mexicanus. Next base: position 1,111,090 of record VWZF01000985.1, on the reverse strand, counting down.
GGAATTGTTCAAGGCCAGGTTGGATGGAGCTCTGAGCAACCTGATCTAGTGGATCATGTCCCTGTCCATGGCAGGGAGGTTGGAACTGGATGATCTTTAAGGTCCCTTCCAACCCAATCCATTCTGTGACTCTAAGTGCTCACATGGCTGGGTATTCCACGTGGCCTTTTTCCAAAGGGAAGAAAGTAGTTTTAAAAAAAAAAATCCTTCACAGTCTGAATAGAGGACATGCAAACTGAGTAGGAGTTGACTAAAAATCTGGATGCAAAGGGTGGCTATTCAGTCATCAGATTACATTAAAACCAAATAAAGACATCTGAAGGAAGGACAAACTGTAACGTGATGACAAACTGTCACCTGTTCCATATACCAGAAAGCAAACATTCATTTAATGGAAGCAGCCTACACGGTAGTAAACAAATTTTATCAAACTAAAATATGATAATGCCATCATCATCTGAATGATAAGTACAACACTAATTTCTGAGCCTTGTGCAAGCATTAGTTATCACAGTGTGCTCAAGTACAAATAATATTTCCCTTTGAATAATATGTTCAATATACTAAATCTTATATGCGGTCTGATGGAGTCTGCATAGGAGAAATGCAATGCATATGTAGTACTCTTTAAAACCCTCTCACTAATGGCAGATGTAAGGAATAATGTGCTCCATCCCAAGTGGTCAGAATATGAAACCTGGAAAAATGTTTTTTTTCACGCACCTTTTTTATCTAGATCTATCTGAGGAACTGGAAAGGCTTCCAGCATAATTAAGGCTCTCTGCCAAATTACAGCATCCTCCTCAGATGGCTCTGAGCATTGCTTGCCGTTCTGGTCTTGTCTTGACATGTCACTCTGATCCCCACTGCCATCTCTGGGGACTTGTTAATTCAGGCTTGAGGACATACTGTCCAAAGTCAGTCTTTTAAGTGTCCTCAGCATCCCTTTTGCCTTGAGTTTTTTAATTTTATTTTTTTAAAATCTTCATGCAGCTTGAGCCATCTTCCCAAGCCTGTAAATAGGTGAGATCCCACCCAAACTTTATGAACAAGGACCAGAAAAGAAACCCCTATAGAGTGATTGGTTCCCTTACAGCACAGAGGAGGCTGAAGTGAACAATAAAAATTTTGGCACACAAATTCTCATCTCTTTTTCTGATCAAAAAGAATTGGTCAGACTCTGTAATTTTTCCTTTTCCTTACAGAATAATATTGGGCTTTTGCTATTCAGACTCCAAATTTTATTAAGTTTAATTATAATTTCTGGCTTTGTCACTGACATATTTTGATATGGTTGCTCTTATTCTACAGACAATTTATGAATGACATATAACATGCGAGATTCTGCCATTGTAAGAGGGATTACTCTTCTGAGAACTGAGCAAATGCATAACTGTCTGACATAACATGCTTAGAATGGGCAGTCATTCTTTTTTTTATTGTCTTTGGACCAATTCAATACTGTTTCTCTAAATACACTGTCATTAGAAGTGTTAAGAATTCAGCCATACAGTTCATAATTGCTGACATTGTTCCTACATAATTACAAGTAGTTCTACTGGAAAAAAGATGTTGGGTGATTAAAAGTCATCCATTGTCCAAGTGTATCTGCAAGTGGTTTCAATTAGGAATCCTCTCTTGTGGGGTTCTCTTGGGAAAAGTACCAAAAGCGTTATCAAATCTAAAATCTAAATTGATTTTTGTTATCTAATTAATGTGTCAGTCTGCAAGTTACACTGCAGTGTAAATCTGAGCTTTTCTTGGTTGTCATTTAACTGATTTCATTCATCACTAAACAGATACTTTTCCAAAATAATTTTTAAAATTTGTTTGACTTGTCATTCTTGGCAGAACAGTGTATTTTACCAGCTTCCCTTTCCTGTTTTAATCTGAGTCACTGACAGAGAGTTTAGAACAAGATCAGCGAGGATCTCACAGACATTTGTGCCCCTGCATTTTTTTTCTGTCTTTCTTTAAAATTTACTGGATTTCAGCTAAATTATTTACTATTCTACTAGTTGCCTGAAGTGAACATAGCTGGAAAAACTGATAAAATTAAATTTCAATGTTTCTTGTTTTTAAGTGAAATTCCAGTGTCTATTACACCAAAAACTGCCTAAAAAGAAGCAGGCTACAAAGTAAAGAACTTTTCCATAAACCTGGCAGTAGACACATTCCTGCAGGAGAAACATGAAACCATCATTCAAAACAACTCCCAGCCCTTGAAGCCATTCCAAAGGTAAGCTGAGTGCATTTAGGAAGCTTCATATACTGAATGATAACATCCCACCTAACTTATAAATGTCTACACCTGAGTTCACTGCCCCTCTACAGCTTATGAGGGTCAAATCAATGAAGTTTAACAGACAACATATATAAAAAAATAAGTCCTTATTGTAGGTGTTAGATTAATCATATGCCTGGAGTCTGCAATTCTAATAGCTGTCCCATTGGGCTGAGGACTTATGGACAGTAAGAGGTGAAGCAACCTTTTTGGGGAGCTCCATAAACCAGGATGGCTGTGTGGCCTGTTACAGCTGTGGAATTTTTTCCAACTACATGAATTTGTTGATAATAAACACACTTATTTCTTTGGCATCTTAGTATTATCTTTCCACAACACATTTTTCATCAGTATTTTTTAAGATTTATGTTAGTTGTGCAGAGACCATTCTGCAGCAGTTGGAGGATATGGAAAACATGGAAGGGGAAAGAATGTTAGAGAGAGTCGTATGAACTCGATCAAAACCAGTGCACGGCCCTCCAAGATTGTGTGCAGGCTCCTCTGTCAAGCATGTTGAATCACCATCAGGAAGATCCCCCTCGCCAAGGAAATAAAATAGGGGGACTTCATCAGCTGAGTTCATCAGCCAGGTTGTAATAAATCTAGTTTTCACTTCTGAAAGACGAATTTCTGGACTGTTAAAACCATGTTAGGAAGACAGTAATAATAGAGGTATTGACAGAGAACTCAAGCAAGGTCAGACATGAGTCATTTGAAGTTGCACGGGTGAGGCACACCAAGATCTAAATAAGTGGGTTTCTTTTCCCAAGGTAGTTTCGGAGGTTAAAATCAGAATTAGTCAGAGAACTCTTTATTGCTCCTCTTTGTATGTGTTATTTTTTGCCGTATTTTGTCATATTATTGCACACAAGATTGAGCCACGAAACAGATGTGACAAAACTGCCAAGCTGCATTTCAATGTCATGGGCCAAAAACAACACCTAGAGTAAGAAAAAAATCCATCATACAAGCAGTGAAACTTTCATATAAATTTTTATGAGTGCTTCAGAAAGCAGATGCTCTGTTTCTCTTCTGAAACAAAATTCTATACCTTCTGTGCCATGGCTTTCTCTTATAACTTATGACATCTTTTGGTGATTCCTGTGGAGTGTTTTGATACATGGATAGTGTTTTCTACTGAATGCAAAGGCCATATCCAAAAAGATATTTAAGTCTTTCTATTTTCATTTTCACTGAAGCTTTCTTTTCTTTTGTAATTTTTGCTCTGTTTTTTTTCAGTCAATATAATTCAACTGGTATATGCTTATTTAAATAACTGTCCTGAATTTTCTTTCCCTGCATTAATCTTTACGTTCCATTTTATTTACTAAATAAAAAGGAGCTGTGGATACACCAAACCAGTTCTTTCCAGTGCCACACTGCAGTTGTATGCAGGAGGCATACTAATTTTCACTGACTATAAAAAGAGTTTTTTTCTCCATAAGACCTCTTTGTTCACAAAACCTATCCTGCTCTTATGAGTCTCAATTTTCAAAGAATGGACACGGAGTGCAGGGTGATATCCAAAAGCGATTGGGTGGAATCTCCGTACTTTTAACTGAGGTTTTTAACTTGCCTTCCTCTGGAAATTAGGTTTACACAATTACATGTCTTGTCCTCAGCCCCAACAAATCTTGAGCCTGTTGGACCGTTTCATCCTGCTTTATCTGAATGCCTGGCTGCTCCCAGTTAATATGTTCCAAGCAATTTAGGGAAAATTGCTGGCAAGGTACAGAAAAGAGCACTGTTTTGGGTCAATCACTAAGGGAAGTGAAGGAATAGCTCAACTCTCATCATTACATGATGCAGAGGCCTGACAGGCACTATTATATGTAGGTTTGAAAAATACCTAGTATATTTCTTTGCCCAGCCAGAAGAGTTATGGATGTTAAAGGAACTTAACCTAGCAGGTGTGGGGAGGGTAAGAAGAGCTGAGGAAGGGGAATAGGTGATATAGGAGAAATGTGAGAGTCCTGTAAACAGTTTTAGGGACTGCTTCTGTGCATGGGGTGTAAAGTACAATGACAGGGAGACAGGAAGGGTATGTGGACTGTGCAGACACAGGACAGACATAAAAATAAAAAAAACTGTGTTAAGTCAGTGGAAGAACATCAATAGAAGACTCCCTGAGATGCACTCTGGGACTTGCAATGTGAAGAGCAGTTATATTTCTACCCAACAGTTATCTAAAACAGATTATGGAATTAAGAATAGATCTAACACATCTTGGAAATAATATATGTTGAGAATTGTTTTAATCAGCCTATTCCCATGAGAATTTTATTTATTTTTAAATGAAGATGCAAATGAAATGACCAAGAGGGCAGATTTAACCACTTCCTGCATATTTTCAATTCTTCCAGGAAGGGGCCCAAATCCCCAGTACACTAAAAATCATATGTTTTTCATACTAATGTTTAGAATGACTTTTCATTAAAGTATACTCTGAGTAAACAGACAGTATAGTCATTTTGAAAGACTTCAGTCCTGGCTGAGATCTAACAAATGGATATTTTTTGCAGAGATAAATGTGGAGATTTACAAGCTAGAAAGCAAACTAGTAAGCTGCAGCATGATAAACCTGGAAGATTAATTCAATTTTAAATTAAGGACCTCTGGCTAGTGCTTCCTCTAAGCATGAAATAAACTTACTAGTGTTTAATAGCAATGTGGGTAGGATATACAGTGCAGCACCCAAGGTAAATAATCCAGCAACAACATGACATCACACTAAGTGAGGATCAGCCACAAGGACAGAATATAATCAAACCAATTTCACATGGTATGGTAATGGTGAGATACTTCCAGCCTAAGTCCCAATCTGTACTATAAATAAACATTCATAATGACATAGACATAAAAAAAATCTATACTAGCTAGTAATTCTTTTACTCCTACTGTAGTTGTAAAACTCTACTTCAGCATAAAAGCCAGGATGAGAATTTGTGGTTCTGAGGATGTTGCAGTTCTCCATGGAACAGCCAGCACTGAGTAGCCAAATTCACACAATCTCTCTGCTCGTTGTTTCCCCCTTTACCCCAACACATGTCGCTGACAGCATGGACAGCATGGCACAGCTCAGGGTGGGGACAGCACAGGGGAAGAAACTGAGGCTTAGGGATGTTCCCCATCGCTCGTGGTCAGGGCACAGGCGTGGGAACAGCAATCTCTCAGTGAAAGCTGAGGCAGGATGCTGATTCTAAGTTTTATAACTGAAGGAGGGTAGCTGGGGATACATTAGGGGGTTAGATATAATAATACATATGGGCATGATTGAGTGGAAATTGCACACCGTTAACAACATTTTGGAGAAGATAACTTGCCACAGAAGGTATTTTGAGAGCTGAGAAAGGAAACAAGTGAAAAAGGAAGCCTGGAACAAGGGCGACAGAAGCTCCAGGGCCCTACAGGCAAAGTGAAATCTGTGCCTGTCCTTGGATGAATGTGTATTTTAATGTAACAAGGTGAGACCATACCTTTCACCTCTGAAAACTGGGAGCCTACGGCAAAATGCCCTGCTCACCCCACAGTCTCCCTCAGGTGTCCTTGCAATAGACTCAGAATAAAAGACAGAATACATATGTGGATGCAAAAAATATTGTTCTCTACTTTACCTAAGGCTGAAGAAGATGTAGCAGACACACACAGAAAAATACTCTGTAACTGAGAATCTTTTAAAATCGAAGAACAAACAGATGAAGGCAAGATTGTCTCTAAAGCCATTAAAAAGGGAGAAATGCTTACAGGTGAAAGGTTTTTCAAAGCCTGCTGAGTACATAAGTCAGGCTTATTTTTAACAGTTTCAAATTAATAACTTTAAATAAGAGAAGCAGGAGGTATTGTTATTTTATTGTTCAGGGGACTTAGTAGTGAAAATTAGGATGCTAAATTTATGTTGCATCTATACAACTCTGAGCATCTTCCAGCTGTACTTGGGTATTGTGCTGACCAGGACTGTGAGTGCTCCTCTGCAGTAGAATATCCTATTTTGTGAATTCTTGGCACCACCATTAATTGTTGTGCCCCCATCTCCTGCACCTGTGCAACTCCAGTCACCAGAAGCCACTGAAAACCCGCAGATCCTTCAGAAGAGACTTCCATTGCTGTGTAATGGAAGCTTAAAAATGTTGTGCTGTTTAAACGGACTACTAATAAACTAAATAAACTAATAAAATACAATAAATGTGATATTTGGGATGAGATACAGCTATTTAACACAAAGTGATATTTATAATTGCTAGGGAAGAAAAATTGCTAGGGCATGTAGGCTGAAGGAGAAATTTATATAACACAAAATGAAATTTATGCCACTGGGGGAAAATATGTAACTTACATAACAAAAAAATACTATAAGAAGCAAAAAGCCTCTTATATATGTACAGCCATGAATGCAACAGTTTCTGCAGACAAACATACCCATTTGACACCCCACATTCCAGAACTCTTGAGGATTATAATTTGAAGAGGTCATTCTTGTTCCTCTCGGGTAGATTCTTGTAATAAATCTTGTAGTATGTGAAATAAACTCTTTAGCTTAAAAAAAAAAAAGAATTATAAGAGCTTGGTAAAAAAACCCCACCCTTATTAAAAAGAGTCTATTAAAATATATAATTATAAAAATGCAATATAATCTGATACAACATTTTTTACTCAATATCATACCAATGTATTCTATTTTAACATTATATATGGACCACTCTGAGAAACCCCTAAAATCCTATTTAAAAACCTTAATATTTTGTGTATATTTGAATCATATTTCTGTGTATAGTGCAAACTTTTGTTAAAAATTCAGTAACCAAGAATCATTCCTTCACTTAAATGTTCTGTTTCTTCACCTCTTTGCTAGATAAATATATGATTTTACACAAAACCCCATTGTTTTCTCATAGAAAACTAAGACACAGAACAGGATACTGCACCAAAAACCCCCATTCTTTAGTAGCTGAATAGGAAGAAAATCATCCCAAGATGAACTTGTTTGCTATTTTGAGGGTTAAATAAAATAACTGAAGAATATCAAGAGGACTGAACAGCACATTTTTAAATTACACAATTGTTTCCTTTATAAGCTTCAGATGATGGTGGGTTGGTTTTCTTCCTGCTAGCAGCGTTCCCTCCCTAGGGAGAATGTAGGCATAAACTACACATATGTGGGATCCTTCACATGACTCCTATCTACACTATTCCTTTTTAGTAATTAAACAAAAAGCTTTATATTTCCAGGGTCATTGCTCTGATCCTCTCCTTCCTCCTTTCACCCAATTTTTTGAGGTTTTTGTTTGATTTTCATCTGCTTGGAGTTTGGTTTGTTGCTTGTCGGGGTGGGTTTTTGGCAGTTGTTTGTTTGTTTTCAATAGAACTACTTTTATGTTCACTGGATTGCCAGAGGAACCAGAGAGGACTGTGTGTTGTCAAATTCTGCTTGTTTGGATGCTGTTCAGCACTATTCACCCAACCAACCAGTGAATCACCTGCACAAAGTGGTGGGTGGCAGCTGGGCTGGCCCTGAGTGAATGGGCATGTGGCAGATTAATTGTCATGGTTGGTGATCTCTGTCCTTAACACTCCTGCAAGGCTCTTGGCAGGCAGCTGGAGTTCAAACAGCAGAGGCTGCACTGTGCTGGCTGCACCAAATGGAGATGCTCCAACACAGAATGAGTTTTGAATAATCCAGTTTGGCTGGTATGAAAGCTCTGGTCCAGTGGAGCAAACTCCTGCTCTGAGCTTATCTGTTCTGTCAATCTTATCTACAGTTCTCCCCAAAGCCAGAGGGACACCATGCCCAGCTACAGTGAGAGCTGACACCAGACATGGGAGGGAACGTGAAATCTGTTCCACATATTCTCAAGTATTGGCTGCAATTTCTAAATTATTTGATGCAGAAAGCAATGAATTGAAAGGCAGTAATATATTTTATAGACCATGTTAATATTTGTTCTTATAAAACTATAATAAATTAAAAGAAAGCTGGATTTCAATTTTCCTCACAAAACTAACTGAAATACAAAAATGCAGTTCAAAGGACATTTCTAGAACAGTGTTATAAAAACAACCAAATAAAATCGGACAGCATGGGTTTCATAAAGTTTTAACCCTTCCAATGTCCAGCAATGAGCCATAGCAACAATGTAACTTTCAGCTGATACAATCAAAATAAATTACCTGATTGTTTTACAAATCTTCTTGCTTTAACCTCTCCAATTGAGTTATTTTCATAGCACTTCTGATTCTCCAGGGAATGCTCAAAGCTCACAAACGTCGAAGATTTGGTATAAACCACAAGATCTGACAACGCCATGGCAACTTGAGGTGCCTTCACCTAATAATAATCATACGAGTAATGGAAGAATAAAAAAGTCACAATAACACAGATTTCATTATTATTTTTATTATGAATTCAGAGAAGCGATCATTTTGTGTACAAAAAGTATGAGAAAATATGTCACAGTTGATGAATTTATGACTTTTGATAGTGAGAGTTGATATAATCAGAGACAATTAAGGTTATTGTGTCCATGTTTATCATAACAATTATAGGGTGAATGGAGAGATGCTGCCAGTACTTCCTATAACTTTTGGATAGCTTTATAATTTTCTGCCTTCTGAGATTGGTATGTAAATTAACATAATTTTTCATGGCTTTAAACATTATTCATTTAAAATATACATAAAACTTTATATTCCTAAATACATAAAGTACTAGAAAAGATCAATAGCATAAACTCAACTATAAAATGTAGAATAACAGGAGAATATTTTACCATGCCAAGCAAATTAGTCATAGGTATATTCCTCCAAGCACTGCTCTGAAGTTAGGAAAACCCTTTTCTTCCTAATTAATGCAGAAAATTCTTTCACCAAAATCTTTGTTTAGTCTTGCTCAATTACCAAAGCAAGCAAAAGCAAAGGGACTGAGGTTTTACCAGTCTTCTCTCTCACAGTGAGGTACTACATGACCACTTCATTTTACTCAGCATCACTGGTGAGCTAAGCAGGGGCAGTACCCAGCAAAGAGCTGATGATGCTCATAATGTTTACATTCCATTAAAGCTTTTGTAGGCAAATTTGCATCTGACAAAATAATAGACCTTGCCTGCTCGTGGCTCTTAAACTGCAAAGTTCAAGTGCGCTAATTATTCTGGGGCTATGTCCCATGAGGAGCATTAGGAATCTACTGTCACAGAAGTCCTGAAGAACACAACTCTCTGGATGTGGCAGGCAGTGACACGGGCAAAGCCAACAGCATGACTGGGGTACCTCCCACCCTCCCACAGAGCAATATAATGGGATATCAGCAGAAATAGTCCAACAGAGTGGTCCCTGGAAACTATTTTCTCTTCTGCCTGTGAAACATGACCAGACACCTGCTGTTGCTGCTCTTGATCAAGAGTATGTGGTATATGTTCTGATCTCTAAAATGACCTTACAAATATGTTTGACCCTATTATCTGGAAAGTTGGCCTTTCCAGTTCAAAGAGGACTCCATCCTTCCTCAGAGTTTTTCCTTTCTCTCTTTATCAGATGGAAAGGGAAAGAAACAAAGATCTTGACCATCAAATCATTTAAAGGAAAGGGACACAGAAGAAGCTACACTGCCGTTCAGCAAGAACACTGGGCTCTGGGGAGCATTGCCAGTTTACTCACATTCAGGCAATTAGAGCATGATGTGCAACAGTGACTGGATACAGAGAGAGGCTTAATGTCTTAAAAAACTTGAACAAAGCAGTTTGAATCCTGATGAAGCAACAGATTTCTATGGTAGAGAATTATACTTGGTTAAAAAAATTAGTAAGTTCAATTTGACTTTCAAAAAGAAGATGACATCCAATTTTTACACTCTCTTGCAGAAATAATACTTAAGTCTCTCTATGATAGACGTAAAAACACCTTTTCTATTCTAAGTGCTGAAAAATGTTTTATCACAGCCAGAAACGTGCATCTAATGTCATGCATAAGTCCCGAACAGAAGAAAATACAGAGTAGGACCACTTCAAAATCTCCAAGATAGACTGGTGGACACCAGGAAGAAACAGTTAACTCTGTTATCATCAGGAACTGCTACAAGTGTTCTCCATACACAGCTTCAGGAAAGCCTCGAGACCAATAAAACATTTGGGCAACTTCATCTTAGATCTGTTGTGGTACTGAACACCTGAGACAAGTACAAGACTTGAAAGAAAAATGTAGTTGAAGATCAGGGAAGAGTTGCTTTTTAGTTGGATACTAAAATGTGGTCCAGTTTGGAGTTTCTTGAAAGAACAGCAAAACCGTAAAACTTGAGCTAAAACATGTAATTTCAAAATGCACTGCTTTAAGTAATTTTAAAATCTAGGTTTTAAATTTAGTCTCTGTTTAAGCTAATATATTCCTTTTTTCTTTAAAAAAAAAAAAAAAGCTGACATACATCTATATGTTCTCTATATTCAATCAAGATAGAAGTTACCTTTGGCCTTTTTTGAGGTGGTGTGATTGAAGCTCTAGGTTCTCCTCTTCTTTTGGAGGGACTCCTTGTTCGGTAAATAGGGATTGTTTCATCTGACCCTTCTTCATCAGACATTGTTTCAGACGATACATTCTCAGTCTCAGCAAAAGCCTCATCATCTGTCCTGAGCATACCTTCCTCAATTGTTCCAACTTTTTTATTTTTTACCAGAACTTTGAATTTTAATGCCTGTAGAAAAAAGGTTAAACAGTAGTAACTAGAATTACATATGGATTAATTGTAGGTTTTCATCTCTTGTTATTGTTTAAGCCACGTTCAAAGTTGTTTATTAAGTATAACGAAGTGACTTAAGAGAATGAAGTAAAGATAGATATCAGTGAGGCAGAAGCCAAAAATAAGTAAACCAAACAGAAACTGTGGATCAAAGCACACAACAGAAAGTGACTATCTAACCCCATAACAGGAGAAAAGGCTCTCCACCCCAGACACACATATGCTAAAACTGTGAAAAGATAAAAGTAGGAAGGAAGTATCAGAGGTGATGGCCAGGCAAGATAAGGAAGGCATAATTTTTTACTATGCATATATTCAATTTTTTAATATATATATATATATACTTACAGATATGTATCTGAGATTAATTTGGATGTTGCCCTAGCTATTATTGCAGCTGCAGGAAATTTGTTACCCTATTTGATTAGTGCCTTTACACTGTCTAGTATACCAAATTAAAACTTTTTTTGTTATTTTACATTAGATCCTCATGCTGATCTTACCTGGTCAGGGAAATAACAGAGTTTGGTGATTTTGCCTAAACAATTTCTCTGTTTTTAAATGGGCATGTTTCAGCTTCCATAAATAGAATGTAGGGGAAAAAATATTAAACTTATATCAGTTCTTACAACATGGCTTTCATCTCTGCATCTGAATTCTATGAGCACATATTTTCCTTAGATTTATGAAATAATATTCATAGTAAACCAGCTATTGTGTAGCAGACATTCACCTCTACAGTACAGAGAAAGTGTCAGTGGGTAAGAGGACTTACTCTTTTCCTAGAACAAAAAGTGATCCACAAAAATATTCTTCAAGTTTCCTAAGTACTAATGAGAAGGAAGGCTACACTGCTGGGAAGGTTACAGAAACTGGGAACAAACCATTTCACAATAAATGAAAGGTAACTGAAATACTGTATTTTAAGGAATCCATTAAGTAAATATGAAAAGTACAGATGATATAAACATATAAAACCAAAGTTCCATAATGGAAACTAGAGCCACAGGCAAGGAAATAGCCATTTCCTTTATTTACATTGCAATCTCCATTGCTCATAATCCCCTTATCACTTCAGATCTTGTATTAGCAGTTTGCCAGTGTGCCAGTGGAACAAGATAGCCTATGCCCTAATATCTATCAATGCCATGCTACTGTAAGATTTGATTAGTCTCTCTGCACTGATGACTCAGAATAAGGAAGCCCTTTAACATTTCCTTCATTTCTTATTGATGCACTCATTCTTTTTGCCTGTGATATTTTTAGAGAAGTTTTAATATGATTAATGCTACTGGTATTTTTTAAGAGTTCTGAATTTTCCTTTGCATGTTCCTATTTCCCAATATTTAAAAGCAATTCTATCCACTTTTGGTCTTGTATTTTTTTACTCATAGGTAAGGTTTAATCCTACAAATTAAAAAAGAGACTTGATATACAAGGGAAGGAAAACCTTTCTATGGCCACATTACTGCCTCCTATGTGTAAATTTGCTTTAAGTAAAAGAAGACCATAGTGTGTGTGGTCCTATAAAAATGGGTCCTGATGTTATGTCAGGTCCTAAAATTCTGTTTATGAACTATTAGCAAAAATGTAAATACCCTGAGGAAGGACAAGTTTTTAAGGTTTTTATTTTGTTTTATATAAACATAACATTTAAAAATCACAGCTTGGTTTTCAAAAACAGTTACAGAAAATACCCCAGCAATATGAAATTTTGCTATTTTTCGGCCAAAAGCAAATTCCTATAATAGTTACCCCAAATCATGGAAAGTGAACTATGAACCGAAAAAAATGACACACCAAAAATTTTAAGTCTGAATTTCAAATATATTTTAAAAAAAAACCCCTTATAACAAATGTATGGTTACCAAAGCAGTGACTGGGTGAAATTGAGGTTCTTTAATTGGTAATCAGTGGTTCTACACACACAACACCTTTTTCTCTAAATGTTCAAGTCTTTTAAAAGAGCAGAAAAGTCTTTTAATGAGCTGAAAGTCTAAACATTCGCTATAACTTCTCCTTTCTAGTTTTAATATGAAAGGCAAAATATGTTAAAAATACATTTGCTGTGTAGTTCTATATAAACTGTAAGCATACTAAAAAATTTAAATATGTAAAACATAATAGATCTTCCCTAGAGCATAATGGGACTTCAAGGCTGGAATAAGCAAAAGCCTCCAAGTACAATCAACTGGAACAAATATTTACATAATTAAATGAACAAAAGCTATTTCTTGTACATTCTGGTTAATGTGACATACAGCACAAATCAGAACAGCTGAAATAGTGCCAAGACTCCAAAACAATATCATTAGCACTTTGGATCAGGCAAACCCACCTAACTGACCACTGCAATTAATGTAAAAAAGGACAAAATTCATTCCTCAAAAATGCAGAGAACAAATTCTGGATTTGAGTCATGAGTATTAAAAAGAGAAGAACAGCTTCTCCTATTTAAATTTAGTGTGTTGTTCCCTCTTCTCCTCTCATGACCGGCTGTAGGTGCATAGTTGAAGGAATATCTAATCCTGAAAATCTTGCCAAGCAACAAAGTTAAAATAATTTTAATTTTTACACAGGTTTCTATTTCAAGATTTATATTGCTGTCTTAAATACTGATAGAGGGTGAAGATGCAACACCCCCTGTGAAGTCTAACACAAGGAAAATTTTAAGATAGTGAAAAAAATTTAAGTACAACTGTAAAAAAAAACCCCAAGACCAGCATTCTTCACTGATTCAAGAGGACAATCACACTTAGTAAAAGTGTGAATTGATGTCTTTGTGACAACTGTATAAATCACAGTTATTGAAATATTTTAAATCAATACTACCAGCAATGTCTGAGCTCTAGTTAAACAGATATTAATTATATCAGGAGTACCACTTCAGCTATCTCATAACAAGTTTTCATACAACACATTTACCCAGTGAGAAGCCCCCTACACTGAAAATCACAGCTCTGTAATGTGGTTTGTAGTACACTTCATGTAAGTCTGGTCCAAGGCTGAACAGCTGTGCTATATCAGAGTTAACATGCTACTTAGGCAACTAAATCTCTGGTGGATGGATTGGATGGAAATCCAAAGGATGATTAGAGAGAAAGATGGTTACATGTTGGCCGATTAATTAGTACAGTGTCCTTAGGGCCTTCATGCACAAATTCTTCACCACAGCTCAACACTCCAAGAAGATGCCTTGAGAAAAGAAGGATCTGATTTTTATCCACCAAATAAACCATCAGCCTAAGACCTGCCTGATTGATGATATAAAATATGGCAATGTTTTGGTTTTAGTTACCTTCTGAAGTTGCTTTACAATACGGGAAATTATTAACAACAGGTAAGTGGCTTTCACATCTTTAATACACTTATGGGAAAACCATGCTCCCTGAAAAAGAGTGTAGGCCAGAAATAGTATAGAAATCAGGTGAGTCTTCTGTAAGTTCTCACAAGAACCTAGAGAATCCAGACATTTCATGTTAAACAACACTGATTTTCTTATTTTTGAGGTCATCACCATGGTATTACCTTTTCAACATCTTTCTTCTCATTTTTTTAAAGAATAGATGCCACAGACAGATTGAAAGGCAAAACAGTGGACTAGAAATTATTTGATTTACTAAGAAGCAAATATATTCCTGATGCAAAGACTTGGTCAAGGCATTTGCATATGTAACTTGTAGGTCAAAAAAATAGGAATGAATCTCATCACTGAAGCAACAGAATTAGTTATGCTAAAGCAGCCTTGATCTTGAATTTCTCAGTGAAAATCTTCATGTCCTAGGCCTTCAATAACAAGAAAATAAGACTATAGAACCCCATAAAGTTGTATAGAATAGGTAAATATGGAGATGGTTAGATAGAAAATGGAATCATACAGCTACAGGTTAATAGGACCATGACCATTTTGTCAGATGTTACTATTAGTAAGAATTTATTTGCCAGAGGTTACTGACAGCAGGTACAACTGAGTTTTGAAAGTTTGTCAGTGCAATGGGTAAAAAGGAATAAAATGCACTGGTAATATGAGTCTCTTAAACATACATTCCAGTATTATATCTAGATGTCAAAAACTGCAGAGACTGATGCATTCCAGGAAAACATTGACTGTTCTGGGAAAACAGTGATGGTGTAGAGAAAGTTCCTTTGTATACCAAGCAGATAAACGTGAAAAAAAGGGTGAAGGAGGACTCCTGGCTACAGAGTTAGTTGGCTTTCCCCCTAATGGTAGGATTTAAAATGTCCATAGCCCATAAAGTTGTACTGGAGACCTCCTATGAATCTTTCTCAATGAGATTATTACACAGGTCCTTTGATTTATACAACATTACTTTAATAACTATGAGGAAACCTTGGCAATCATGGCCAGAGATGTTTTTGAATCACTACAATAAAGTAATTGATCTTGCAGCTGTGTGGCAAGCATTAAAGACAACTTGTAAAATAACAGTAGCTGCCACTTCACTTTCAGTTAACAGCACATCAATACCTCATTCCAATTTTGTGACAGAAAACCTGCAAATAATGAAAAATTCCTAAGTAGCTCATGTATATATCCTGTCAGCAGCATAAGGCAGTGTGGTGTACTACAAAAATAATTGAGGAACAAACTTTCATCAAAAGCATCAATGTGTTTACGTTCTTTTCTGTGTGTTACATTGGGGGTTTACTTGTTTCTTTCAGTAGCTGTCAAATTTCTTACAGAGGAAGGATATAGCAAGGTGAGTAAAAACTTACCTCTTCTAGGAGTCTAATATCTTCTAAGTTCCTTTACAAACTGCTGCATATAACCCTGCATTCTGTCACTTTATATCAGCACATCACCAGGAGTGCTGGTGCAACTGGCAGGGATCTCTGGCACCAGTCAGTGATGTCAAATATAATTTAATGTGGGAACTGACTCAAAGGACCCAATGTTCCAGTGAACATTACAGGAAGTTCATGAAGTCTCTTTAGAAACACCATAGTGGGCAAGACATGAGGAGAGAATGGTAGTGGGTCAGTTGCTTTGGAAAAATATCTGCTTGGAGAGAGGGAGAAGAGATTGGTGAAGCTTAAGGGTAGCCTCAGTTTCTCATTGGATAAGGGGTGTGTGTGAAAGAAAGAAACAGAGCAAAAGTCTTCCCTTTCCTCCACATGTAGAGGAAGAACTGTATGTTGAGATACTACAGAATACAGTAATATTCCAGGGAATTAACAGTTCTAGTATAGTCATCTGGAAGGGTGAATATATGACTGAGGACAAAGAATTAAAAAGCCTCTTTTCCTGAAATTTTCTGTTGGTTTGTTTGTTTTTGTTTGTTTGTTTGTTTGTTTTTGTTTTTTTTTCAAGGCAAGCATCAAGAAAAAGCAGAGACGAGTAGTGTTCTGTGATTATCCAATTTTCTCTTCTGGACCTCCTTAGGCCACATCTTAGAAGGATCCTCCTGCACCTTTCACTTAAATGGTAGGAGACATCACTGCATGAGCTGTGGTCCATGGAAGACCTAAAAATGGGTTTGCTCTGCATTTTAATCCTCCTTCCTGACACACACATTCATCTCAGCTGTCAAAGGTGTAGCTCAAAACCTACTTAAAAAGGGATTAGAAGATTGACCAGAAAACAGAGGAGAAAATAATTTCCATCAACGTCTCCAAATCTCCAAGATCTAAAAAGAACCTGTAATTGGCAAATGTTTCTAGGAAATGTTTGGAGAAGCTTTGTGGTATCCCACTTCCTGCACAGATGAGAACCACCTGAAGAAAACCAAGACGGCTTTTTCCCTATTCTTGCTAGTGCTCCATTTTGAAAAAAAAGTGGAACAGTAAACTATATAGGTGACAGCTTTTACATTAACTGAGAATCCTTCTCACAAACAGAATTTTAAATGCAGCATCTATGGCTCCGTAACATCTCTTTTGCACAGCTTAAGTAAAGCAGGTTGAAGACTCAGTTCAGCATCTGGCTTCCTCAAATGATAATGATTTTACACAGGCCTCAAATACGCACAAGGTCACAAGCTTTAAAGATGTGATGCCACTAAACACCTTTGGAACAGGGACCAAAAGTTGGTCTTCATAAAGACGCTCACCAAAAGTCAAGCTTACTCTTCAATTTGAAAGTTCAGTCATAGGTGCATATTTCCATTGCTAAGTAAAAACCTATAGATTTTTTTTATATGCTTGATCAGAAATGGAGATGATCCTAATTTTTGTTCATTGTAAGAGAACAGTTTATTAAATTCAGATTTTTGTAAACAGCTTAGGACAGTGGTATTGTTTAGGTAACCCTTACATCTTACAAAGATGTGGAACACATCTCACATGACTTTAACATATTAAAAGTTCAGGAGAATGAATCTCACCTGAACAGCATTTCTGTACTTACAGACCCAGCAATGAATTTTCAGGCAAAAATTCTACAGAGCTGACATATGGAAACTCTAAGCTATGGAAATACGAAACATGAATTCCCTATATCACAGTAACCATATGGTAAAGGACTTATCTCATAGAAAGTAATATTTTTCAGTATGTGATTCAGTGACTCCATGATTCAGATGCAGCACAGTGATTTTGTTCTTGCTACAGAGGACAGATGATCCTCGGACATGTAATACACTGAATCCAGCCATGATTTGAGAAGCTTCAAAACAAACCCCCATGATCGTATAGGTTATAGTTTTTTGTATGTTGCAAAAGAAGTTTCAAGGTTTCAAAGTGATATTGGACACTGTGATATAAAAAATACAATGCTACAATAACAAAAAAATTGGGTGAGAAATTAATGCAATAAATATATTTACAACAACATTGTTATGGAACTATAGCAGTATGGTACTACTTCAGCTTATCTTTTGAACACATCACTTCAAAAATAATTTTCCTTGATAAATCCCTAAAAAATCATATCCCTTTGTGTGTTGCTTGTCCTTCTGACAATGTTTCCTCACCATATTTTCATTTTCATTCTTTCTCTGTTACTGTAAAAAGAAAAGGTATAAAATATATCACTGGCAAGAGTGACAAGCCTAAATAAGAACTTTGGGTGCATTTTGCTCCCAGACATTTAAAAAAAACTTTTGTCCTTGAAAGAAAATAGTGTGCAAAGACTGGAACAATGGAAATTTGTTTGTTTTCGTTTACAATAAAATTTTCAAGACCCATCTAATTGCCTTGTCTGACTTCATATCCCAGGCGTCTCAAGCCACCAGCTGAGAAACACTGTCTTAGGGAGAAACACACTAAGAAAGAGAGAATGTCTTTGCAGTAGCAGAAAAAGTTTCATCATCATTATTGCCAAAAAATGTAACTTCAGATTCCATTTCAATAACATGTTGAAGTTTCAGGAATTCCCTTCAATTTAAGCAACAGCAACAACAAAAAAATTAGCAGAAAACAGATACACTAACATGTGTCTTTTCATGCGGCTTTTTTGTGCTGTTTAAATATTTTTTTTGTTACTACCTGAAGTCTATTTCAGACACCAGAAGTGTTCCATAAATTCAGTTTCAGAGAATTAAAACCAAACCAAAATAAACAAAAAAAAACCCCAACACATTTTTTAATATGTCTTCCACAGAGGAAAATGCAATCTTATTACCTCAGGAGAAGGTAGTCTAGTCATCTCTGTGTCACCACCAAGAGGTGAAGAAAGAAGTTTGTCACCTAGAATACTTTTTAAACAGTCTGCCATGACTTCCTGTTGTTTAGTGCTGCAGTGGTTCTCCAAAGACAGTACAAGTGGATAGGCAGATGACTGAAAATACAATTTAAAGATTTTATTATTCATAAACAGAAGAACACTTGTCTTTTCAAAATATCTTAAGAAAGTCTCCTCAGCAATCTGTCTTTTCCTTTATTTTCAAAATGTTCAGCATATAGGTCAGTTTTTCTAGGTTAGTAACACTATAAAGAGGCTCTCAATATTTATGGAAAAGAGAAAGTACAAATGAAGAGAAACATGTATCTTCAGGACATTAAGGAAGGGTTAAAACAGAGCTAGACATATACAGAGATGTAAAAAGAACTGTTTTGTTTTTAAAAGGTAAAATCAGATTCTGAAATTGAAATTGCCCAAGTACAGCAGGATTAAATGTCTTTTGCTTTAGTTTGTGACAGAATTTAGTTGACTACATTTCAAGTTGACAGTATCCGTAAAGCTTGTCCAGAAATCATTGCCTTTACATGAACAAGTTATGCATCTATTTTTTTAATAATATCACAAACTTTTCTTGGGACTCTTTACAGTTTGCTCATCACAGTAAGGCAGATGAAAAAAGGGAAACTGGCTAAAAATCAGTGAATAGCTCGAATGAAATATGTTCATTTGGACTGCATAAGTAAATCTCATAATTTGCCAGTAATACTGGTGGCTATTAAAACAAATACTCTGAATAAAATCTTCACTTCAGCAGAACCTAAATTGTCAGTTTTCACACTTTCATCTGTCTTCACACTTGTCCCCAGAATATTTGCTATTGACCAGTAATAGAAGCACAGCTGGTATGGACCATTACCTATTTTGAGACGAAGTTTACATTATAGTTAAGTACAATATGTGGCATATTAGCAAGAGCAGGAGAGTTATATCTAATGGGGTTTGAAGAACAGTGAAATAAAAGCATAGGTTTTATTTCACTTCTAAAATCAGAGACTAAATTGTATATAGAAATCAGAACAGAAAAAAACACAGCTTTGATCAACACAGAGAAGGCTATAAACATACACATAACTAAAATCCATATAAATGTATGATCATAGACATATATATTCACACACAATGCTAGCCTGAATTCAAGAGTTATCTTAATAGTCATTCAGGACTTCATTTGAGCAGTTTTGCCAGAAAACTCTACAAGAGCCTGAGACACTGCCAAAAACTCTTCACCTTTTGATGCTTTGCCAGAAATGGGCAGAAGGGACACTGCCTTAATGAGTCACCTGACAAAAACACATCAGTAGGTGGTCACCTTTATCAGGTTCAATACTCAAAATAAAAAGAGAGGAAATGGAAAACAGAGTAAGCCTCAAATTCAGCTACAATCTAACATTTTTGTCTATTTCATAAATTCATATGTAAGGCTATAAGACAGACTGATCGCAATGGAAGAATAAGTGAAGTAAAATCATTTAAAAGATATAAAGGAGTAAAACAACAGACTGATTCTGAAGTGGTTGTTCACCTTATATTCAGTCCTTGCTCCAATGGTCTCAGGTGAACATTCCATCTAACGAGCTGATTAAGATCACCTGAATTCTTTGCAACAAGTTTGGTTTATAATCATTCAGCAAAATATGTTTACTGTTCCTTAAAATATATATATATATATATATATATATATAGAACAGATAGCACGGTTTTCCTGTAATTAATTCCAACAATGCCCATTACCTCAAGCACTGTCTCTGTTTCATATTGTTTCACCCTGGAGATTCTCTGACAACAACCATGTCCCTGGGCTTTGTTAAAGCCAGCATCACATTCTAACCAACTTGTATATACATACACATGCATATACATACCATAAATGCATACTTGTCGATCACGTGGATGACAGAACGAAATGGAATTTTGCTTGTTAAAGTGTGCCCGTGATACACAATGGGTTCATTGTTGGCACCATCCCAGCAGTCAATTTCCAGGCAGCGACATCCTTTTAAGAGAGCGCTTTGAAAGAAGAGGAGAAACATTTTTACAGTCAAAAGATACCTCACTTTTTTATACACATTGCTGTATTTCTGATTACAAGCACATTGATTAATTACAAAAAAAACCCCTACTTTTTCATCATAAACAAAAAGAAATCCTATAGAATTATACAGATAGGAGACAGAGCAATACTTTCTGTTTTTTATATTGGGCATGTTAGGTAATAAACTATATTAGAGCATTAAAGAACAGGGAATGACCTGAATAACCTTCATCAAAAGACCAAGAACGAGGGTCAAAGATTCCAATAAAGGAATTTTGGAATAATGGCAAACTGTTGCTTAAAATAGAAGAATAAATGTTTGAAATGCCTTTTCTATTACTATTCCAGGACTTGTCTACAAATTTGACAATCGCTGTACTTAAAAATAACAACACTGTACTTAAAGAATCAGGTTGTGCTTGGTCTTTATGTAATTCTGTTGTTTCTACCCCTGGCATACTTCTAAGAGGGAGTGCTAAAGTTTCTCAGGTGCCTTAAATTTACTGATTTAATATTTAATCTGCTAATGACATCCCTTAAAGGTCTTAGGTTTCTAATATTTGCCTTTTACCTAATTGAAACATTTATTGCAGCCAACTTTATTTAATTATCAATCTTTTATGTTCTTCATGTTTACAACATCTCACAGCCTCTAGCTGATTTTAGCGTTTTCCTCACACTAGTCATCATCTTATCACCTGCCGTTTTGTCCTTCACCTGTTGCTACAGGGCTTTGCAAATGTGGGTGAACCCCTAGAGCCTGCACAAGGGATTTTTTAGGTGAGGCGCAGCGTGCGCAGAACTGGCCCCACCCTTTACTCCTAAGGTTCATCTGCCAGGGCCAAGCGAGCTTGGACAGTGACAGCGAAGTCCTCAGGATGTAGGTTTGGTTTGAGTATCCTTCTCTGAGATGGATGGCCCTACAGGGCTAAGTGAGCTCCATCTGCCTGGGTTTGGAGTTAGAGTTGTCCTTCTCCTAGGATGGTTGCGGGGGCGGGGGGGGGCGGCTAGCGAGCCCATCCTGCCCATGGACACACTTTGTCTGACCCTTCAGTTGAGACCTGACTAGCATGGGAGACCCTACTGGAGGCATGTACCACCGCCAGCACAGCTCGCAACCTCATAAGGGCACGCAAGCTTCTCCCCTGTGACAAGGGGGTATCCATGGAGAAGTCACGCTAGTAGCAGATAAAGATAAGGAGATGAGGGTTTATACCCTCTTTGTAATGACTTTCATCCATGCAGTGTTAATATCATATAGTTTTAAACACTGTTAGAAATTCAGCATTGTTTCTGATGGTTGCAAGTCATTACAGAATATTCAGAGAACAACAACAACAACAAAAAAAAGTTCAAATAGATGACAGTTCCAACTGGTTTCATGTCACTAATGTAGTACAAATAATAGGAATGCTGGAAACTTTTCTTTCAAATTCTTCATACTTTCTGCCCCCTCTGTTGCCTTTATTACATAATCCTTTTTCTTCCCAGTTTTGGCAATAAGTAATCTGGTCATCATCATCTTGGAAACACACAGAGCAAAGTTTCTGCTCCCTCCTGGCTACCAGAGTGCCCACATTCTGTTGTTGTTGTTTCTAAACTTGCAGCATGCACTGATCACAGATATCCTTGACATACTCCAACTTAGTGTGCCCTTAAATTCTCTATATTGATCAGATTAGAGTTTGCCCGGGAATTTTATATTTGTATCAGGGAGTTATCTATTTTTGCATGACATGCTGAGATTAAAAACTTATTTCATCATATACTGTGCACCATACTATAGAGTCCATTTGCTGTAAGGTTGATTTTTTGAGCTGTAAGTGAAAAAATAGATTGTTTCCAGACTATGAACAGATGGTTTGGCAAATATATTGAAAAGTCTATACACAAAATAAAATACCACTCTCACATTTTCAACTTGTATGTGTGATGGCTTTGTTTCTTCTTGCCAAGGAGGATTATATGTGACTTAGTATTCATTAAAAAACAGTCAAAGAATGTTTAAAATATTAAAAATCAGTATCTAAATACCTGGTATACCCCCACAAATGACTGGGCCCCATTAGCTGGTCAGCTATCAAGTAGGTGTTGTGAGAAGATGAAATAAAATAGTCACATAATGGATGGCTCATATCTTGGTAGATGGTCTTGTGCTGGTCTTTAAATATCGAACATTCTTCTGAGTTCATGTACCTTACAAATCCTTCAAATGACATCTGTTTTTTTTTCCTCACTGAACAAAACAAAAAGCAAAAAAATCTCTGATTTGAAGCTAAACTTCTATCTATGTTCTATCTATGTACTTTCATAATTTTTACTAGTCAGTTCTGAACACTGCTAGAGGGTATACAGAGTAACACCGTCCTGCAATTGGAAAATTCCCAACAAACATATGATAAGCACAATTGTGGAGCTGAATAGCTGTGGTTCATCCTTAGGGAGGAAATAAATGTGTTATGACATTTTAGTCTTCTATGGACACCAGTAAGAAGAGTTTGCTGTAGTCCTAATTCAATATAAAGGACAATATTTGCTGTTTAGCTTTGGAAAGCAACATGCCAGTCAATGCACTAAGAGAACCTTCTTCTCTCTTTTAAAAGAACAGGGATTGTTCTCCAAAGTGTCAGTCAGAGACTGTCAATATAATCTTGCAGAAACTATGATTCCTATCAAATGTCCTACTCACTGGTGGAAAATTCCAAATAAATATTGATAAAATAATGTTTAGAAATATTTGAAATAAAAATAGCATATTAGCAAAAGAAATTACTGCCCAGACAGAATTGCAAATCAAGCTTGTTACATTACTGCATTTATAACAAAATGAGCTAATTGCCTCCGTACCAGTGATAGTCATCCCGTTAGTTTTGTTTTTAACTGATTTCATGACAAGTAGAGCCATTACACTGCCAACAGCTGCTCCCAATGTCATGTTCTGAATGTAATAATTTTGCAAATGATATAATCTCAAAAGTCAGTTTTGCTTCAAAACATAGTTTGAATTACTGAGGGAGTTTGCCCAGTTCTGACTGTAAAATAACCTTTTTGTCATCATCGTAGGCTAGTGATATATAAGCAGTAAGTAATCCAAGATTACTTTGTGTTAATGATAACTTAGAGACGAATGTATACAAACCTGGGGGGAGGCTGGAACCTGGGGGGAGGCTGGGGATGGAAAAAAACCCCTCCACAAAAAAAGCTTTTCTGACCTCTTAATTCTTAATACAGCTATAAGAATCAGAATTTGCAAGTTAGAATTGCAATTATCAATATTCAGTATGCATACAGACTGAAAGTTTTACACCTGAATGAGAATTTATAGAAAACAGTTATTTCTAAATTACACAGGTTTTTGAACTAGAAAACTTGAAATGTTTTAAAATGATAAGTAGAATTAAAAAATAAGGATGAAGGCCATCCAGACATCATACTTACCTTCACCTTTCTTCTAAACCAATGTTATTCTTCCCAGAAGTCAGTTTGAAGCTATTCTTACAGACTTCCATTGATGAAAAATCCAGAGACAATCCAGTAAACCCATTTCAACCCTGAAGTAACCTTATTGTTAAAAAGTTTTCCATAATTTGGAAACAGAAGTCTATCCTGAAGATCCTTTTCTGTCCATAATACTTATTCACTTGCATACTACTCCTCTCCCCTTTTTCACACTCTTTGACATACAAAGACTGCTATTGCACTTCCCCTCATTTCCAGAAGAAACAAATCCAGTTTGGGGCATCTTGCTGTTTAGGTCAGGTTTTCTTACACTTCTGATAATAATTTTTATTCTATCCAGCAGTGCTGTTACTCTCTCATAGGAGAAAACTGAATACCATTTCTTCATGAGATGTCCTGACAAACTGCTACTCATCCTTACCATCTTAGAGGTCATTACATATTTATTATTTGTTCCAGTTTTTTTCTGGTAACTGACTGTGTCTACTTCCTTGGATGTTCCCTTTCTAAAGTAGATATTACATTTGATCTTTCCCAGTCTTTCAATTCATCATCCATTTTCCACTTATCTTCAAAGGCAACCTGTATTAGTCAAGCATGTTACAGTCGATTTTCTAAGAACTTGGTTTGCCAACCTTTCTTCACTGATCTGAATAAGTCATTTAAGCATTTCCTGCCCTGTTTTAGCTACACTTTTGACTGAGGTCTTACTTTGGTCTAATTAATAATATCAGGAACCAGACTGTACTTAGGTAGACACCAGGAATTTTTGGTCTTCTTTTAACTAACATATTTGCAGAATGACATTACTTCCCTGATGACTCCTGATAATTGTATCTTATTTAGTATCCTGATTTTGATTTATTCACATGTACACATTATATTGTTCAATACTTGTAGCAGCTGGGTTAAGTTTCTGCTTTCTGGGTCTTTAAAAAACAGATTGATTTTTTTTTTACATCTTGCTCAAAACAGAATACATTCATCCTGGATGCTTTGCCTATAATGAATTACATTAATTGCAGACTTAATTATTTTGAAGTGAAGGCTTTTCATCAATAATATCTAGTTTTCATTTCTGATTATTTTTCATGCTCTATGTATTTATCTGTGTAATTAAACATCAACCTGGCAACTTGGGCGGGGGGGAGGGGCTATTTTACTAACAATTTTATTTTTTTACTGAATTTGTCTTTTAAGTTAGTGAAAAATACTGACTTTTCAGAGTTTTACTTATTTTCTGAATTATTTATGATGCTTTCCTAGCTGTTCTTGTCGTTGACAAAAACTAACTACAATAATCTCAAGAAGAGAAATTATGTCTAGATAAATATGCTCAAGATCATAATCCCCCCCAAATAAAAACATAGTATTACTTTTACTCCATATGTAAGCTCTTTGACTTCAGCAAAACATTTAGCTCATGTCTCTAAGGAAAGGAATAAAAATCTTTGTATTTTTATACAGCTTATTACAGGCCCTTACATTACACTGGCTTATATTTGTTTTTCTCAGGGACCTGTAGTTCCCGTTGTTGAACCGCACCCAACACAAGTCACCATCACATTTCTGGAGAACTACCAAAACTACAAGTTTGTAAAATGATCAGACCTACCTGTGAGCCAAGGAGAGTCTCTTTGCACTAACAATTCAGAGAACCACAGAACAGTTTGGGTTGGAAGGGACCTTAAAGGTCATCGTGTTCCACCTCTTCTGCCATGGTTAGGGACACCTGTTACTAGACCAGGTTGCTCAGAGCCCCACCCAGACTGGTCTTGAACATTTACAGGGATGGGGCATCCATGACTTCTCTGGGCAATCTGTTCCAGTGCCTCACCACCCTCAGAGTAAGGATTTATTTCATTTCCTGATATCCAATCTCAACCTATTCTCTTTCAGGCTGAAGCCATTTCCCCATTGTGCTATCACTGCACACCCCTGTAAGAATTCCCTCTCCATCTGTCCTGTAGGTTCCCTTCAGGTACTACAAGGCCAAAATTAGGTCATTCCAAAGCCTTCTCTCCTCCAGCTGAGCAATCCCAATTCTCTCAGCCTTTCCTCATAAGAGAGGTGTTCCACCCCTCTAATTATCTTGGTGGCCTTCTCTGGACTCGCTTCAACAGCTTCATGTCCTTCCTGTGCTGGGGATCCCAGGGCTGGAGGCAGCACTGCAGATGGGGTCTCACCAGAGCAGAGGGGTAGAATCAGCTCCCTAGACCTGCTGCCCACCCTGCTTTGGATGCAGCCCAAGATACAGTTGGCTTTCCGGGCTGTGAGTGCACACTGCTGGCTCACTTCCAGCCTCTCATACACTGGCACACTCAAGTTCCTCTTGTCAGGGCTGCTCTTGATCTGTTCATCCCCACGCCTGCACTGATACTGGGATTGTCCCCACCCAGGTGCACCACCTTGCACTTGGTCTGTTTAGACCTCATGGTGTTCCCCTGGGACTAGTCCAGTTCTGGCAGCATGGGCAGTCCTGTGAATTGAGGTATGCTAAAGACCTTCACCTGTACATAAATGACATCTGATAAAATAAATTTTCAGGCATGTGGTGTTTGGTAGATCAGAGTTTCCAGAGTTTAAGATAATGGCATGCTTAATTTCTCATTATTACTACTATTCATTCACTCCCCTCGTACCAGGGAAGAAAACCTACTGCATTTCTTCAGAGCAACATCTTATCTTTGTCTAACGACGATATCAAAACTAGTTAGAAATGGAAGGGTGTGCTTTTTAAGTTCTGAGGATTAGCACAGTCATACTATTTTCTGACCATTTACAGACATTTTCTCCTTCTACATTAAAGGAAATGGGAATTCACCTCCATAACTATTCTGCAGTGAAAAGATACTTTCATCGAGGCCTCACATTTCATCCAGAGAGGAACATCAGTTTTTATCTCCATTAGGATCCTTTAACAGGAGTTAGTGTGCACACATATTCATTCAGTATAGAAAGAAAAAGAGAAAGCAAGAAAATATTTCTGTCTTCTTGTCACCTCTTTTTGCTTGCAAAGTTCAATTCTTTTTCTTGCCTTCCTCTTTTGGATAGTCTGGAATATATTTTATTAATAATATTCTTTTTTTTTTTCAAATCTAATTTTTAAAAAAAATGGTTTTCCCCATTCCTCCTGTTAAGGTAAACTCCTACTCTGCCCTATATACAAATGCTGTCATATCAGTCATGATATATACAGGTATATATAACCTGAGTATTTGAAAGACTTGGATTACATTATACATTATTTTTAGGGTTTATTACACTCCACTTTCTTATTTGTCTTGGAACTGTTTTGAAAGCATTTTGCTTCCTTTATGGAAAGGAAAAAATGAAAATTTTTAGAAGATGTTTGCTGCCCTGAAGGGACTGAGGCCTGTGGAGGATCCACACTGAAGAAGACAAAAAAAGTAAGAAGTTGCTATGTGCTGAGCCAAACAACAAGGCTCCTGCAAAGCCTTGTCCTCCCTGAAGGGGCTGAGTACAACCTGCAGCCAGGAGAAGGTGGGAGGAGAGCTGTGTGGCCTGAGGTACAGACTAGGAAGTGAGGATGGGAAGAGCCTGAACTGAATGTGAGACCAGGACACGGGGAGAAGTGTGTTTTCCACGTGTGTTGTTTCCCAATAGTTAAATTAGTAATTAAATGTATATGTTACTCAGCCGCCAGAGATATTGAAATGTGTACAAATATGTCTGCTGGGAATTTTAGTGGTGAACTCATGAGAAACACTTGCAATCAGAGACAAGGCTGTCACTCTGCTATATTGGAAGAAGGAAGCTTTCAGTAATTGGTAAAAGTCAGACAGAAACATTATCAGATGGAATTTCATACTATGAAATTTTACTACTTAACATCAGACTAAGCCAGTCATCCTCTAAGTGAGCTGTTAAGACAGAAATATTTCCTTGACTAAAGTAAGAATAGTTATTTCTTTTCTACTCTGAGTTTAAATTCTAGGGAGGCTATTTTCCAGCTGACTCACACTTGTAATTGGTGTATACTGGAATGAAGTATCTGAGCTGCAGTTTAGTTTTCTAAGGGCTTATATCTCATAATCATCTTCTGTTGAAAGCTTTTCCTGAGACTGAATATTTACAGACCCTTTCACATGTCTGAATTCTTGTGTCTCATAAACCCAGAGCCAGCCATCATCTTAGTTGAGATTTTTAAGTCATCTTTCTTATTTCATGAGATTTTTTATGAAATCTGTAGGAATTTGGCTGAGATCTCTACTTTGTTAAATTTAGTTTACATTGGCCAACAGGATCAAATGTTCTCTCCTGCAAATTAATGTTCTCTATCTTGCTCTGTCTCCCACACACTCATGAACAAAAAACCCACCAACCAAACTCAACAAAGTTTAAAAGACTGTATATCCTAAGAATAAACTGGAAATGGTTTTTTGATTCACAAATATATTCTGGATTACTTAAACTCTTTATCTGACAGATGCACTAGGCTTTTATTGCTATTTACAAAGTAAGCAAGCTTTTCAAGACAGGATTGTATTTTTGCCCTGTTTTTGTACTGCCTAGCAGGGAAATAGAGAGACAGAAGCAGAGTCTTTGAATGGCACTACACTGTAAATAATAGTGGGATGCACCTTCTTATCCTCACTGTGCCTCTAATCCCATCCATGGAAATACTGAATAATGAGCAATGTTTAAAAAAGAGACACATACCAAACTTTTTTTAAAAAGGTACATTTAGTTAGCATGTTTTCTTTAATCTCATTTAATGACTCAAGACTTCTATTCAAAATTAATAATAAAATGGATAAATAATGGAATGTTTGTGTGGAATAAAACTGACATTTGGATGTTAGTAAGACCCAACTGTCAGATGTGAATCACATATTCCTATTTTGTGATCAATTCCATAAAAATGGTTCTTTCTGCCAAAAAATGCAGCATTTTGCCATTAGACATTTAAATTGTACAATAAAAAGGGAAGAGTAATGTATTCCATACTGTTCCTGAACCAGCTGCAAAACCCTCAGAGTCAATTCAGAGTTATCTGGCTTAATAGTATTGAAAAGTCTTCTCTCTCTGCACAAATGTTAGGAGTGTGCTAAATGTTATAGATGGACTTCAAAGTTGCATATAAAATGCAGTCACTGTTTTCATCTTAATCTTGACATACTAGTGCTATCAAGTTTATCAGATAATGGTTATTTCTATTAGTAGACCAGTCAATCAAGTGTCAAAATGTGGCCTTTTCCCTTTCTGCAATACCCAGGACAAAACTGGCAGATGAGTCCAACAGATCACCCTGATGAAGAATATTCTACACCAAATTCAGAACGACAGCTACACAAAATGGTCTATCACATCACTATATGAATCATCTATCATGTCAATCATAACAGGAACTTTCCAATGAATATGTTTGAGTAGGAGTTTTAGTTCACTCAAAGAAGCATGAACAATACAGCTATTATTTCGTTCAGTGAGATTATTTCCAATTACAAGATAAATTATTTTATCACAGATGAAGAAACAAACAAGAATTTGGCTCAGCATCTGAAATTTAAACATCAAATTAAACCTACAGAAACCTCAGTTGATATTTAGGAATCTGTTTTCTAGCGGACTAAAGTTTTTCAATTCTTTCACTGCATTATAGCTTTTAACTTTTCCAACAAAACAGATAACACAAAGAAAAGGAATCTTTTAGCCCAGTGGCTTTAGTAAACATGGTAGTCCTCAGAAAGAGTAGAATACATTCAACAAAATACAGTCTAATTTGAAATACAACCTTAGAGAGTGAAGGCATAAGGAATCACATGTTGCATAGTTGCTACTGGACAGTGACTCTTAATGAAACACCAAATGTCTTCTGTTTCTCATTGAAAGAGTAATCCATTTTCTTCTTCTATCACAGGATCAGTATGGATATTTCAGGGTTATTATCCCAAAAGAAATACTTTCTCCTTGGGTTTATTTTTCTTGACCAGTTATCAATCCACCCATTTTCAAAGACTGGGAACCAAGGAAACTGAAAAATTAAACATCTGAGATTCATATTCCACTGACTAAAGTAACAGCTTGCAATGAAATGAAGTTAGGTCCTTTTCATAGTTTAGTTGCAAATTTTGCCTCAAGTTACGTTCAGTGAAACTCAGCAGAAATGTTACACAACTTGAGGCAGCTTTCAATAGCTGAAGAATACATGTACTACAGATTTATAGACCTCTCCTCATCTCTGAGTTCTCATGATTCAGAAAGGGTGATCAGGCACCCATGAAGGTCTTTCATAGGGCTTATTCTTCAAGTGAAGGGGACAAGTGTTGTCTGTGGCCATGCATTGTCACTAAATGACTCAGGGGAGAGAAGACAGTCAGACCCCAGTCATTGGCAGAAACAGTATAAATAAAAGATATCAAATACTTGAACCATGCATACCTTCATCAATTGGTTCATACTTCGAAATAATTTCGAAAGCAGTTGCTTCACTTGCTTCAGTTTGAAATTGTTCTTTTACAAGAAATTTAATGAGCTGGGTGTCAGGTAGAATTTGGCCGTCTGGCGAGTAAGCCCGGAATAGTTCCTGAAATTCAGGTCTGTGCACAATAGCTCGATAAATTGCCTTGAAGTCTTCCATGCTAATAATCTGTCTGGATTGTTTGTCAATTGTTTTCTGAAAAAAAAAGCAACCAAAACATCCACCACAAAACCCAATCAATACAAAGGTATGCAATGATACACAGAGACACACAAACCACTCTGTTAGAACTGGTCATAAGAGCAAGAATCAAAGAGGAACGCCCGGGCAATGGTGCATTATCAGATCATATTCTTCAACATTTAGATTTGACTTTGTGTGCTAAAAATATTTTATACAAATTAAAATGGACCATATGACATAATTGGCATCTAAATATGTACAATAGATTTATATTTAATGCATATGAAACCTTAAAACACATTATGCAAAATCTCTAAAATACTG
The DNA here is from genome assembly GCA_013396755.1 of Sclerurus mexicanus. NCBI lineage: Eukaryota > Metazoa > Chordata > Aves > Passeriformes > Furnariidae > Sclerurus > Sclerurus mexicanus. The sequence continues at coordinate 1,080,002 of VWZF01000985.1, read as the reverse complement.
TGCATTAAAATAAATTTACAGTGGAAAATATATTTAATATAATACCTCTCCAACAGCAACTTAAACCATATTGTAAATATTGTCCATTAAATATGCCTACAAATCACAGCAACCAGTAATCTTAAAAATGAAATAAGGATGACCAAATTATCATGAGATCCAAGTCTGTCAACACATCAAATAAGAAACACTATTAAAGTTTGAAGTCAAGGTATTTTATAATAACCTATGACAACATGTTCTACTCTTAACAAGCCAGAATGTTTAACTTACATTAATTATTCACACTTTCAGAATTCTTAAATTGTAAGGTTGTTTTTATAGAGCTTACAAAATGTTAGCATAGTAATTAATTTCAGTGTTTCAGTATAAAAGCCACTAGAAAAATTAAAAGGGCAAAAGAATTTGAGTAGAATACTTTTTTACCATTTCTGCCTTGAACACTTTTCTCAGATTTAACATTCCTATATTTCCTTAAAGATTTTCTACTCAATATAAGTAATTATGCATACAAAATATAAATGTTTCTAGTATTTTAGCTTGCAGTATTTTTAAAAGTTGCCTATTTAAGAGAAATTTTCTGACAAAACTGCTCACAAAAATCACAAATAAATGACAATTTGTTGCCTCAATGATTATCACTGTGAGATCCAAATTCTGAATTGTTGGCTCCTTAAACTGAGACTACTAAAGAGGATAGATTTCAGCATCTAAAGCATGGCACTTACTTCCCCAAAAGTGTCCATAAGCAGGAAATTACTTACTTGAGTTCTGGCTTTGATCAAGAGTTTGATCAGGACTTTTGCTTCCTGCTAAGTTAGATTAGTTTTGAAGCCATACCGTAAACCCTAAAAGTTTAATGATACATTACCAGCTCTTGACTATGCAATACAGTTCCTACTGTACCTCTGGATAGGTACAATAGAGCAAGAATATATTAAAGGACTGAAACAAGTACAAAAGTAAATTTCATGAGGAGTTCTAGTGAAAAATCTTACAAATCGGTACTTTGCTTTGAGTTTGTGAAAGAGACTAATAATGATTACCTGTAACAGAAGTCACTAGCAAGAAAATATTTCAATACAAATGTTAATTATGCACATTATAAATTCCCCATCTAAGGTTGATATCCTCAATGTAATCTTAACATTTTTAAGAAAACTCATAATCATTAAATAGAAAAAGAAAATACCAACTTATTTTGGAAATGAACAGTCTATCAGGACATGGGACATGTTCACTTAGGCACTGGCACGAAGAGAAGCTGGGCAAAAAAATTAAAGTTTCTATCTCTGTTATCTCTTGATGAAAGACAGGCAATAATACTCCACAGGAGAGCTTTTCAAATTAAAGTGATAAAAATCATGTTGCTATAAAAAGAGAGTTATAAATGTCTTCTTTGTAGATTTTTATTATTTTTCTTTTTATTAATGCACATCAAATCTTTGCTATTCAAAAAAAGTATCTAGACAAAGCGCCTTGAGACTAATTATATGAAAATGTATTATTCCTTAAAAATCTTAAATGTTCATAATTCTGGTATCGCTCAAAGGAGCATTACAGTAAAATACACTCAAAGAGAACAGACAAGAATAAAAGCAGATTATTCTTTACAAACTAAGTTTTCTATAAAATGTACTTTGTTATGTATAACCATTTGGTTAACTGTTGATGTGTAGTTACTGACAATGATGTCAGTAAGATTCCCTTCCAGACTGCTTTGCATTTTTGCATATTATTATGCTGTTCAAATATTTGAAGCCCCAAACTACTGAATACACTTAAATCTCTCTCAAATAACAAAGAATACCTAACAGTACTGCTGCAAATAACTAGATCAGGCTATTGACTATAGTATGTTAAATACAACTAGATCAGACTTGTTCTTTGCAGGTGACATCCTCAAAAAATTACTCTTTTCTCTACCCACAACTGACCATCTCTGTCAAATTTTTGTCAGAAAGGAAAGTAGGTGGAAAATAGAGGAAATTGAGAAATATTTATAAGTTCTCATGAGATTTTCAAGGCTGGCAATTCTCTCAATGCAGTGAAAGTTCCAAAACCACAGGAAGCCTCTTTAGCAAGTGCAGAGTTCATGATGCCGATTTTACCTTGGCTTGACAAGGCAGAGAACAATGACTGAGGAAATCTAAATGCCTTCCCTCTGCCTGTCTGCCTGTCAGCATGACGTGACCTTAAAGTTTCTGACTTGCCATAGTTAATTCTCCTCTGCCAAATTGGGACAGATTCAGCCAGCTGGTTAGAAAATTCTCAAAAGTATCATATATATATATATATAGCCACTTGGTTTCATTCTCTTAGGAAAACAACTTTACCAGGCAGCTTTTTTTTTTGGGGGTGGGAGGGGGGAATGAGGTCAAAGGAAAAATCATACATTTTTGAGTCATTACTAGAAGGGACCTGAAGAACATGTAAACCCAGATTGTCCCAAGGCACTCCATTTTGTAGTATTTGCTCACTGGGACAACATCCACTTCTTGACAGTTTCCTTACTATACTAAATTAACTTATTAGTAAGTCCAATTTCTAGCTGTACCTATCTTATAGAAACCTCATAAACACTGCCATATCTCAAGGACCAATCCTTTCCCTGGGTGTTAAGAGTGCAATTCCTATCCATTCAAGCACACCTCTTAAATGCTAGAGGAGAGGTATACTGAAGAATTGAGCAAATGTGTGCTGGATCTATGTTGGTTTGAAGCCTGATCAGCTCAGACAAGTCCATGTTGTCCTGCTGGCAAAAGGATTTTTAGGAAGTTGCTCTAATGGCTCTGTCTAGCATCAGACAGGAATGTCTGGGCTCCTCAGCTTGATCAGATGAAACCAGAATATTTTGAATTTTCTCAAGTGTGGACACGTTACAAAAAAAGTGGGACTTAAAACATATATTTTCCACCTTACACTATTTTACTGTGGCAAAGAGACAATGTTACATAGGTGGTGATCTTTTCCCAAAGTAACAAGGAATAGGACAAAAGGAATGGCCTCAAGTTGTGCCAGGGATGGTTTAGATTATCCATTAGGAGAAGTTTCTACACCAAAAGGGTTGTTAAGCATTGGAACAGTCTGCCCAGGGAAGTGCCTTAGTCACCATTCCTTGAAGGTATTTAAAAGACATATAGATGTTTTTAGGGACATGGTTTAGTGGTGGACTTTGCAGTATTGGACTAATGGCTGGACTTAGTGATCTTAAAGGTATTTTCCAACGTAAATGATTTGAATTCTAATGCAAGCTCTCAGTTATATATTTTACACAGAAATAAAAATTATTTGTTGATTTTTCACACCGTACTAGCATGAAACACACTTCTCAAAAAATTAATTTTAAAAAGTCAACAAATGTAAGACACTTACAAAACTGAATTTCTAAATGTATTTAATTGCTTAGTCTACATATACCTTACCTTGAAAATATGTTTTACATGTGTTTCATCAAAAGGTATTTGCATTTTTTCAAGGAGCCTCATACAACCCTCTAAATCAATATTCCCGGTCTTGAAATCATTCTGAATGACCGACCAAAACCACGTATGAGAGACAAGGTTAAGGAAACTTCTGGCCCACGACGTTGCCTTTTAATAGAGGAAGGAGGGGAAGAAATTTAATTTTGTTAGATGTGGGGGTCCCCTGTGTGCCCAGGCTGGATGCAGACCTGAGGGGGGAGAGGCACGGGAGGGGGATCACAACAGCAGCTGTCACAGGGCAGGAAGGGGAGCGGGAGGCAGGGCAGGCAAAGGATATCTGTTCTCATCCATGGTGGCTGTGCATTGCCGGCTCCAGCCCCTTCACTGCAGTGGTGTTGCCAGGACCTGGCTGTGGTTCACAGTGGGCTCCTCATGCCCTGCCGTGCCCTCTCGGAACCGCGCAGAATGTTTGCTCCCCCATCTCACCGGTGTTGTCCTGGTGCCAATCTAGTGATGTCACAAACTGAGGGACCCAACACAGGCCCCTTCCAGCCGCTGCTCTTTCACCCTCTTGTGCCTTTTGCTTCCAGCATCAATTGGTCCATTTGCCCTGGCCTCACCTGCCATCTCCCACCCACTGGATGTCCCACAGCCCTGAGATGTGCTCCAGGCAGGAGCTATATGCACCAGAGTTTCTCATTTGCAGACAAGTGTCGTCCTGGGGAGCTCAGCCTGCTTGTCTGGTATGTGTCTGCCCTGCTCCAGGAGGACAAGCTGGTGAGGCAGGAGGCTGCCACAACATCTGCACCCTTGTCCAAATAAGCAGGGACACTGTGCTATGGCCCCACTGCAACAACTTAGGGGGAAACCCTTTCCTTGGCTCTCCAGACAAAGTTCCTTCCAAGTGTGCCCACACAGGCAGTGGAACCAGCAGGTTCCTCAGCACAGTGTCATGGTACATGTGGGGGAAATGACAAGCAACCACCTGAGCGGCCACTTCCCCGTAGGGAACTGCCTGGACAAGAGGAGCTGTTTGCGTCCTGCTTTGAGCCCCACCCATATCAGCCTTCAGATCACTGGAACAGCCTTTGGAAGTGAGGCTGGACTCTTGCCTTGACCCAGTTTACCACTCATGTTACAGGGACCCTTGTCCTTCAGGCACAGCACTTCCAAGCTGCCAGCCCCCGTGTAAATGCCAGCAAGCCTTAGAGGGAGACTCTAAACGTGACAGACCAAAGGCAGCTTGCCACAGGTTTTTGTGAAATTTGTGAAAGCTGAGGACACCAAGATTCATATTGTCATTCTGGAAAACATTCAGGCTTTGTCAGAGGATATATGAGGGGGAAATCTGCAAAGGAAACTCCCTGTTGCTCACACTTCTACAAACTAGAATAAACTATTGAATGATCAGCATCTGAACACCAATGTCTCCAATGTCAAGGTGCCTGCATTGTACTGAAATACACCCTTTGATATTGTGGCCTAAATAAAAAAAGGAAGGAAAAGACAAAATGGGGTTGTTTAGCTGATGTATTTCTGGATCACTCAGGAGAGTACAGAAACTTCCATCAGTCAATCATCACTTTAAAAATAATTCAGGTCTGTAGTGACTGGGAATCCTTTGCTGCATCTTTTTCACTTGTTTCACATACGTTTCACCTGCTTCTAAAGATACTAGTAATGGTCAAAATGCCAAAGGCAGAACAGTGCTCTGGGTGAGCCAGCAAGCGAACTCTAACTTTCCTTTGTAATTTTACCAACATGACATTCACTTATGTAACTACATACTAAATAAAGCATCAGTTATAAGGAAGTTGGTAAGGTAGGTTGGCAAAGATACTGGGACATTTTATCTAGATTTTTTCATTGCTACTGAAACCCTGTCAGTTCAGCCTTCAGGCTTTGGTTGTGCATCTCTCTCTGCATGCACAAGAGACATCCCTGACACAGGCACACGAACAAAGGGAGACCAGTACATAGGAGGCATAAATTTCTTACAGCTAGTGCAGAAGGTATTTCAGGACTGATCAGGGTTGTATGCTGGGTGTTGAGGCATTACAGAATAAAGCAATGCTGCTTCCCTTCTCCCAGTGTTTCTTACAAAGGTCAAAGAAATGTATGTTATTTTGGTTTACTTCCACAGTGATTGTTTTCGTAGCACTTATCACAAATTATTAAAAATGCCTACCACCTTTGCTGTTTTCTCTGTAAACATAACTTTTAATTGCAGTTTTATCAGAAACAAAGGTTAATTTCAAGCAGTAATGTAAACACTGCACTTCTAAAAAATATTGACATGAACATTTAAGCATTATTCTACAAATACTAGATGTTTTTAATGTAAGCACAAGATTTTGCTGTTGTTCATCACTGATGGTGGCAATTGCAGTGTTGCATGGATTGAGCATGCCCTTTTGTAAATAGTCTTCTGTGGCTTTATAGCTTTACTGCTCAGGCTGGCCATGATTGCTTTTGTTGCCTTGGTTTAAAAATGTAGTCAAGAGCTGTGCACTGTTATGGTTTCAGGGAGAAAAAAACATTGCCATTTTCAGATTACCTTTTTGATTAAAAAATGAAGATTTTGTATTCTTACTTACCCTTGATTTAGAAGGTTCCTTTATCCATCTGGAGAAACCAATAATGAAAAGGTGTCTAACACAAAAAACCATATTTCTACATTGTTCTGTATTGTTGATGACTAAGTCATACACTCAATTTTTATTAATAAGCACACTAATGTACAAAGGGTACATTAGGGTAGAAGACCATGCAGAAGACCATGTTGCAGTGTTTGCAATATTTGAATGAAACTGAAATAAACTGAATAGTTCCTCTGATATAAACTGAAATTCTGCAGATTTACATTGACTAGAGCATGCTTTTCATCTGGTTGCTTATCTTTTGGGCATTCAGCACAAATAGTCTAATGCTGTACTAATCCATGTGCAGGAAGATGCTCATCATGTGGGTTTCTTTCCTGCAATAACAACGTCCCTTGACAATTACTTTTGCAGATGCCCATTTGTGAGAGAATCTGCACCATGCACTTGAATAGGGGAAGGATGGAGCAGGGAGAGCATTTTCTGTGTTCCTTTGGTTCTTCAGAGAAAGCTGCATTACCTATGGGTCATTCTCCTTTCACCCCACAGCTGCTACTGAGTTCCATCCAACACCAATCCAGCCCTTCAGTGCCTATGTTGCTGCTGGAGACCATTCAAAGAGCAAGCAGCTGTCTTTACATGGAATTTGGTAGACTATCTGATTATTTCTTTATTGAAAGTAGGAGTAATTTTATTAAAAGTGTTATGCAACCCAGGGATGCTTTAATGAAGATGGCCTGTTGTGAGTGTAGTTCACATCTGCACTACAAAATAATAGATGAAATTTTAGACATAAATTTAAGTACTGACAGAAACAGGAACAAATAACTAGAAATTCTGGATTGTAAAGAAGCACTTTATTCAAACACAAATATTGAATATGAACGAACAGTAAGGAACAGTAGAGAACAACAAAAAAGACTAAGCAGTTAGATGACTTTCACTTCCAACATTTATTTCACCAGAGCAATCCCTTATGAGATGCAAATATATGATGTTTTGCAATATACTGTTCAGTTCTATAGAACTCAATTCTCTCTTCTTTAAAATGCAGTTTCTATATGGCAAAATTGTAGCAAAGAGTGCAATAATAAAAACATTTATTATTGTAGGATTACACAGTTTTCCTACCTTCCCGATCAGTCTACCTTTATGAACATTTCATTTTCCTTCAATTTCCTTTATAAAAGAAGGAATCTGTGAAACCAGAATCTGCAACAAAGGCTGCTCAGAGGGGTGGAATTTGGGCACAGTAAATGTTCTGATCTGACTGAAAATGCTCACTCATTTTTCTCAAGGCCTGTGAAATTAATCTGGGAAGGGTAATTACAATACAGGCTTTGTCGATTTTCCCTCTACATTCTTCAGGGTGGGCTTGGAATTTTTTAATTTCTTTTGGAAAGCAGAAATTTGGTGAAGAATAAACATTCTGAGAAGAAAGTGAAGGTGTACAGCTCCACTGAACACTTGACTGAACTTTTACCCATACACTTTTGTTCCTCTGGATATCTTTGAGATTTAGTTGTCATTTCTCACTTTTTTGTCCATACCAGGGTTTTTTTGTTGCATAGGGAATACATGCCATCTCTCATTATCTTTATTCCTAAAATAGCCCTCCTTTTTTCTCTACTGCTTTGCAAACCATTCACACTCTTACAGCTTCTCGTGAATCTATCTCTTTTTATTGTCATCAGTACCCTGAATTTTAAGACCAGAAATGAAGGATAGACATGTTTAATGGAAAAAAAAAAATCCAGGTTGTCCATCTGCATCATGCAGTAGGTGTCCACTGTAGCCAGTACAGCACAACTGGAATGGAAGCTTTATCTACCCATTTCCAATCATAACTATCTGCTGTTAGACTTGCTCTGTGCCTGCAAAAACACATTGTCATCAGGTATCTCTTTGTAATTTCCTCTAGACACTGCTTTTTTGGCTCTTATCTTTGGTTGTTACTGAGTGGCCATGGTGCCTTGTCACAAGGAGAAGATAATCTACTCCATCAGTTCAGAATAGTTACACAATAAGATGCAATCTTCTTTGAAAATAAAATAGGAATTTTGTTGAAACTTTGCTCCTCCATTTACAGGCTTGCAAACTCATTGGAATCATCAAGTTGGTACAAATGTACCTGAGCCAAATTGGCTCAAACTTTTTATTTCTGACAACACTTTTGAATCTGCCATTAATTGTTGTTGCAAAGAAAGTTATCATTTTTACTACACCAGTAACATTAGAGCTTAGCTTGGACTTCATTGTCAGCTTACAGCTGCATTAAAATTGGAAGGCACTTAAAATTAGCACTTGGACTGAATATTTAATGTTCACATTATGAAGTTTGCTTCATGTTTCGCTAGTACTGCAGCAGGTGGAAAACCTATCGAAATGAGGACACAGCAAAACAACTTTAACAATTTCATTTTCAGATATATGTGTGGAATTAAAAGCTAATTTCTTTTTAGTTTCAGAACAGACAGAAAAATCTGTAACAGGCAATAAAGACTCCAGCTCTCTGTTAGCAGAAAGCAAAGTCTACTAATACTCCCAGCCTTTGGAAGAAATCCATGTTTTCCCTTTATATTCTCCAAAAACGGTACTAATTCTTTCACTGCTTCATTCATGGAATGAAAAAGACAATTTTTTGCACAACAAAACACCCCTACTTGTATGTTTTCCAGGCTGCAGTCTGTACTAAAACCTCCACTGTATTTTTTACTCCCTATTTTTTACCAACTTGTGGAAAAGAAAGGAAAACATGGGTTTGAAACATAGGAAATAAAGGTGAAGGAAATTTAAAGAACATTCCATTGAGTGTATCTCTCTCACTGACCTCAAACAATTAGTGCATTAATGTTCCAGCTATAGTAAAACCAAATTCAAGGATTACTTTCCCTTCTATGGTAAGAATAGTCTAAAATGTTCCAATAAATCTGAAAAAGCATGTTTATTACATACCAAGTGCAAGACAATTTTCAGGTCTGTATGTCAGTATGCCATTCCTACACAAAGAGTGGATTTCATAGTTCTTTTTAATGAAAACCTCAGAGTTATTAAAAATGTGAAATGATTTCAAAAAGTCATTATTTAAAAAAATAACTATTTTGAACTATTCAAAGCATAGCATTCTGGGATTCTGCAAAGATACAAAAGGTGTTTGTTACAGAAAGGAATTGCCACCATACAAAACTGAGGGAATAAGATACATAACATTTAAAACTGATGGCCCATATTATATCAGATTATCCTTGAATGGAACAAGGGTAATCTAATCTACTAATCTAATCTACTCCACATCCTTAGATTCATACTCAGAAAATATCCTGAGATTGTGGGATCCTACTAATCGGATCTGGTTGGGTTTGGGGAGATTTTTTTTATATTATGGTTTGTATAACATGTTTGGAAGAAAAGGAAGTGTTGGGTCAGCTTTTTTCTAGGTGTAGGTATAGGTCTTTCAGTCCTGAATTTTTATACATAACTGAAGTTCACCAGATCTGCATATGATAGGGATGCCTCTCCTCAGGGGAATGGAAGCCCAGTGTCCAGAATTAGAGGAGAACTAACAACATGGAACTGGAGAGATCAGGGAAAGGGCATAAGGGGGGAATGCTGAATAAAAATGTAAAAAGGCAAATTCACAATTGGAGAAAGGAATTAAAAAAGAGACCAGCAATATAATTCCAGTGTTCTGGAACTTGAGGAGACAATCCAGAAGAGCGGAACTGAAATATCAGCTCCCATGCTGTCTCCTTCTTCGACTTTGGGGCAAGTTGCATAGATCCAGAGATCTCCAATCAGTCCTCCAGTATATGCAATTTTCAGCCTCTCTGTGCCCAGGAAAGCCAACAGTTCTCCCTCAGATCTCATAGGTGTCCTACCAGAATGCATTAAAATGGTAAATAAATAATATAATAGTTGGCTCTTAATAACTGAAGTAGGGATGATTTAATTATATGTGACACTTGCGTAAAGTAGCCACAATCCCAAATAAAACTCTCTTATTACTATTCACTGTAAGTTAATGCAAGTTTGTTTCACAAAATTCAAAAGCATTAAGAAACAGAAAGTTTTCTATCCTGATGGAAATTTAGAATTGCAAACCTGCATCCTCAAGCACGTTCCAGTGTTCTCATGCATGAGAGGTTTTTTCATCAGCCAAGCTTCATGATGTACCCACATAGATCACAGATGGGTGCACTAGCCCTTGGCAAGCCTACAGCTACTTAGGTGTGCTCATCACTGGCAGAAAGCTCCTGTTTCAGGTGGGAACAGCCCTCAGGGGCAGACTGGTGGTAAAGCAAGGGATAAAAAGACTTTTTATTCACTTATTCATTGTTTTTCCTTAAACACATATTGTTTATTCTTAAACACAAGATGTTTAGAGGCCTGAGGAAGACAAGAAGACATGGAGTACAGTACTGCTCACCTAATTTCACTGACTCCTGAGACAGCCTCTCCACCAAGGAGTTAGACATTAACCCAAATACATGGTGCAGAACATACTGTGCCATACACACTCAAATAAGATGAAAATGTGAGTTTGTGTTCATAGTCATGCATGTTCAGGACTGGAGACTGTCACAGTAGCCCAACCTGGCATTAGTCCTCCAGTCATTCTGCCTGGGCATGCAGTGACTGCTCATTTCATACAGCTCCTTTTTAACCACATACTCACATTTCTTTCCCTTAAAAGTGAATATATATCTTGGGGTTCTATGCCGACAGGAGGTTGGGACCGGACTGGGGAATGTATCCCACCGTGGGAATTCAATGGCTGAAAGACTCCAACTTCCACTAAAGGTTAAGAAAAATATATACTCATCCTGCAAGGCACCTTTCTCTGAGTGGGGAATTGGCAGCTAAGACTCCTAGAGAATGGTTTCAGTGGAAAACAAAATAAGTTTCAATAAATGTCTTTGGTTTCAGATAGAAACACTTTCTTTCTGGAATGAGATAATCAAAAGGAAGGTGAAGATGAACAAATTATTAGAGGGTGGGGTTTTTTATTTTGTAGAGTTTGGGGATTTTTACCCTGCACTGAAGATATTATTAAGAGAATGCCCTCTGAGAAGCTCACCACTAAGAGGTCAGGCTCACAGAGATGTAGAAACTCCTGTGTAAGCCTTTAAGAGCTGTGTTGTTCTGTATGTATTGTGAAATAATTAGGACTCCATTGATCTTGAGGCAGGTTACATAGACAACTTACCTTTAAAACCAGGCATATTCCAAGCCATAAGTGTTCCTCATGCTGTCTTGCTTTATAGCATTCAACAGATGACAAAAAGCAAATCCTTGTGATTATTTTTCAGAAAAAAATTGTTGCCAGTTCACTGAAGATGTTATTAATTTTACTTCAGAACTTTATTTCACACAAGGCTTCCCATTTGCAAGTTACTTTTAATTATTTCATCATTAGAGACAGATATGAGAAGCACAGCTTATTTCAAGTATTTATTATTCATTCTTGTATTGTTAATGAATCAATGCCTGAAGTGCATCTGCAGTAGAAAGTCACCTTCTTCATCAGCTTTGCATGTCCATAAAAAAGTGTGATTTCTTCAGGTACTGTCTTACATAGAATTCAGTACCATTGCTTTTCATATATAACATCTACATGCAAATTTATTCTGTTGTTCTTTCTTAAATAATTAACATTATCTGCTAATATATTCTTGCTCATACCAGCTCTTCTAGTAATTATCATCGAGTGTGCAGTATATATTCACCAAGCTTCTATAGTTCCTTCTTTGTTTTTCCATCAAAAGGTCATTTTAAAGGCATATCCACAACATCCTTTCTATGATCTGCAAGTCCTGCAAGAACCAAGCTGTCATTTCAGCCTCTGGGCTGTAGTTCTGTATGCTTAAATCCATTACGAAATATGGATTTATCTGAAGCCAATGAAAAGCATAATTAACATTTTGGTATTTTGTGTGTGATAATTTATTTTCCATTATCAAAGTTACATAGGCTGCCAAATGCTTGATACAGATTATGGGACAAACTGTGCTTAAAATGCAGGTTTTTTCAAAACAACCTGTTATTTCCTGTGAAGTATTCATGGGGAGAAAGAGAAGATTAAAATGCATAGGCTCTATTTTGCCTTCAGCTCTTTTCTGGCTCCTCTGTTGAAGTCCCAGCTCGACAAAGTACTTAATTGTTTGATTAATTACAATCATTTGACTATTACCACTGGGAGGAATATTATGATATAGGTACCATGATCTTAGAGTTAGTTAAGTTGGATCATACAAAATGAAAGACCTGATAAAGAAGGTATAGAGAACAGCAGAAATGTTCTCTTCTTTTCACTGTGAACTTTAGATCCACTTGGAGGAAGTTCCTACAGACCAATTTCTAGTCCTTCAGTGCTCCAATATACTTTATAAATTATCCTGCTGCATTTTTTTTGTCTTAACCTATGACACACATTAATCATAAAACAATTCATTTCCTTTAAATTAATACCACTAGATCCAGAAATGGACTTAAAGTCCAGAAGCTTCAGTAAATTAGATGCTAAGCACTTATTTATTCTCGAGTCAAATACACAACAGTCAAGTGAAGCATCTGTGCAGCCCAGGGACATTTAGGCTCTGAGCTATAGTGAATGTGCTCCCTGCAAGAGTGGTCAATGTCTTCTTCATTTAAGGAGGTTCAACTCTGGGTCTCATTTTTCCAGTCAAGTTTCTTTGCAGCTTTGCTATGGACTGGGGCTCAGAGAAATCACACTCACCCACACCTGTAGAAAATGTGTTATTGTGTGCTACGGAATGCACAGTTTCTGGGCATAAAAAGAGCAAGATTAGCATAATTCATGACTTAGCTGGAATGTAGCTGGATCCAGTAGAGCAAAATTCTTTTTAATGATAAGGTAATTGACTATTGTTTATTGGGAAAGTAAAAACACCAAGCATTGTGAGCTGCTGAGATTCTGCAATAGTAGGGGCTACTTATGTGTTTTCAGATAACAGGAGGGAGGGAAGAAGTTAGGAGTAGGTAATTCCAATGTCTAATTTCTATCGATATTGGCACAATATTTTTATACACAAAAAGTTTAAGTGGAAATAAAAAGAACTCAATATATTAATAATAAAATTCTGCAGTCAAAAGTGACTTTGATGCTTCTGTTCCTGTTTCATTAAACCCCTCATAGGCAGCATAATCCTGATAATTTTAACTCCCCAGATGAATATTCTCTATTTCATTTACTTCTAAAAGACCAAATTATTAACCATGTCATATTGTAAAATTGCCATCTAAAGACTTCATGATGTGCTAAGTAGAAAGGAAATTGCCAGCGGCTGTAAGCTCTGGGTCAAAGGACAGTTGTTTCTAGCTCATTAGTATGATGAAGTGAAATCAGAAATTATATTAAATGTTAGTTTAAGATGTAATTAGTGAGGGATTTATGTATTTTCCAGTATTCCATACAGATCTGTAGTTTCATAACAACAGTGGCAGAAATGCTTTCTTGGGTATGTTATTTTTCAACTCCAGAAGCAGGAAAACATTGCAAAAGCCAAAATATATTGCTCAGAATTTGTTTGCTTTTATTCTTTTTGCCACTTGTCTCTTTACTCAGCTGTGCAACCCTGACTGCCTAATTATGATTTCACAGGAGAGCTCAACTCAGTCTGTCCCGCTCCCTCTCTGCCTTTAGATACCTGAAGAAAATTCAAATAAAACCTGAATTATCCTCAGGACTTTGGACCATGTAGGCCAGAACTGAGCTTCCAGGTTGGTGTGACACTAGTACTGAGTACCTCAAGGGCTCTCTCTCAGGTGCACAAGCTAAATGCTGGGTGATCACTTTGTTTAGACTGGTAAAAAGAAGAATAAAGACTTCACACAAAAGACTTCAGCTGGATTCCTTGTTTAGATGTCAGGGAGTCTAGTGTGAAATAGGAGATTCTTAATAGGAAGGTCGTAATGCTTTTGTCCCCTCAAAGTACACACTATGTGACCTGTGCTACATGCTCAATTTAGTGGCTCACCCACCATCCAGAACCCTGAGCAACCCCTATTTCCTCCCTTCAAGGCAAAGGGTGGACACAAACTTTCAGACCAAACAGTTGAAGCTCTTCTTTGGTGTGTTAGGTGGAAAGGATTAAGATCCTGTTTTCCACAAACACACAGAAAGGAAAGAGGGCTTGGCAAGCAGACCCGTGAATGTGAACACCCACAACAACAACAACAACAACAACGAAATGGAAGAAGACATAAAAAAAAATTTAAGTGTGCTGGGGGGAAAAAGAGTGCTTGTCCTTGGAGCACAGTAGTGCCTGAGCTGTTTCTGCAAAAAAAAAAGAGAACACAATAGATACAGGTCTGATATATTTCTATCAGACTGTTGAAATAAGGACTAGTGAATCCTGAAAAGCTTTAAAGGACAAGAACATTTCAGAATACTCAGAGTGAATACGGTGTCCTCTAGATGATCTTGTGCTTAAATAAGAACAATGCACACAAATAATTCATTGAAATCTGCTACCTGCATGTTTTAAATAAAAGCAAGGAAGGGCATTTGCCACTCAGCAGGTAGCCATTATTTTGAGTGAACAACTGAGGATAGTTACATTATTAAAACAAAAACCTACATGACCAATGGCTTAGCAGTGTCAAGAGATCTGTTAACTAAATATATTGCACTAAAACACCATGTTGCATTAGGCAATAGAAAAACATATCCTTTATTGCATTAAAAATGCCATTTTTCACTTAGATCAATTTTGGATATTTTCATCACAGTTTAACTCCCTCATTTCATACCATGTGAAAAACTGGTCTCAGAATTTTACTACTATTGTGCCAAGTACTGATTGCTGTCTACATTTGGGATTGTACCTTCTATCACGTAACAACCTCCTACCCGTTTTGTGTTAAATCCATCTAAAATCTTAGTACAACTGATCTTGGTACTGGGATATCAAAACACCACTCAGCCTAGTCCTCGAAACAGATTCATTACTGCTCTGTCTGAAGAGCTTAGACCCAGCCTAACGAGATTGCATGCACTATGGAGCTACTGCAGCTCAAGTGATTTTGGAATTCTTGCTGTATCTCTGACAGAATCCCCAGCTGTGATGGCATTGATGCTGCTACCTCAAATGCATTGTGGGGATGAAATGCTCTATACAGGACAAGACAGACCTACGAAATAAATTTTAGGGGAAGAAACAAAGCATATATATATATAGCATGTATATATATATAGCATGTATATACATACATATATATATACATACATATATATGTATGTGTATGTATATATACATATACAAAAATATATATGTGTGTGTATATATATATATACATATGCACACACACACACACATATATATATAGACTTTGAGACAAAATAGAACCAATAAAATTAGGACACTTAAAAATTATAAAAGGGCAAAGCTTTAATTCATGTACGGGATGCAAGTTGTAGTCACTTATTCAATGTTTAATGTTGTATCATTGAAGATTCAGTCTATGCCGATTCCAGATAATTCTCACAAGAAACAAGGTCATAGTGAAAGGCATATTTGAGGAACTATTGAAAAATAAACATATCTAAGCAAGATGAACCTCAGTATGCTGGGTACATCTGTATTACTCTTCACATTTCAGAACAATAAAAGGTTTTCTTTGAAAGAAAGTTTAATGATCCCATAATAATTGGTTGACTGCTAAACTTTTTCCCAGGTTGCCAAATAGATTTACAAATATGCAGGTAAAAATGCTGATTTGCCTACAGTATCTAATATAATTATAGAACATTGCAGCTTTAAGCGGTATTTATTGGTATCAGCATACTTTTTTTAAAAACTGCAAATACTGCTTTTCAGAATAACAGCCTTTGAAAATACTATCTCATGCTCATTTAAAATATTGGACTTAAAACAATTTTGATCATAGACAACTGTAAATACCTCTAAAACCAGAGTTACTATATATAAACTTACTTTACCTCATGATAAGAATCTCTTCCACCTTAAATCTATCCCACTCTCATATTTAATCTGTTTGTAAAAAGACATCACTTACACAAATAAGGATAACTTTAAAAATAATATTTCACTTAAATTTTGTTATTTATATTAAAAGAATATTTCAATGCCTCGATTGTGTCAAGTCAGGTGAAATATCACCAAGAGTGGATATCTGTTGCTAAAAGCTTCCAGACTGAGTAAAGGCTTGTGTATGTATGAGTTTTGTAGCTATGACAATGCCCATGTAGAAACCTAGACAGAAGGAACATAAATATTTATTAAAGACATGTTTATCCCACTTAAAATAGTACTGCATATTGTCAAAAATTTCTGAGAAGAAACTGTACTTGTACCAGTACCATGCTTCTTGCAGCCTGCATCCATCCAGTGGGAAGCCACATCCTAATGTACTACTCTAATGATACAGAAATACTTGTGATTGCATACACAGCACAGCCAGTGCAATTTGGCTTCTTGAGCGAGAAGCACCAGAAAAATGAGCTTCTACCCACAAGGGGAATAAAACTGTGGCAAGTCTGAGGTGGGAGAAGCAGCGAGCCCCTGGAGATGGAAAGAAGCCTGCCCAGAGGGAGGAGGTGGAGTTAATAGCAGAGCGCTGGCATCCAACAGGGAAGAACTGCAAACTGAGCTACCGTGCCCATTCCAAGCGGGATCAGTTTTATCAAATGCCAAGTGAGATCAGTGAGCACAGAGCTCCTGCCCACGCCCACATGAGAGGGCAGGGATAGGTGTGGGTACTCCTGTGGGCACTGTTCAGAGACCATTGCTGCCCTTGCTCACCCCTCAGCACATGCTCCTGCAAATCCTGTGGTTACGGCAGGCTGCTCCCTGATTTTTCCATAAGGCACATTCCGCTGGACTGGATATGTGCTGTCACATGACAGAGGAGGAAGCTCAGGAGAGGTGGCCAAAAGTAGCCTGCTGTTGGCCTCCCTGAGGGGTGTTTGTAAAAGAGCACAGTCTGAAAAACACAACAGCACCAAGGTTTCTCTGGGCCCCTGTTCCACTGGTGAAACAACCTCATAATAAAAACCTTTCTCTTCCTAGCACAATTTCTCCTGTTCCAGCTCGTGCCTGTTCTCTCTTGTCCTTCCACAGTGTGCCTCTAGGACACTGGACCTGTCTTCACTACATCCTCCTGCAAGGCAGTTGTAGACAGCACTTACACCTCCTCTTTGCCTTCTCTCTGCCTCTCCTCATGCATCCCACCCCTCTAACCAACCTGGTGCCCCTTTGCTGGATGTGTGTCAGTATTTGAGTGTCTTTCTTTTCCTGAGAAGCCCCTATGGGACACACTGCTAAAGGTACAGCATCACAAGGGATAAACAAGGGGGAGGTCTTCAGGCAGCCCTTCATTACTGAGCAGATTCCTTCCAGGTTCATGAAGACTCTTCCTTGAAATTGCAGCTACAGCCAGGGAACGCAGGCTGTAAGAGTACTAAGAGCCACTTAGCCTAGAGTAGTAGGAATTTACTTCATTACAATGCAGAGCGGTAAAAAGCTTCTGAAGGATAAAAAAGGATGACTAGGGACCAGAAGTTAAAAAAATGGAGTTGGTTAAGGGATGGAGGCAAGTGGATTTGATAGCAGCAGACTTGTCCGTAGCTCCTGAATAGTATTCTGCTTTTTGCATACAGCTCAACTCTGAATTTATTCTACTTTTTCATATAAATCTAAAATTCAATGCCATCCTATAACCTCCCAGCAAATGGAGAGCTCTCCATATGTCAATTTGCCATGACCTTTTCCTTTGTTAACCAAAGTGACAGACATTGTGTAGCTAAATAATCCACTCTTATGCATGAAGAAATATTGATGTTGCTTAAGGTTTCGGAATTCTTGTTTTGATCAGTTTGTTCTTTGAAAGTTCTGTCTAAATTTTCTATTCAAAGAACAATATATCGAAAGCAAAGAACAGAGATGTTTACCTTTACACATTTGTACTTTCTAATATACTCTTTAACTGCACAGTAGTTGTTTTTAGCTTGTTTGGCTGGTGTGTTGGTTAATTTGGTTTGTGTAAGAGTTCTGTTTGATCATTACCTTATTTCATTCTCTTGGATAAATTTGGGATATAATTTACATTTTTTCTTTTTTTGGTTTCTTAACATGAAACATGTTAAAAAAAAGAAGAAAGAACTTTATTTTGAGGTGGGCTGTTTTAAAAATAGATTAAAGGGAATGCTGCTGCTGTATAGAATGCACAACAGAATGACTTCAACCCTGACTTCATCTGCAGACTCTCAGCCCCACTTCACTCTACATAACTGTTTATCTTATGTCTTTGCAAAAGTACCTGAAGGGCCATTGTAAAATCCCATTTTTGTAATCAATTAATTGGCATATTGTGGAAGGAAAAGAAAGGCAGTTAAACCATTAAACTTTCAGCAACATACAATCTCAGCTTTTAAGTTACTGGGTGTTTGTTCCAAGTCTCAAGAAGATGGACTATGTTTCAGGAAATCGATTCTGTTCTCATTTAAGCCAAAGGACCTTGCTTTTTCTGCATATCCTGCTCTTTCTTCAAAAAGATTTATTACAAATGATGTAGAAATTCTAATGAGGGTCTCTGAAAATTTAGATTCCCTGAAGGCAAACTCTGCAGTGTTTAGCCTCACTCTTGCAGTGGTGTCTTATCACACCAATCCCTAAATGTTGCTGCAGATCTCCACTGTATTAGTGGGGTCTGTATTGGGGCACACAGGGCTGTGACCTAACCATACACAGGAATTCTCTGCTGTACTGACTGCTGCTTTGGCTAAATCAAGAAAATCTATATTCCCTCTAGAGATTAAAATCTAAAGCCTGTTAAGACTGAAACATCTAATCTGCATAGTGTTAAAAACACACATGAACTTCTCAGGTTGTTCGGTCATGTACAAGCAGAGGAGCAACAAATTGCCTCTTCTCTTTTAAACAGGTGAGTTAAGTAAAAGGAACTTCATCACTACTACATGCTTTGTTATTACTTCTAAATATATTCATCTAGGGAGAGGGAAGGAAGGAAATAGAGTATATATACACAGTATAGCGCTCTTGGGGCAAAAGCTATCACAGAGAACCCTGGGGTACAGTCACTCGCCACAGGCCAGGCTCTGCACTGCTGTGAAACTCACTCTGAACTGCTCAGTAAGCTGGACATGTACACCCTGGCATGCTTCTCCTGCTTTGCCAGCCCCTAAAGGGGGAGGAAGATGCATGAACTCCAAGCTCACCACCTCTTTCTGCTCTCTTGCTCTGTCAAGAAAGCAAGCAAGGAATAGGGAGTGCTCATGGGACCTGTCGGTGTGATTTGATTCTGTGTAGGGTGGACAGCTCAAAAGTGTCCACTTGTGTTTGGGGAAAGGCCAGTAGCAATCAAGGCTCAGAAGTTCTGAGGTAAGAATATATTAAAAGAAATTACTCTTATTGTTGGTTACCCTCACAATCTGAAAATGTGTGATCCTTATTTCATCTGCTCTTTTGCGATTAAGGATTGCTTCTGATTTTGTTCTTTGTGGGAGCAGACAGCCACCTTCCCTTAAAATAGCAAACAATTCCTTCTAGGAAGTTGATTGACACAATTAATCCTAATTCTCCCCTGTGGTTAGAATATTGCAATTTGACTTACTTTGGCCTTGTGAGCCAGAAAGAACAGGGAGATGTGGGAAAATTCTTAGATATCCAGAATGTTATTTCAATTATTTTTGCCTGTAGATACCTGGGAGACAGGAACTTTCATCTTTAACAGGACTTGAATAATTAAATGATTTTAAACCTAAGGCTGAAAAGTTCCTAAATACCCTCATTTTTGGGAAGGAAGGAACATAATCATTCCAACAGATGGTATCACAGAAGTCAGTCCTTTGTTATTAAATTTCAGCCAGTCACCAAGTCTTTGGGACGACAGCCTTCAAAATGTTCTATACTCACTTATTATGGACAGTCATGTACCAAATAATAACAAAAATAATTGATTTCCTGTCCTTAAGATTACCAAAGGCCACATAAAAAGTATGAATGTCTTTCATCAGCTTTTCAATTTGTCAGTTCCTAGGGGTTCCTGTCCAGAGTATTTTATCTAGCACTGCTGTCAAAGTAGTGAGCGAGTTTTCACTATTCCTAAGGCGGGTGACATCACGCTGTTCTGAGCACTGAACAGAAGGTTGAAATAGAGCCCTCATCTTACCTGGTTTTGTCTTCCTGACTCCTTTTACAGCATCTCTGTGCTGTGAATCACAGTAGGTTTAGTTTGCAGATCTTTGCTCACCAACAATAACTCAAAATGCAGTTTCACTTTGAGATCTAAATACCGAGGAAATCCAAAATAAAGTTAATTGAAAACCAAAATTAGTTATATGAGTAAATCCTTTTTGAGATGAAATTATATTTATGATCCAGCAATTGTTTGCTCACATTTGGTTTTCTTGAAAATCTTGTGTTTACTCCAGACTTTTTTGAGAGATCTCCAGACATGTTGTAGTGTAGTGATATATTTACCTATTTGAAGTCTTGTTTGTTGTGATTAGTCATCAAAAACTCACTTGTTGATAAACATACTCTGTTTCCCTTATGTCCCTGCCTAGATGATCATAATTCATAGGATCAGAAGGATCATTTCTGCTTGAGAGAAGCTATCTCCATTTTTTTTCTAGTGTAAATCACATTTATGTCAAACTCAGACATCTTAAAAGCACTCTAGGTCTCTTCCCTGTGTCTCTCTGTCTCAGTCAGATTGTATCCTAGTAAATTTATTTCCTTGTCTAATTTCTTTATGGCATCTCATATTTATTTAATATGAGAATCTCTCCGTTTTTCAAGGAAATATGGCATTGATTCTCTCATATCATCAACCCTCATCCCATAATACATTACACTGTACTAGATGCAATTGCTGTACTGCATTCTTTTAGTCCCCTAATTAATAGGTTATTATCCTCAAATTTATAGTTAATAATATTATTCACTAAGCTTTACATAAGGAATGGTCCATGTGTTCTCTTGCGCCATGAGACAGAAGTGGCTGGGAACTTCTAAAATAGGCAGGACAGGACAGCACTGCTGGCTGATTTCCCCAAGCAAGAAGAATAGCATGTCTAACCCAAAATATCCTCAGATGTCACTGCATTTGGACAAACAGTCATCAAACCCCACAAACAATTCAACATCCAAGAGCTGCTTTGCTGCAACCCTCCTGACAGGGTCTCCCACATCCCAGCAGCCCTTCTCCAATTGCACTAACCCACCTCTCCACATGAAGCAAATTTTTTTGTAATAAGTTATTTTAATAAGTTTTTTTAATAAATTCTGCTACCCTTTAGAGAAGCTGTGTGCTGTGATTGGATTAATACAAAACTCTTCCCCAGGCTTCAAGCTTCTGTTCTTAAAACCATCTCAGAAACTTGCTGTTGCTAGGCATGTTTTTGTCAGAAAACTGAATAGCTGTTTTACAGGGTATTAAGGGTAACACACATTTTAATATTTCCTATTTTAAGCTCTTTTGTCACATTTTTGAAACTTTAACATAGATGAAGATGTATCTGATTGCTCTCTCATAGACAAAATCAATATAACATTGAGGAATGAAAAGCTATTCTGTTTTCTCTTGTTACCTCAGTGACTTTATACAGAAATACTTTACCGTTTTTTATCAAAGATACTACAAGAATTACTTTTTTCCTGGAATTAAATTCACAGTGATAACTTTCTGAGATACAAAGAAAATTAATGTAAACTGATGGATAAGATGAGATGGGAAACATTATTTTGCCTCATGTCTACTGCCTGTAGGGCTGCTAGTAATACTTCACTGATGAAATTACTATAAATACACTGACAATTGTCTTTGGATAGACAGCTACAAGACAGAACTATATCAGGAACTGTGAAACAAATTTTATGGGTTTTGTAATAGGTATAACTGGGTCTGATTTGGGATTGAAGAGTGCTGACAAGCCAATTTGCAAACACAGATGTGTGGGCAGACATACGTATCCTGAAAAATTCTGTTATGCTATTCTGTACAGAATTATTCTGGGTTTAAGTATTTGATAGAGCAGCAAAGCACAGTTAAGTTGACACCTAAGATTAGATAATCTGATTCTTTTTTTGAATGTGGCTGGCAAAAAAAAAACAAACCACAAACAAAACCAAAAACAAACAAACAAAATGAAAACCAGTGGTTCGCTAAATAGTTTGCCACAAATTTGTTAGAAAATGCTTGGCAATAGTTACCTGCATAATGCATATCCTGATCCTAAACTAAGCTATTCCCTTGCAAATATAGTTTAGGATTTTTTAAAAGGTAGTACTTTCTTTGTGTTTTGTAAGACGCTCAGACTTATTTCACAATGCTGAGTACTCTCATTTTCAAAGTAACCCCAAATTCTGCCTCTAAAGCATTCTGGTTCAGCTGACATCTCTGCTCAAGACTCATTGTTTATGATTCATCTTGGCTTGTCTACATAGTTTACATCCACCAAAAGTTTCTAATCAATATTTAGATATCAGTTTTAAGAGCAATAGCTGTTGTCTTGAGCTTGAGTCACAAGGGTAAGAGGACAGATTATGCAGCCATATCACAAACAGTAGATCAGATTAATTACAATGACCTCATCTGGATGAGAGACAACAATATTTAATCTTTTGTTTAATACACTGATTTAAAGCAGTGACCATAAGTCCACTATATTATACTAGGAAATGGGAGCTCAGATATTGGGAGAGGAGGTGGGAAGGGAGAGAAAGCTGCCCAATTTTCTGTTTTAACAGAAGGGCCATATTTTCTGTAGCAATTTATCTAAGTATACATCCACAATAATTACCAAGAGTGTTCATAAAACTTTGCTAGCAATTGGTATACAAGGTGTTTCCCTTTAGTTTGTTTATTGGTTGGTCTATCTGGATTCAGCTTTGAAGTCCTAAAGCTTTTCATGGATGGGAGAAGCTTCAGCCCTATGGCAGCCAAAGAAATCAAAAAAGAACTCCTTAAATTTCAACTATGACACAAATAATTCCTTTTCAGAACAGCTGACTGTCAAGGTTATGGTAATATCTATCAATTCAATCTTTTCTGAAAGGTACTCATGGAGAATGATTTAAATCTTGTTTTTAAATCACATGCTGTCCTATAATACTTGTGTGGTGGGAAACTAACATGACTCTTCTGCAGAACACTGCATCCTGTCAATCCTTGAATTTGGTTTATGATGCAAATAGTTTGTTCTCAGGTGCTCATATAAAAATCCCACAGACTTCCAAATTTGGCACAGAATGTGTTGAAATTTTTGAAAAAGTTAGTCTCCCATTATTTTTGTCAGTGAATTAATGTACAGTAAGCACACAAGTTTGTACTTTTAAGTGGACTCCATGCACAACACAATAAATGAAAGAACTGGATTTACAAACATTTTCTAAATTATTTGCTGAATTTTTGTTGTTGTTGTTGTATTCCGCTCCACAGGTTTGATATTTACATAATTTTTTAAAAAGTCATGTATTGATATTAAACTAGAAATTATTGCCTTTCTGTAACCCCTAAATATAAGTTACTATTAAAAATGCATTCATATTCAGGTTGTCCTGAACAATACAGATAAATCTAATCCCATCAAACAGCACTTTCCCTTTTCTTCCCTTATAATGCATAATGAGATCACAAATTTGGGTCCATGGAATCTCAGGGCAGAAAAGCAGAAGGCAGAGGGGGAGCAACCAATGATTTGTTCAGTACAAAACAATTTTTAATTATTTATATGAAGATTAAGTGTAGCTAAAACATATGGATGTAATATTTAATGCTGCATAAAGCATTATTATAAACATTATTTATCTTTTGAAAAATAGAAAAAAGTTCTCATTTAATCCACATGATCACAATGTATAAAACTAATCAACTCAATCACGTGTTATAAAACTTGCATACTGGTTTTGCAGAGCATTTTACAAATACTGTCATTCTGAGTAGATATTTTGGGGATAGTTTATCAAGTGTGAATAGAGATGAGGTTTTTTAAGTTTTCTCTGGTTTTCCTCCCTCATGCACTGTTTTTTTACATTTTGTCTTTTATTGCTCTGGGCTATGTTTCTGAAGACAGTGCCAAATCTGAGGCCTATTTAAGCTTTTTTCCATTTAAGTGCATAAAAGTAAATAATTTCCAGTTATGTAATGATTGTCACTCCAAATAGCTGTGTCTTTGTGATTTGCTTTATAACTACTGTCACTTTTCAGTGTCTACCAGGCATTCAAATAGTGTAGTCTGGCCGAGAGCAATCATTAGCAAATCAAAGCAGATGTATTTGTATGTGTATTTTTCCTCCTCAGTCCTCAGTTTGCTGTCCTGCTGCTGCCTTAACTTTTGACTCCTGCCAAACCATCAGTCATTGTTTTATCTCAATATTGAGATATTTTAGCCAGTACATTCCTAACATTAGGCACAGAAAGATGGTGCCTGCAATGGTCTTATAGAGCCTTCAAGAAAGCCCAGTGTCAAAGCTATGTGTCAGTTGAATTTGTCTGAGTCACGTTCTGGAGAGACTGCCCTCATTCCTGTTCCCTGGATTTCTCCTGGTGCCAAGGACCCTTCCTCTCCTCCAAGGTGCTCTCTCATCCTCAAGCGAGGAACCACGACAGATATGCCCTCAGCAAACACTACTAGTAACTAGACTATAGTTTCTGGCAGTTAGATCTCCTTGACTACTGCACACAGTTTCCTTACAAAACTGGGGGCTTTTTTTCCTTATTTAGTAGGAATCCTCAACAGAGAAATACTTGTGATCAAGAGGTTTTGAAGTGAGATATATGAGATGTGATTTAATAACTATCTCACCAGAAACTTGAGAAAATGATCCACTTATTTTGGGCCACAGCTCTCTGCTCAATGAGGATGAAATAGTCTCCTTTTTTTAACCTTTTGTCATCTGTTTAGATTGGGATATAGATGGTGCTTTGAAAAGGATAGGTCCTCATTTCAGTTGGAGAAACTTTAGGACTGAATTCATTACAAGGGTCAGGAAGAGTAGGGACGGATAATAAGCTGATTAAACATTGCAGAAGCATCAGTCACTGAAAGGGTGAAAGATTTTGAATAGGCAATTTTCACTGAAAAAAACGTGAAGAAGAACATGTATCTGTGCAATTGTACCTACTCATTAACCCAGTAATAATCACATCTTTGGCTAGTGAACTCCTTGTATTCCAGACCTGGATTTCATTTAGCTGAGACGACAGCCATTACCAAGGCTCACTCCTCCCTCCCCAGCTCTTTTTTTAATCTCACTATAGCAATACACCTGAAATAGGTTAATTTTTGCATCCTCCTGTGGCCTTCATGCACTGAGGTCATCAAATTTGTGCCACTACTTTATGTTGCACTGTAATGCTGACATCTGGAGTGGGCACATCACCAGTGAGCTGTTGAGGAATACATTTAGTGCAGTACAAGCTGCAGGTTGAGCTCTGGGTGGTGGGAAATGGTGGCAGCCCCAGGCAAGAGGCTGTGCACTGGCACAGCCCTTTTGCACAGCAAAGGGCACAGGGACCTGTGGCCCAGCCAGGGGACTGGACACTCATGGACATGGCAGGAGCTGGTGGCTCAGCAAATGGCATGTGTAGGAAGACAGATGGGACACACAAAATACCTCCTGGTTGGTCAGGCAGGAAAGTTTCCTTAACTGTTTATTTTTCAAATTGCCTGGAACATGCAGTTTAGCAAGAAAAGATAAAGACAGAAAAAAAAAAAAAAAAACCCTAATAAACCCATCCTGATATTTTATGAAGACATATAAAACCTCCAATCCCAGTTAAAGGCATGATTTACTTTAATAGAAGATAAAAATGTGCAATAAAACTCAAGGCTTCATTTTGCCTTTGTGTTTGGTTTTTGGTTTTTTTTCTTGTTCTGTTGTCCCCATCTACCCTCAAAAAAGTAGTATCTAAAAATTAAAATGTCCTATTCTGATATAGGACATAAGATTCTTTGTAGAGACAGAGTGGAAGACCCTGGAAATTTATTAATTGAGGAGGTACTTATTTTTTAGAAGACTAAAATAATTTAAGTATTCATTCTGGGAGAGGGAGGGAAAAGAAGATACTAAATAAGTAAAGAAAATAATAATCTAACAGGAAGAAAGATGATGAAAACATGAAGGATGAAAAAAAGCCAAAATTAGAAAGAGGATTAATAAATGATTCCGTGGAATGACAAATTTTGATCTTATTCATTGTTGTTTTAGCTACTTAAAGTCACAATTTTACGCAGTGTCCTCTGCATTGTATCCTGTTTTGTAAACACAAGTAGAAAAGGTAACTCTACTGTATTTAAAAGCTTTCAAATTCAAAATTACTCTGAAGAAAAAAGAAAATAAATTGATCTTAAAAACTCTTGACCACAAGTTTGCTTTCAAAAATTTGTTTTCATAGGGCAGCCAAAAGTTACAAACATAGATAGTATTCAGTATTTGCTGACTTTTTCCAGGAAGGAAAATATTACTTCTATGATATTTCAGAAGACCTTTTATGAAAAGCTAATGCATTATATATATAGAAGTCTTTTAGCCATTAACTGTGCCATTTGACAACATAAATGCTTTGCTTCTGAGACCCACAGAAATATCTTTTCAAGAGGAGAATAAAGTAGTAGATTAAACATTTTTATTAGAGGTTTGGGTATTGTAAAATTAAGTGCTATAACCATATTGGCAACTTAAACGGTTTGAAGAGAACAATAAAACACTCTTAACCTGCACTAATTGCAAGTCCTGTTTTTCCTGCTATTCTATCCTAGCTTGTCTTGTAAGGATATAAATTAAAAGATTTAGCAATTATCTATGCTGGCATAGTACAATATTTTTTTGAGCAGAGTATAAAAGAAGATGAAAATAATAGTGTGCAACACTTGGTATCCAAGAAGTGGTCTGTAAATAATTCCAGTGAACTTCTTACACAATATACATCTACTTCTCTCTCTCTCTATAAGCAGCAGAAAATGCTCAAAACCAGTCATTTAAAACTTCAGGGATTGAGGAAAGGCAATACAATATTGCAAGTGTTGATTAGAAAGAGTGGTGTCCCTCTGGCTGTATTAGGAGCATCCCTGCCTTGAGGAACTTGAATTAGTGTTAAGGCCTCTCAGCTACAGTACCACCCACAATGCTTGCTGTTCATGTTTTAAGGGTGGCAAAACTGAGAGACTAAATCCCTACTTAAACTATCCAGTGTGTCCATTAGATTAAGCCAAGAACCCAGGAGAGGTCTGTCTTGCAATTAAATCTTGATTATTTTTTTTCCCCAGAAACACACTTTGTCCTTCATGACAACTGCTTTGATCTTAGGCAGTCTTTAAATAATTTGTGAGAGGCTAAAGGAGGTGATCACTGTTGTTTTGTTAAGGGAAAAAATAACCAACAGACAAAACCCAACCAGCAGATTTACACAGAACCAGTCCCTTGCTTTTAACAGGCATGTGATTGCAATAAATACATATCACACAGCCGAAGCAGCTGAGCAACTGTGAATGGTGGGTTGGGAGAATCCCATTTTCTGTTCATGACATTTGTATCTCCACTGAACTATTTTTATGTTTTGATAGATGAATATAGCAGAAAGATTAACCATGAAATTCAAAATAAGCAGGTAGAGTCATCATCATGGCACAAAAGACAAAGTACACAGAACAGACCAGGCTCAGCAAAAAGAACAAAAACTTAAATGATATGGTGTTTGGTCTTTATTCTTTTCGTTCTGTAACAGGCTGCAGTGTAATAGTGATAGGACATCCTCCAGCTGTCCTGGAAAATAGGAATAGAGCAGTTTATTATATGATGAGTGCATAATAGTGAATGTGTCATTCATACTGCCATTTATTTCTGCTCACAGAACACTATAACGTACTTCTGGAGAGACCAATACAAATAACTTGCTCTCTGTTTTCAACACCAGGAAAGTACTGGCTGCTGTGTATTCTTCACACAGATTTTATGCTCTGACAAAGCATGTATTATCTTTTTTTGTAACAAATGGACAGTGATAGCCACAAGGAACGTGCCTAATAACTTCGATGTGTATTTTCAGAATAGTACCCAAGAGTGCCCTCTTCACTGCCTGCTTATGGGAAACAGGAGGATTCCCAACTCTCAAGTACTCTACTGCTTAAAAAGTGAGGCTCTGCTGCTTCATGTGCAGTTCGTTTGAAGAAGAAGCAAGAAAAAAATGCTTACTTGGTAGAGATACTAAATGACCTCCATTATTATTTGCTTTATTAATAAAATGACTTTTTTGCAGTTACTTCAGCATTTGCCAGTGAATATTATGCAAGTACTACAGTTTGCCACTGAGTTCAAACCACATGCTTGTTAAATAGGCAGAGTGCATAGGAAATAGAGGTGTCTCTAAGAAAATGCTGGGTTTTGCTAGTAATCTCAGAGGCCAAAGCAAAGCAAAAACAGAAAAATAATCATTACATAGATCAGAAATGTTATTACGTTTAAAAAAAAGGGAAAGAGAGGAGCTATAGGAACACAGAAATGGGTATGGTTGAGTAGAAAACCCATGGGAAATTAATAAATAAATGTTCCTAAGAAGGAAAGCCCCATCTTGCCCCTGACAAGTCCATTTTTTCATTTATAAATGACACCTAAAGAATGTGGGTCATACATAGCAGTCTGGTTAAGCAATCTCTAATTTCAGGCACCTAAAATTTGGTCACATTAGAGTCTGAATTCAGATTAATTTGGGGGATTTCAGTGACTGCACTAGAACAAGGGTACTGAGGAACAATAGTTCTCTCTTGCCAAATTTACTTGGGAGTGAAGAGTAGACCTGGGACTTTCTTGGGTTACTGGCCATTCATTACCTTAAATATGCCTATTGAATAGAAATTCCAAAATTAGGTGTTCAGCTGGGAAAGAGAACTAATGGGGAAGGGAAAGGTACACTGTTATTTACTGTCATAAATGGTGCAGAAGGGAGCCCACAGCCTGGTATTAGAAATTATCTTGAGCTGTTTCTTTAAGTCATGAGGAAAACAAAACATGAAATTAATTAAATTGTTTTCACTTGTGGTGCATTGTTCTCTGCTGTGTTCTTCCAAGTAGCTCATTAAGTAATTCTAATATAGCCTTTCTGTGAGCCGTGGAATGGTAGTCCAAAAATAACTTCTTTGGTGGAGTTCAAAGGACCAAACAGGTACAAATTTTTTTTCGCCATCAGACTTTGTTTTCTTTCAGAGATTGTTTTTAGGGAGATAAACAAAGTTATCATACTATATATCACTGCTAATTCCCCCCACCCAACCTTAGCCCCAAAATGCTTAGATAGATTTTTAGATAAGAAAGCTTGGTAAACTCTCTCAGTACAGTCAGCATTGATTTAAGGGAATGTTAGCTATGCCACGTCATTTGCAGCCTTTATTTTGGAACAGTACTAATGATGGAAATCAAGCTGGCTAGCAAGCAGCTTAAGAACACAAAGACTGTCTTTTAGGAGAGACAACAAACTTCCATCTGCCTTCCTACGATCACTGAGCTCTCCCTAAAGGCAGAATGGCAAGGCAAGTGTCCCCAGATGGCCTCTGCATTAGCAGTGGCAGAAGAAACCAACCTCTCCAGGCTGTCAGACGGATGACCTACAGTTTCCCATTTAAAGGACTGAGCCGTATTAGTGACAGGGAATATAATCCAGGGGCAGGGAGATAGGTAAAAAGTGATCGTCAGTATTTTTGGGAGACTGTGTGTCTTGAATAATGCAGCATAGGTTTTATATTTTTTTACAATGATAAGAGCTTGTCACATATTTTTTTGTAGCACAGTATCTTTGCATTACTCCACGCTGTGGCATGCAATGTTTCCTGTGGAGTGGGCTATACTGAGATGGTCAGTGTATCTTACCCTGTGATCCTTCCTGACACTGCTGGACCAATCTATCCTCTACTGGTCTAGCACCACAACTCTCAGTGGGCTCTTACAGTGTTCTTTTACAGCCATCAACAAAAGCCAGTGCATAGAGAGAAAGGCTGGATTGAGAGCAAGTAAAATATCCGTCAGAGCAGGTATGTGCTGCAGAACTGATGTTATGGTGATTTAGTTATAGATTTCCAGCAAGAGGATAGACAGTATCTCAGATTCCAGCTAACAGAAATGAGGAATATTCTGCCAATTTCATGTCATGCATGATGGTTAAACCCAAGCCTTTTTGTTGCCTGTTAATTAATCATGTTTTGGCTGTAAAAACATTTAAAAAAATAAAAATAGAGTATTAACTGAACTACTTTCCATAGAGAATTATAAACTCCCCAGATAGTTCTGGTCTCTTCAGCTTTCTTTGTCTTTTACTGTTTTCTTGAAGTGGTGATCAGTATTCTAAGTCAGACTAACCATTAATTCTCCCACAGAAAATATGGATCAGGGCTTTCAAGGAGCAGATGAAACAAGCTGATTGTTGCCAGCCTTGATAAATTTTGCTTAATTGGACCTGGCAAACACACAACAAACACTGTGCTGCAGACTTAATATAGCACCTACTCTTCTAAAACTTTGTAGAGCAGTTGGCATGGCATACAAAAAGTTCTGCTCTCTACATTTAAAGTGCTGCTGTAATNGGAATAAAAAAAAGGAAAACAATGAAACCAAAACCTAAAATTCCAGCTAAGGTTCTTTTAACCCCTTTTAGTCTGCTAACAAATACAGCCTGTAGGAACAATCTGTTCTGGATATAACCTAGATTAACCACTAGAAACCAGAAGAACCTTTTGGGTCCTGCAGTTAAGATCTCCAGCAGTTAGATGAAAGATGTAGGTGATACTTGTTCCATTATGAAGTTAGAGGAGTGAACTCTTAGGTGAGCAAGAGCAGGTTCCTATTCTACTGACCTGTACTAACCCAAGCAAGATACAACCCCTGCCTTATAATTAACCATTTCAAAAAGACAAAATGACATGGCTGCTAGCTTCTGTCTGTCCAGAAAGCATTTGACCTGATGCCAAACCAGGAATTAGTCCCCAAATTTCTTTGTACTGTGTTTACTCAGAGAATACCCACTGTTTACAGCACAACAAAGTAGAGGGCACTGACAGCACCATAGCACAAGGACCTACTGCTGGCAAAGACCTTTGGAATTATGTCAGTTCACAGTGGACAGCAGCATTCCCAAACCTGGATCCCTGTTACTGCCTGCCCATGGAAGAGCAGGCCCTTTGGTTCATGAGTTGGTTTCGTCCATGCCTAGACACCAGTGAGAAGGAAAGGTACGGCTGAGGGTGGCTAATGGCTGGGTACTTTTGCTCTCACCCATTGTGCTCTGAGGTGTGATGGTCTTGCACATTTTGGGTTATTTGGTTATTTGGTTTTCCAAGTTGCCAGTCTTAGTGAGTTCCCCTTTCATCTCTGCTCCCCTATAATGTTCTGCTTCTTCAAATCACTTCAACCCAGTGCCTGCAAATGGAGATTCACGAGCACTCCTTACCAAGAATCCAGACAATATAATTCATATCCATGAAAGGCTGAAATGTGGTGTCATGTTTTCTTTCCTATTATTTTCAGTAGTTTTCCAGTGAACCTGTCCATGGTTTTTGCTAGTCAGTGCCAGTCAGAAAGTTTACAGCAGTTTGCAAAAACCTGGCTACCCCTTCACTGGCTGCAGATAGCTGGATTAGCGAATGCGGGATCTGCTCTACAATAAGCACCTTTGTTTAGGGCTTTTGCAAAGTCTGGAAGCGTTGGCACTGTGCCTGCTCCAATGTAGCTATTAGAGTCTTTTCATTGATTTTAACTGGAGCTGGATTAGGGCCTAATCATTAAAAAAAATCTTCACCCTGCAGCGAGCAATGGTCACATTTGACCTCAATATTTCAATAAGAGGCATTGGTAGGGGAAAACTACAACATAAAAGACAGAAAAGTAATATTTTCCTGTCAAACAATGAATGAGAAATAACTGTATGTAGTACAGTGACTATATGCCTCAAATTTATCTTGAACTCCCCAAATTTTTTTCGATGTACGATCTGTCCAATTTTGATTTTTGGCAGCTGCCAGAGCACAGTGGAAGAGAAAGCTGTTTGTCTGCCTTTAGCTGGTGTGGGATTTGCTGTTGGCAAGCACAGATGACAAACACTTCGGTTCTGTGACCAAATGTCTTTGCCATTGTTTTTATTAGACTATGGGATGTTTTGCCTGATCTGAGGAAAGATATTTTTGACAACTCATTTCAGTATAATAAACTAACAAAATAGCAGAGAATAATATGTTTCATGTGCATGTATATGTGTGTGATTTGAATGTATAAAAGTCTGATAAATTAGTTTGCGGGGTTTTTTTGGAAAAGATTTTACAGTTCACAAAGCCAATGCTGGATCACTGTTATAGATTTGAAGTGACTGTCCATCTGTGTCTCTTGCTCTTTACCTTCCATTTCTTTATATTGCCTATGTACTAAGATGAGAGGTCCTGTGCTTCCTGCTCTGTGACAGTCCAAATGGAGCATGTGAAGGGTGATGGAAGCACAGCTGAACCGAGCCAGAAAGATTAGTAATGCAGGAAAATCTAAATGCTGTAATATTAGTAACACTTTAATAATGAATTTCTGTATCTTAACTCCCATATAGTATTGTCAAAAAAATGAATTCCTTGAAAATAAAAATAGAGTTGTGTTTTGGTGCGAGTTCTGTAGCATATTTCATGAGTTATTACTTTTTGTTGTATACCAAACATCTGCTAAATGAGAAGCATGAGAAGAATAATCTCTCTTAGTTTCTTTATATCTACCAATATGAGATATGAGGTCGATGTGATATGATGAAAAAGACCATGTTAATTTATTATCTCACAGAATGGGTAAGGTTGGAAGGGACCCATAGCGGATCATCTGGTCCAACCTTCCTGCTCACATGGTTAGGTGTCCTGTGAAATAAGTCTGTTTTCTGTCTGGGAAACCTAAATAATATTCTAGTAACATTTTCATTACAGGAAGGAGTTTCTTTAGCAGCTGTTTATCATGTTTCTTCTCAAGCATTGAAGATTTTTATTCCTGGCATACAAAATGCTAGTTGCTTTTTTTTCCTCCTCTTTCTCATCATGAGAGCATTATTACTTGCACGCAGTCAAACGTGGCAGACAACTGGAGAAATTTCAACATGGGAACAATATTGTTAAGCCTGGCAACTTGTACATAAAACAGTTTTTACAGTGTTCTGATAGCAAGAAATGGAAGTTGCTCCAAAGGAAAAATTTCTCTCTTTTTTGTTTTGTTTTATGTTTTCCTTCTCTCCAAGGCAAATATTCTCAAGCTAATCTCTTTGATTCAAATACTGATGGACAAATGTGTCAAAACTGCTGTAAGCAAATGCTGTAGGGCATGTGTTTTAAGAGGCTCTTGATTCATTTATGTACTTATAAGTTTTCTATTTTTGTTCATGGTGAGCATACTTTACCACCCCTGTCACACCAGCTCAGAGACTGAATTGAACTTTTAATGGTTCTATCTTCTGAAATATCTGTGAAGTGTATTAGTTCATTTTTTTTTTTTTAAATCCCTACTGGATGCATAACTACACATCCAGTATAATCCACTATGGCTGCAGCACATCTTTGCCATGCTCAGAATTGTCTACTCTTGGTTATACCAGATAAAACTCCTTTGCCAGCTGAATAATGGGGACAAAATTTTGTCACGTCTGCTCTTCTGCTTTCTTCAGTTTTGTCATGGTATTTAACTGTTGTGTTTTGTAGCCAGGACCTGTCCATGCAGTTTTCATGCTCATGCTTCATGTGGTTTTGGGTTTTTTTATTTTGTGTGTAATGAAACTACCTGGATGATAACTACTTTGCAATTCCAGCCATGTTTTAGGTTTCTAAATAAGACATTAATGACCAAACTCCTTGTCATTATTTGGGCTGTGTGTAGGTATGGTAACCTAATTTTCATGTATCTCCGAAGAATATATACTGGAATATTCAGGATTTATTTCAAGATTTGTCTTCTATTTGAGGTGACACAAATTCCTTTTGGCTTCAAGTAAAATTGGTCAAGACCCTTGTAATGAATTCTAAGCATTTAAGGGTAGGAAAAAGTTGGGGTGGTGAAGAGTCCTTTTGGGTAAACAAAACCATATACACCACTCTGGAAATGGGGGAGAAAGATTGTTTGAAGGAGACTTAAATCATAGCAAGAAAGATTGTGGGACAAGAAAAGTTGATAAAACCATGGACCTTTCTCATCTTAGAGCCTAGGTGCTTCTCTTAGCTAACAAAATAAAACAATACGAAAACAAACAAACAAAAAAAGCCTGGGAGAAGAGATTAAACAGTTGGGCAAATATTGTACAGTGAAGTCTCAAGCCCTGCTCAGAACTGGGGTTTTTACAGAGCTCTCAAAGCCAGGAGGAGAAAATTAAGAAAGTGAATGCCAGAAACCATCACACTGTGGAAGACAGGCTGGAAAGCACAGCAGTACAGAAAATGGCTTTTCAGGGAATGAGGAACTTGCAGGCTACAAAGGGCAGAAAAAAGTAGAAAGTGAAAGACCACACAAAAACCATCAGAAAAAGACAGGAACAAAAGGTCAGTCCCAAGAAGGGTTATGAATGCAAGGAAACAAATTTACTTAAGTAAAAATGAATGACACCAGAAGAGATCACTGTTTTAATTATTTTGAGCAGAAGAGAAGTGGGGTGCCTGCAGGGCTGTTCTAGGCCTTGAGGTACTCTGAGACTCTTTCCATAAAAACCTTACAAATTCTGAACCGACGTCTATTCATCCCACGAAGTGTGTCACCCCTCTCTGTTGCCTGGCTCTTGTTCTGGGCATATGTCAGTGTTAAAAATTTCTGCTGTTTCTCTGTCACCTCATTTCTTGGTAACACGTTTGCCATGCAGATGCTGAGGATGCCAAACTGCTCCCTAGGATTAATGGGGCTTGATAGCGTAATAAATGCCAACAGACAGCATCCCTCCTGTTTGCTGCACAGCTTTGACTTTCAGCTACGATCATGGAGAACCATACATTCTAAGTGCAATTTCTTTATGGATCATTTAGTCCTACGTTCATAAAGTAATTTCTAGACTTTTAACTTTCCAAGTTGGGGAATACAAGGGACTATAAGGCAATAAATCTGCCATGTATCGTTATATGTATTACCCTTCCCCATAGTTAGAGAATTTTTTTCTCCAAACATAAATTTTAGCCACTTGTGAACCTGTCAGGGAATGGACCAAGTTGGTCTCTACAAACCAATATAATAAGCCTCATATAATCGACTCCACTTTTACATTCACCATTCAAAACAAAATTCAGATAAAGCATTTTTTTTGTTTGATGCAATTATTTCATGTGACAGCAGAAGCTTCTTGTTTTGTTTGTTAACCAGAGTAAACTAAACATATTTTTTCATGTGGAAATCTGCAGTATTAATCATTTTACTACAGAACTCTGAAAACACATGCATATTTCTTCTCTGAAAATATCTAATCCTATCATCTTCATTCTAGTCATGGGCAAAAAGACTCATGTTGACTCTAAAGAATTAGTACCACTGCATCTTAAAAACTTTAATAGTACAGAAAGGTAGTAAAAAATATATTCAACTATGTTTTCTACGGGGCATTTTTAAACCAGCCTCTAGCCTAGTGAGCTATGTGAATAGCCCAAAATCTGTGTACACAAACAGGATGAGTGTCAGCAAACTGTGAAGCAAACTGCCAGATCAGTGTACACAAAATAAAGTCTTGGATGATGGAACCTGCCTTTATTTTTCTCCTGCAGCTCTCTATTACAGCCATTATGGTCATCTCTGAGCCCTTGGCAATCTTCCCAGAGCCACCTTCGGACCTCTGGAATTTTGCTTCCTCACAAGGGCTGGTGATGTTCTGCTGCTGTCAGGAGAAGGAAAATCAGGGGAGAGAAAAGTACAAAACTGAGAGGAGGAGCAGTTTGGGGCATTGGGTATCCACCTGCTGCCAGCTGGGGCCACCTCCAGTCCTGGCCACAACTGTTCCCACTATCCTGCCCCAGCAGCAGTGGGCAGCAGGCTGGCATGGCCCAAGCCATGGCACCAAACCAGGCACGGGGATGTGACCCTGGGGGGCCCCTCACAGAGCCGGGGCCCTGGGCTCCTCCAGCTGACAAATGGGACCCTGTGACGATATGACATCCCTTGATGTCCAGCAGAGCAACAGCCCTGCTAAGCCTTGCTGCTTAATAGGTAGCTCCTGGCAGGTCATCAGTGCAGATGTCAGTCACAGCAGTGAGTTTTTCCAAGTAACTGCATCCAGATGTCAGCTCTTCAAAGGTTTCTTATGCATCATTTTACTGTTTCTGTTCAGTTCCACTGATGGCTCTGCTGACAAGCACAAGGACTGCAGTATTACTGTGGTAGTACTTCGTCTTTCTGAATGCCCTCCTGCTTTCAGTCACACAGGATGAGGAGTGTGTGCTCTATCTTGCTGAGGTCAAATTCATAAATTCTTCAGGAGCAGAAGAGTGTAAGACCCTTTCACGGCTATCAGAGGGAGTTACTGACACACAACAAACACAACACAGCCCTGATGGTTCTCTTATACCTGATGTTTGTCATTAAAATAAAAGTTAGAACGTATTTTTTTCAATAGTCTAATTGCAAACCATAGATTAAATATTGAGAAGTCAGTGACTGCAACAAGTGCGCAATGTCGCTGTTGCCTTCAGACCATTATTTAGCTGTCCAGAAACAGGATATAATGCATGTTTTCTCTCCACACACAGATTTTACTCTAGTTCGGTCTCTAGTTCTTTGCTAGCTTTCAAGAACAAATAATTTTCCCTTTCCTCTGCCCATCACTTTAGCCACCTTGAATTTTTGGCAGCTGTGATGTAGGTGTAGAGGTGGGAGGTCATGTCAAGGAAGAACAAACAATGCTTCTTCAAACCTTGTGTGAGGGTGAGAGGAATTACATAGAAAATACTGATTTTTCTCTTTTCCTTTTCGAAACTCTCAAGTTGTGGGTGTGTAAATGTGGTGCTATTGTGAATTATGTTAGAATAATAGGATTCAGCATATGCTTAAGTAATAAGTTTCTATGGCTAAAAATAAGAATCTTATATCTTTAATTGAGACTGTTCTATATTTGTCACAGAAGTCCTCTAAATGTGAGGAATCAAGGAGCCTGATAACTGCACATGCTCTTACCAGATCCCACTGGGAAGTGATCAGGTGTCCCCTACAAAGAACTAAAAAGACATTTCAGTAAAGGATTTTTTTTCTTTCTTTTCAGAAGATTCTGACAGTAGGGAAGTAAATGCAAAGAATTTGTTGGTATAGGCTAAACTGGTGGGAATGTATCCCACAGCTGAGCCAAGGACTAGCAGGGGCAAGACAATGAGAAAAATTGCTGTTTTGTTTTGCAGCACCTGGCTGGTATTTTTAGCACACATTTTGAACCCCATTTAAACTGCTCATCTGTTGCAATCCTTTGCTCTGTGCAAGTAAAAAAAAAATAAAAATTAGGATGCTGCACTCAATTCTCATATAAGTCATTCATATATGCCAGTGCTATCTCTCTAGCTGTTAGCTATAGGTGAGCATTATCTTTTTGACAGTAAATGTTGTGACAGAATGAGTCCTTGACTGATGTTCTGATTGCCGGCCACATCAGTAATAACAAATGTACATGACTCTCTTGCAGGTGTTTTCTCATGAGTGTTCAAATATCTTTAAATGCTTTAATTCTTCCCATATTTGGAGTTTGCATAGTTGATTTGGGGGATTTTAGAAACGTGAAAGTGCTTTTTAATGATGTGTAATATAGAGTACTGTGTTTTGGTATTACTTAGGGGAACTTCAGACTCTGGTCACCAGTTAGCCAATGTGTACAAGTAGATTTTCTTATACAGAGTAGGGGTTTAAGAACCAATGCTAAGTTCTGCTCATTAATTCTTCTGGTTGAAATACTTTGCAAAACACAAAATTACCAACCATGATTTGGGCAGGGAAAATTCTACCTGAAAACTTTTGTAAATGAAACATATGAAGCTGTCCAATCCTATTCCCTTTTTTTCTATCTGATTTTTCTGTTTCATGAAAAAAATATATTTTCCAGCAATTCATGCTTCCATCTTCTAAAAGCTTTAGCCTGAAAATATAATGGCAGCATCTATATATTGCTTGTTTTTACTCACACATTCTATCAAAGCCTAGAAAATGCTTAAACAAGTGAGAGACTTGATTGATTATGTAACTGAGATTCAGTCACAAAGCAATAGTGAGAGGGTAAAGCATCCTGCTGGTCAAGCTGCTGGAGCTTTAAATTTTACCACAAAGCCAACAGCTTTGGGATGCTACAGTTCACTTTTAAAAATCTCCAATGCACACAGGGTGCATTTTATCACAAATCGCAATAGTAATTCAGAATTGTA
The DNA here is from genome assembly GCA_013396755.1 of Sclerurus mexicanus. Lineage (NCBI taxonomy): Eukaryota > Metazoa > Chordata > Aves > Passeriformes > Furnariidae > Sclerurus > Sclerurus mexicanus. Next base: position 1,041,615 of record VWZF01000985.1, on the reverse strand, counting down.
TCATTCTCTGTAAAAATACAACATCCTTGTGGTCTCTGAAGAAAAGACTCTAAAATGCTCTGCTGGAGAGTGAAGAGCTTCAGCAGGGGATATCAGACAGACTGTAATTGCTAAAATTTTGCCTACCACACATCACCTCTACTTTTATCAAAATAGCCTGTGAATCCTCTTGAAGGAAAAAACAAACAGCTTCCCTTTCATCCTAAAAACATGGTTAGGGATGTGGAGGTGGTAGCATTGGCAAGAAACAGTATTTATTTCTGTTGGAAGCTTCCATCATATCCTGGCAAATGGCTGACTAAGGATAGCATTTAATTGTTCAATACTAATTCACAGAAAAAAAATAGTGTGCTGTTGTGGCTTCTGGAAGTGTAGTGTGTTCTGTATGTGGTGATGCAATACAATCCTCAGAAGGACTGAGTTATGATGAAAAGAGCAGGGTTCAAGCCAGGATTATGCCTGCAGATAAAATGATGAGCTACCATAAAGCACACACAATAAAGAGAGCTGGTAACATTAGGAGGCTGGCTCATAGATGCTTTGGAACAGGTTTTGTAAATCTTAGTTTCTTTAGCCTGTACCTCATCCTTATCTTTATTCCTAATACCCTATCGGAGAAAATGATCCTCTCCTACATCAAAGTATGAGACAATATCTGCCAGCAATGGCTTCCCCCCTAATCTTGCTGTTTATCTGATGTTTAACACTAAACATCGCTGCTAGATGCTGCAGTTCCAACCCCTAACACCAGTTTTGACCCTTGTTGTACTTCATAGCCCATTTTCTGCAGCAACTTCTCAAAAGGTACTGTTAGAAATCCTACCTCTAGCCAGAGCTCCATACCAGGACCTGCCTAAACACTCCAAGGACACTCCATTATGTTGTGATGGTTAGAACCCTATAGTCATCAATTCCCCCCTATAATAAGGAAAAGCCACGCATCCTTACTAGCACCAATTCTTACTCTTGCTTTGCCTTCTTCAAATTCTGCACCACTTCAGTAACTCCTTCCCTGAAACCTTTCAGGGCTCTGTTAGATGTGGAACGAGAATTATTCACTGTGATATGAATAAAACTGGAATTAGGGGTAAGTTTTGGAAATTGAGAGATTGAGTACTTGCGATCACTTCTGAATGTAACTAAGTGCAACATCTCCTGCAGTAAGGAAACTGCAATTCCTTGTTGCCAGGAAGTCTTAAAGTTAATTCTGATGGGGTTCCTGTTGGTTTATGTTGGACAGTTAGCACAAAGCTAAGTCAGTCCTGTTAGTCAGCTCTATCTGAAATAAAGAGTTTAAAACTGGGCCAGTTACATGCTTAAGAAAGAAGATCCAGATTTCAATAGACCTGTCTTTCTGAGAAATGAAGCCAATGGTTTCTGCCTTATGCTCTGTCAGTTTAGTCCCAGAATCCCATACTGACCATTCCAATACATACCTGTTTATCTTCCCTCCAGTTTTTCTCTATAGCAAGATAATGTCTTATCTGAGGGAGATATGTTTTTAAATGTAGGATATCAAAGCATTTGAAATGTGATGAATTGTTATTATGCCCAAGAGACAAGTGGAGATATTTGAATCAGAAAATAATTATAAATCTGTTGTAAGCACCTTAACTACTAATCTCCAGCCAGTTTTAGAAGTTTTGGGATCTGCTGAAGAGGAACCTTGAGGAAGATGTGTAACCTCTAGTTGCAATTTCTTTAACTTCTTATGTACTTTCAAGGGCAATATAGAAAGGGAAAAGGGCTGGCACAGGGAGCAGCTCCTTATGTGAAGGACAAGAGGCAGATTCCTTAGACAGGGCACTGAAACTACCTGATGGGAGAGAGTTGTGTTCTCCTGATTAGTATTATTTAGGTAATGTGGCCTCATTGTTTCCTTTCTGGTGGAGGAATATGAAGGCAATTTAAATTCTGAACTGCTGCAGCACTAACTGAGCTGGCTGGTAGCAATCCCAACTCAGGCACGTATGGGCATGGGCTAATATGGCTCTACCACCTCCTGTCAACAGCCTCCCCAAGCAACTTCTGTCTTGTGCCAGGTTTACTAACAGGTCAGTTGCCCGTTTAAAAATAGAAAAAATAATAATGCCTATCCCCAACATTTTTGAAGGACATGCTTGCATTTAAGTTATTTCTGTTGTACTCAGAGAGTTACTTGGCTTGTGTGTAGTTAACATGACTCATTTAATCCAAAAATAGGATTTGCACACACGTTTTGCAAATCTGCTAACAGCCTACATTAGTTCTGCACTCAGTCGTGGTTGCAGCAATGCCTTCTGAGCGCATATCCCTGTTTTTTGAAATCCATTTTGGTCTTTCCTATTTTCCACTTGTTCATATCTCATCTTTTTCTGTTCAGCTGATTAAAGAGATGTGTTCAGTTATGGACTTCAGTTTTCATACAAAGGAAAGGTCACTGTTTCTAGATTTTTTTGTTATATACTGATTTTTCTTCTGCGATACCTTTGTATAGTAACAGGAAAATTAAATTCAAGAACACTTTCAAAAGTCTGCTCCCTTGGTGCACTAGAAAAATAGGATTTAGTAGTGCAAAAGCTTCTTTGAAAAGCTGCAGCTAAGTGAACCTGTGATAAATCAGTTCAGGTACAACAAGTCATGCAAAATATAATCGCTTGGAAGACCAAAAACCCAGCTGCATTTATATATACTTTATAATCCTTAAATGAAATACAGGAGCTGCCCCAAATGGGTGTATTTTGAAACATATGGTTTTGATGCCCTTATGTTGTTTTAGTAGATATAATTGATTCAAGCTCAGTAGTCACAAATTGTAGCATATAAAATAGTACGTGAACTAAAAATGCTAAACTGTTGGTCACTTAAAATGTCATCTGTTTTTTTTCTAGATGGGAAACATCTTGTTTTCTGGTAAATAGAGAAGTTTGGAGCTGTTCTTGAAATGTTGTATTTGTGGTGTTCTGTTGTCACAGCAATTAGAATTGTTTGGTTTCCAGATAAAAGCTGCACACTTGGAGTCAGACACTTACAGATCAAGGAAGCAGCAGACTGTTCGCTGTGCCATAAAATACCAAGAGCCTTTGGCACACACAGGAAACTTGAGCGCTGATCCATTATTGGAAACCATTAACACAAATACTCTGCCAGGTCATTGACATCTGCATTATCAAATCCCCCTATGGGATTAGATATTCAGCACCTAGATCCTGCTATTAGTCTATCATATGGTAATGAAATAATCAGCAAAAACACATGCCTAGGAATTCCTGAGTTAACACAAAACGAGAATAACATTAAAAGTGCACACAGCTCCTTGCAGTTTGGTACACACCATATAGTGGATTGCTTTAATGCTCTAAGCACAAAGCTTTGACCCACGTTCAGACTGATCCAGAGACTTAAGTGTAGGTAGAGCTGGTCTTGCTCAGCCCATAATGCTCTTTAAGCAGCTAAATCATGCACAGTAGCTGTATTACAGCAGTTGTCAGAAAACAGCTTCCCTAATTGCGTGCTCTAACCTTTGTTGACTGGATTACATCTCATCTTGGAATGATTTTTGTGTTTCTGGATAAGGGTGGTTCAAAGACATCCATTTAATTTTTTGGAGTTAAAAATACCTTTCCAAAGAGGAAACAAAATACAGGAGGCCATAAGTTTCTCAAGTTATCTTTGATACCAAAAAATTTGCCTGAGAAGTAATTTTAAACAAAAAATCAGAGCTAGAGTTTAATCTCTCTTGGAAGATAAGGACTGCAGAGGCAGTTTAGATATTTTTAATTTCATCTTATAATTTTCAAATCCTTTTAACCCATCATCCACAAGATCATCTGTATCATTAGGGTATTACAAGAATTGTAATTTTTTTAGATGTAGGGAGTTAATCATGACTCCTGCAGGCTGTGATTATATATATGCTTTATACTATACAACTTCTTCTTCTTCTTCTTCTTCTTCTTCTTCTTCTTCTTCTCCTTCTTCTCCTTCTTCTCCTTCTTCTCCTTCTTCTCCTTCTCCTTCTCCTTCTCCTCCTTCTCCTCCTTCTCCTTCTCCTTCTCCTTCTCCTTCTCCTTCTCCTCCTCCTCCTTCTCCTCCTTCTCCTTCTCCTCCTTCTCCTTCTCCTTCTCCTTCCCCTTCTCCTTCTAACACGGTAGAAATAAAACCAGCCATAAACTGAGCAGCACATATATCTTACCTTAAAATCATACTCTGCTACAACTATTTATGGTGTTTGGTCTGATATGTCCTGTTGCCCTGATATGTCCCAGAATGCTTCTGGGAATTAACTGGAGTAGGTATTTTAGTAGCATTAATCTTAACCTAATTGTCCTGATTTTACAACTTAACAATCGTGGAGCAGGAGATAAGCTCTACAGCTGCCTTTATCCTACCAGTTCAGGCCAGTGTTATTAATAAGGTACGTGAGTTTCACGGGAAGACCTAGGAGGTAGATTTCAATTTAAAATCCAGGAAAACTAAATTTGGTTTGCCCTAGGTTCAAGGCAGAAAATACTAGAATTTTTTAGTTTACTCACCAGTAAGCTTCTTTACAAATCACACCATAAATTTTACTCTACAGCTTCAATTACCAAAGGCTTTAGGCACCTGAGTAGAATAATAGATTTCCATGCAGGTAAATAGAAGCAATATTTCTTTAAAACAAAGAAATAAAATGTCTTTTAATAAGTAAAAAATCCAAAGTCCTCCATGAGTAAAACGTGTCTCATACATATTGTGAGAAACAAAAGTAATACAAGAAAAAGGAAGAAGCTCATAATTCTTACCCAGAAGTATGCAGCCATCAGCACCATCTTAGTTTTCAGTATTTATGATACTTATATAATACCTTTCCGTCTGCCATTTCAAAACATTATATTAAGTTTCATAGAAGCCTCGTGCAATCATATTATTCTCATGTAAGTGATGGAAATGCAAAGGCAACAGGAATTGACAAGTGAAGAGTGAGTGCCACACTTGGAACACAACCAGCTCCTACCTTGTTGCACCAGCTCTTGTACATGCACTCACTTCTGGAAGTGTCCGTTCAAATGGGGTGGTTGTGCACTTTATTCTGAATTGTTTTAAATATATTCTGCTTCTGAAATAAAAATGCTATGATCACCAACGACAATCACTACTGTCAGTTCCAGTATGCAGCAGTGTGTTTCTTCACACCTACATTAACACACTCTTAAAATAATAGTAATAAATAACAGTACAGGAAAATGGCAAAATATGCCAGATAGCTGAATATGTTTTTTACTTATGTGAGTTGTTGTAACATGTGGCACAGTTTGTGGCACAATAATTTGGGATCTTTGTGATCTGTATAGAGACACCACTACAAGCCATTATGAAAGTCTTTTTATGATCATTTTATCTCTTGGAAAATTCACAGCAAAGCAGAGGGACTTAGCATATGGAAAGTATAGCTTTATGCAGTACTCACTGAAGAATAAGCATGCTCCTACAATCCCCTGTGGCATTTAAAATTTCCTTGGAAACGTCTCCTGAAGTTACTCTGAAGTATTTGCCTAAAATGACCCTGTTCTGTTTGCAAGATCACAGCTCACAAATAAACAAGCTACAGCAGCTTTAGGCATTGATCCTATTACTCCAGTACTTTATAAGAAGGCACTATATAATTGCTCTTGAAATTCTGAGCTGAAGTGTTCTTAGTACTGATATATCCTAGAATGCTGGAAGTAACTATAAAAAATGCTGAAAAAATACTAGAGAGTATGGAGCACAATTTTACTTACAGATATGTTGATGTTTTCTATCACTAGATCCTCTAATTAGTAACTCATGACATCACCTGACTTTAACCATTTTGGCTGACATTTTCTACGCTACTTGCCACAGGCAGAAGTTGCTGTGGCTCAATTTCCCTTTGTAACTAGGAAGCCATAAGACCATGTAACTCACAACAGTGGCAGGAACTAGTTTAATTAATACTGGTTAGGTACTTAGATATTGTAATGTAAGTAGAAAAGTCCATGTTGGAATGAAAAAAAATTGTTTCAGAATGTGGTTTGAATCTGTGAGAGGCCTGGGGCTGCACATTGAACCAAATGTTGAAAAATCCTTAGGCAGCAAGCACCATTCATTCTGTGCATGACTGAGTCTGGAGTCTAGAGAAAAAATTAATATATGATCATGTAATTAGACTGTAGAATAATTAATATACACAGGGGAAGGATAACTTCAAATACAGGTAATCTTAATTCCATTTTTTCTCTGTAGTTAATATTGCAGCCTTTATTTTTATTCACTGTAGCTTTTCTCTATGTGATATAATGTATAAAGGAAAGCAGAAGTGCAGGACTATTAGTTGATTTTTTTCCCCTTTATTAAATGTTAATGTGAAACCTGCAACAAAGAATGCAATTGCACATTTACTCTTCTACAATGGTTTGACCACCTTGCAAGCAAAGAAAACTTCTTGGTCATTTAACCCAATAAACAAAGTCCTAGTCTTTCACCTTATCTGCCAGGCTTCTAACACTCTTAGGTATATGCTTGAGCTTTGAAATTCCTTACACTGTGTGCAGGAGTCATGAATCATTTCTCCTTCACCAGGAAGGACAGGTCTCTATTGCGAACACCAGGATATCAGCTGATTGCCTTACAACACTATTATACCTTCACTTGTTTTGTACAGAATGAAAATTTGTAGACTGCTAGGAGTTAGTTGTGTTGTGACTGGACTAGAGGATAAACTTTTAGATTTATTTTACCCATATTAACATTCCATGTGAAAGTTCCATTCAAGTTCAAAGCTTTATTAATGACACGAGAGCACAATTCAAGCGTTCTGTAAATGACACTTACAGTTTGGCTTTCCTAGGACATACTGCAACAGGTAGCTCACCCCACTGAGAAACTGGTCATGAACATGCCTTTACAGAGAAAATAAGAACACACATATAGATATATTCATAGGGAGGCCTGTACCTCTATTGGTATCAATAATTAATTCATTTTCCTTATCTTCTATCCTTTTGTTCAAGGAAATTGGATTGTGAAATATCATGGAGCAACAAGCACTTGTTGTTTCTCAATCATTAACTCTCATTTTATGCCTCATTCTAGGGCAGTTTCTTGCTTCCTTGTGTTTCCTAGAGCTCCAATCCTGCTGTTCATGCCACACACAAGCAATGTCAACACTTGCCTTCAGAGGCTGCCAGGAGAAAGTACGTGATATTACATAGTGTAAAAGCTGATACTACATAGTGTAAATTCAACAAACAGGCTCGACAGTAAATGTTCCAAAATACCCACAGTATTGTCATAATATCACCAGAATATGTACAGCTGTCCTGGGGAGTGCTACAGGGTATCCAGTTCTACCTGCTGTGAAGTGAAATACAGAGCTTGTAAAAAAGTGTTTCTTCATTATTACAAAGATAACTGATTCATATTAAAGATTCTTTTTTTTTTCCCCTTTTTTTTTTCTTTTTCCCTCAGTGGTCTTTAAACATAGAGGTTGGTGATTACAGCTGGTCTCATTTTCTTGATCACCTTTTTCTCTTCTTACAGGACTGGAAATATGACTCCATTGAAGCTGTAATTTCAGCTTCCAGTCCTGGCTAGCTCAGCTCAGAAAGAAGTTGTGGTTTACCTTTCATTAAAGACATCAACACATCTCTCAGAAATCAACAGCAAATCTATCACTGAATTCAGTTATGCAAGATCAGGTTCTAAATTGGAAAATTCAGCAGATATACACCAGTAACTGAGAGAAGAATCAGACCCCTTAGGCAGACAGCTTTGAGCCTCTTATTTCTGTTCCTCTATAGTCAAACGTAAAACATTATGGTAATTCACATTTCTAGCTGAGAAAGCATTTGTTTATTAGCCTCAAAAATTTTGAAAATGTCCTCTAATAAAAGTTGAAATTTAAAACTTAGAACAGTCTATTATAAAAAAGGCAAGAAGTAGTCTAGACAATTTTAAAAGGATTTCTTTCATAAAAGGGAAAGCTTTGATAACTGCAAAGAATACTTTTTAAAAATCCAATTCTTTGCTGAATAAATTCAGGAAATATTTTTCACTCATATTTAACTTTAAATATGTAGAATTCAAGGTATACAACTCATCCACAAAGTAAATGATTGTCATATTGTTCTTTTGATACTGCATTACAGCTTATCCTGGGAAAAGACATAAGATTAACTTCTTTGTCTAATTCCATGTTTTTCACATTGCAAATTGTATCATATTGGTTAAGTTTTTTCTTGAAAGTCAGTAATTTCACAACAGTGCTTTCAACTATTTTTTCTGAGTAGTTTTTAATATTGGAGCTATTTTGGTTGTTACTGTACACAAAGGTTACCTAGAATGATCCTGCATCTGCTTCTCCTCAATTTTGCATGAGCTTCCTGAACTACATACTAAAGAATTGCTGTAACATGTCAAAAAGTGAAGCCATTCTTTAAGGATTAAGGTCAGGAAAGTATATGTGCATGAGATATAAATGTTCATGATCTTAGTGTCTTTTTGCCTCATGATCCTCATCATTTGCCTTATTTGCATCAGGTCTTTACACTTGTCTTTTGCTGCAGACTATAATGTCAAATTAAGTAAAACCCTACACGATTCTCAAACATAAACATAATAATGAGGAAAATACAACTGATGAGACGTTTCATAAAAAATGAGATAAATATTGATGAGAAAAGTGTTGTGGTATCCGCCAAGATGTCCTTGTGCTGTAAAATGAGCATTTTGTAATGCCAAGTCAAGTATTCAGCCATTTTTTTCCCTGAACATAATGCAAGCTCTACACTTCACCCAAACCTCCTGGAAGATTCTGCCTAAGTGCACAAACATGAACAAGGTTTTAAATCGGGGGTTGTACCAAAATCTGAACCCAAGCAAGTTTCATATTGTTTAGGAATTTATAAGAACAGAGTGGAACAGAACTTAATAGGATTCAATTTTTGTCTAAACTATGAAAGTAAAAAACTTGGACAATTTCACTTACAGTGTAACACTTTCTCATCGAGGATTGCAATGGAAAAATACCTGGTCAAAAAAAAAGGATTAAGACTGTTCTCAGCCTTATTTAGAATTACAAATGTTTATTGTCGTTGTTTATTACAATGAAATTGCTGAAAGGAACCTGACATGTCGGGCCACAGCCTGTGTTAAGACCACAGTCCATGGTAGTCCCTGGTGCTCTTGTCCTAGATACATAGTAAGTAACGCATCTCATTGAACACACTCCATTTTTCTGGTGGAACTTGCAGTTCTAAATGTGACAGCAAATGAACATTAGACAAGTATTTAGTAGTTAGAAAGAAACATGTAATTCAGGCAATAAAATGTCAGATTATTGCTTCTTCATGTCACTAGGACTTTATTTAGCAAAGGTTTATTCCTGTTCTCAGCCATATGACTGGATTTGAAATTAAGATCTTTGTTTCATTTCTTTAAAACATAATTCCTGTTTATACATCATCTGCAATTCTTTTCCTAAATGTAATTGCTTCAAAATCTCAAAGGATATTAATAGCTGCCTGAACTGATATGTTTTAATACTAAGTACTGCGATTTAAAGTACTAAAGAAAAAACTGAACAAAGCAAACTTCACACAATTCTAATCATGTTCTGGCAGCTGATTCTTTTTATTTTCTATCTGCACCACTTTTTTTACTGCCTGAGATTCAGCTGTAGGTTTACAGTTTCATAAGGCTACACTGCCTGTGTTCCCAGAGATGATGTGAAAACTTAAACAAGCCACTGCTGCATTAGATTTCACTATTTCTTCACCTTTACTTGGGATGAGGACACTTTCTGTTGATCCATAGTATTGGAAAAAGGATTGTTTATTCCTTTTCAGTTGTCATACTTTTTCAGAGTACTATTCTCACTGGGCAAGGTGTCACTGAGCTTGTACCTATATCTGCAGACATCTCTCTTCAACAGGAATTTAAGCAATACATTTTTCAGTGTCTGATGTTAGGGCAAAGTACACCTCTGTTGTGCAGATACCCTAAAAATGGCAGTGCAAGGCTCTTTCTTCTTTCACTGAGAAGTCCAATTTACTGTCTTCTTCACAATCTTTAACTTTGAGAATGCCTGTAATGTGTTTCAGAAACTGATGAGAACAATTTCTTATTACAGAGAAATTGAGAAATCGCATCCTTTCCAGACTCCCCGCACTACTCCCCATTTTCTTGCTGGATGAATGACTGCCAGACAGGCAGGAATGAACCTTCTCCATGTAATGTATGTGCTTGTTGTCTCCAGCTGCAACATGTCTTAGAGCACAGTTCCCGTTCTGTTTGATGACATCCATGGCACGGTTTACAGGGACACACTACCATAGTCTTCAAAGAATGAATCTTGATACAGGCAAAGATGTATCATCAGTGCTGCTTTAATAGCAGCATGGTCCGACCAATCTTTTCCATGCTCTAGCTACTAAAACTTCTAGATTGTGAGGAGGTTTAGCAGTGCTGTGCACTACATCCTCCCCTCAGTGCCTTGCAGTCAGTAAGCACAAAACTCTGGGGGTTTTAGGTCTTATAGAGAGTCCTGATCTTTCTGGATTTATTTTTCCCTCCTTTTACGGTTCCACATAAAATACCGTCATTCTCATATATATATATATGTGTATATGTATAACATATGAGTGAAATTATTTTAACAGCTCTGTTCTTCACAATTTCTACTGAATTTTTTGGCACCAGTAACACTTTACCATACAGCAAGTAATTGCAAAAGCATTTTGCAAATTGGTTCCACCTGTTCTACCATGAAGACCTTTCTGACGTCTGAATGATCAGAAGAAAAGGCATTTCTGTGTTTTCTGCCTTAACCTAATTTCCTCTAACAGCAGTTCCACTTTTTTTCTCTTTTAGAGAGCATCTTATACTCACTGAGGAACATAACTATGCCAAAAACAAAGAGTTGTATGCAGAGCAGCTCAGGACAAAAATGGGGAGGTAGCAATAGACTGTCTGAACACTCCTTTGTCACAGATTAGAGCAACCTCAGTTACCCCTAATTATATGTACCTGCCCATGGCTCGAATGAGACAATTCAGCAACCAGGGATCAGCACTGGAGTACTTCCCCTGCTGCCCTTTCCAGGAGACAAATACACTTTTGCAGATTCCAGAAAAGGCCTACCTTTTATGAATGTTTTCATCATATGTCCAGGACCTGTGATTTTAGGCAGACTTTGTGGAACAGCTGATCCCAAGTTCTACTCTTTCTTTTAATAGCCTTTTTTTTTTGATTTATCATTCCTTCTTTTTCAGTCTACAGCTACTTTCAATTCTGTCACTGTCTCTCCACTTGTCATCTAAGTTCTTTTCCATGGCATTGCATTTTTATGCTTCCTTCTCATTCACAAACACATTCCATACAGCCTCTGAGAGCTGTCTTTTCAAGTTCCATCATGACAATCTGCTCTCTTCCTTTTTCCTTGAGTGATGCTTTTCTACTATATGGTCATCTACTCTGCTATCCTGCATCTTGTCTGAATACAAATGTGTTTTTCTTGTAGTACTCTTCCTTTTCATGGTATTTCCATGCTGTTCATAGTTTTCTGTGCTTGGGGACCTGGCTCAGTGATTCACATCCCATACCTGTTGTCCAGCAGTCCTAATTATGCCATGCTAGGAAGTGTGCTATGAAGCCTAGACTAATTAAGAAAGTTTTGCAAGATGTGTCTATGTAGGCTAAGTGGAGCTGCTCCAGTGAATTGCAGCAGTGAAACTTCCCAGGGTGGAGTCGCCCTGAGCTCCTCTGCACAGAACTCAGGCACAAAGCTGTGTGAGGAACCCTGGAACTCACAGGTCAGGGAGATCCTTCATCAGCCACAAGAGGATATTCAGACATTCCTGGTTTTCCTTTGATTATGTCTGCCTTGGAGATTTTGCCAAGGCCAGCTGTAAAGAAGTTAGCCCCATAATTGAAACAGGCCAGCTGTGACAGGTTGGAGTTACATTTAGACTGATTTCCTGCTTGCTGTTCACTTGCAGCCAACAGTGTAAACAAACCATTTGCCTTCCAAGGACTGATTATCAAGACAGTCATGCAAAAAGAGATCTAAATCCTGAGCAGGTACAATCACTCAGGTTATATACCCACCTCTCTTTTACATAGATCCATTGCTCCATCAAATTCCACTGAAATGCTGTAGCCAGTCTTACTGGATGAGTTAGAAAATGTGAATAAACAGCACTTGCATAAGCAGAGGCTTTGGAAAGGGAAACAAGTCAGAGACAGTCAGTTTTGCAAAACTGGTGATGTATTACATATAATTAGCCTGTAATGATGATAACAGTTCTGAAAAACTGCAGTAGCTTATGAAATAATCTAAATTTAGCGTAATTAGTTTACTAGTATTTGCACAGTTTATTTGGGGGTTATGGTTACAAAAGTCTGATTTCCCAATATGAATAACATTTTCTGTATAAGAGAAAAATAATTTTTTTAAAAGCAACCTTTCTTCCTTTTATAATGGCAACAATAATAAGGTTTTAGTTTTTCTGTATGATTTATTTGCACAAAAAAAGTTCCTTCAATAGGGTCCAGTTTTAACTTTATATTAAATACCCTAAATAGATATCAGCATGACAACAAATGAAAATGAAATGAAGTGTGGGGGAAAAGAGCAAATTAGTAAGTAGTCCAGTGGTTTTGAACAACATTCTGAGTAAAAAAAAAAAAAAAGGCAATAAACAACTGATATTCTGTGTTTCTGATCATATTCATCAATATTCCATGTGGTTTCATGAGTTATTATATCTTGAATAGCCAGTGATCCTTTTAGTTTGGGTAAATTTCCTGTGCAATTACCAGGAAAATTAAGATGCTCGCAGCAGTTCAGGTCTTTCTTTCTCTTTTTCCTTTCCTGCCTTCACTCCTGACTCACTTTTCAGTGTATCTGTTTTCTTGCAAACTAGTGTAAGATTACTTGGAGAATGGAGAAAGAAAATACTTCTGCAATTATCTTTACTTCTGAGTAATGTAGTGCTAGGAGTGGCCAAGGCATCATTTACATATAGGACAGCTGACTAAAGTGTTGCATATTGGAGGAAAAAGAAATACATTAAAATAAAACAAACAAGATTGTGACAAAGAAAAAATCAGAGAAACAGAAAATATTATAAAAGCAGATAGGTTACCTAAATAGTAAATTCATCTTGGATACATCACTTCAAACCATTTTTATTTTTTCCTTTTCTTCACTGTTTTCTTTTTCTGTTTGAAAACTCTTCTGTAAATAGACATTGCTATTTTCCGAGTCCTCTCAGCCAGAAAACACATTTCAGCCTTCAGTCCAGCACATGCTAATTTATTCTGTGGAACCTATCTTACTTCAAATGTTCTACTTCAGCCAGTATGCATTCACAGCAAGTGGGGAAAAAAAACACCAAACCAAAAAACCCTAAAAACATGAACATTTGCATTCTCTCCAGCCACCTAACTTCAGCTGGGGTTGTTCACAGAATTAATTTAGCAATGATTTAATTGCATTTGAGGTCTTCGGACAGAATTCACATTTGTGACATTCTCAAGAGCTAGAGATTGTAACATTTTTTTCTTTTCCTACAAGCTCAACACCTTATTGGTAAATGCTGTTTCTTCCTCTGCTGTACAAATCTGCCCTGTTTGAACAATCCTCAGTCACTCTGTCCCATACCTCCAGCCTCTCCCCAAATTTATAATGCTGACACTTCTCTTTCCAATGACATTTTCCTCTGAGGCACTTCCTTCTTCATGAGAGTAGTCAGGGCACTAACATTAGCTTGGAACTTTTTGAAAGAGAGATGTCATGGTTTCTGGGATAATTATCCCAGAGGGTTCCATACTTCATATGTGACTTGGCATTTGGTAGGGAGTGAAACCACTCAGCCCCTGCACTCTCAGCTGAGCCATGTGTAATACAGCATGGATACCAGAGGGATCATTTTCATGTCTGATTCAGAGCATTTGCTGGCACTACAAGAGCACCTTTTGGAAATAGAAATCGGACAGAAGTGGATGTTGCCTTCAGAAAGCTAATTTGGTCCCTGTCCATACCCGGTCCCTGACAGGTACCATCTTTCTGGGACCTGCTTGTGCATCTATGGAGACCTGGAATGCACATATAGCCTGACCATATGACAAATATAACCTGACTATATGACACACATCTCCTGACCACTCTTTGGGCAAGCACCAGGCTGCTGCTCACAAACAGCTGGACTGTCCTGTGGCCAGGCAGATCCCACAGGGAGGTGGGAGGAGGGCTAGCACATGTGGTGCTTCTGCCACTTCTGCAGTAGCTTGAGCAGCCTGCCTTGGAGGGCTGGACACCACTGATGCAACACATGAACAGTTACTGCACATCAGCTGTTCATGTGCTGCACAGAGGGAACCACTGACAAATGTTCAACCAGGCCAGGTACTACTGCCTTTCAAAAAAATATGTGGCACTTCAACAGCTGGAGATCTGGGACATCAGCAATTATCATAGAATCACAGAATGGTTTGGATTGGAAAGGCCCTTAAAAATCACCTCATTCCAACCCCCTGCCATGGGCAGGGACACTTTCCACTAGATAAGGTTGCTCAGAGCTCCATCCAACCTGGCCTTGAACACTTCCAGGAGTGGGGCATCCACAACTTCTCTGGGCAAGCCCAGGGCCTGACCACCCTCACAGTAAAGAACTTTTTTTCCTAATATCTCATCTAAACCTACTCTCTTTCAGTTTGAAGGGGTGTGATACTTGTTCACAACAGCATCTCAATCATACTGTAGAACTGAGTGTCTTCAATTTTGCCTCCCTTCCCTCCCCCTTTTCTGACCCATATATCCTCTAATTGTTTGTTAGGGCATCATCTTTTGGCCACATGGCTTCGTGTTTGTTTTCCTTTTGTGACCTCCAGAGGGATCTGTCAGACAGGAATTCTTATCTTCAGCCCATAATCTCTTTAAAATCTTTCCCAGCTCATGGCACTCTACTCAAAAGAACCTAAAAGCTGTATTAGGTTAGTTGGCTTTGTTATTTTTATATGGTTATTCATTAACTTCAGATGAGACTTTTAAAAACACCATGAGGAAAAAAAAAATTAAATACCTTCATAAAAAATCACACACATATTCTATTCCATGTAAGTTGCATTCTGCCCTATACCATATGTCTTTAATAATAAGTTTTAAGTACATATGAAAGCCATGAATAGCTCTGCATTTCTGACCTTGATTGTAATTCTCTTATTGCAAACTACTCAACCTCTTTTATTCTAGATAGGTATCTTCATAAATACCTGAACATGGAACTAGAGCCAGTTAAGAGTAAATTTTATCATCAATAATGATGACTTTTAGCTTTATAAAGACTTGGAAATCAGAACAATATTTAAATATTGGAGGGGAGGTTGTCCCATATGGGTGGCTTCTACAATTGTATACTCTGTTTGTGAGATGTATGCTACACTTTCATTTTGCAAGCCCATGTTCTTTCTTGGGAATATTTATGTCTAAATAAACTATGCTAAAGCTGTAACAATCTTTGTCAACTCACTCGCCTTGCAAAGAGGTAAGAAATCCACTTCTGGAAGGCAGTCATTGGAGTTCTGTAGCATGCCTGGACATAACTATACAGACAGTGAATAGCTCAACTCTGTTGCTGTATTAGGCTTACAAAGATAAGCCAAGAAAAGTAAAAATGAAATGTAGATGTTAGTTGATGCTGCTGTTGTGACTGTGCAGCTCAATAAGTCAGAACATTCCATAGCTTATAAATAGAATTTCATCCTACTTCCACCACTAATAAATAAATAGCTGTTAGGTTGACGAGAAAACTCAATTGTGGGCAAAATACCATAACCCAGACAAATCTGCCAAATGCTATTTGGACACTTGACCATAGTTCATGCAATTGTTCTGACACTTTTTCTTCAATGAGAACTGACACACAGTTATTAAAAACAATCAAACATTTTCCAAGCAGCAAACAGAATACACAGGGGCAGCATTCCTCCTTGGCACCAGAGGATAGTCAAAAACAGTCCTAAAGAACTTTGTGCCTCTCTCAGACTGTGCTGAAATGTGTTATACTTTGTCATGTGCCCTTTTTTAGAACATCTTCACAGGGCATGGGCTTGTTCAATGGATGTGGGTACTACAGAACTTATGATTCCTACTGAGCATCTTTGGAAGACAAGTTTCCAAATGAAACCTCCAAGAAGAGCAGACACTTTTGTAGGGAAACAGAGCTCATCAATTTAGCTTTGCATTGTGCTAACTATAATTGTGAAACAGGAGCAACACACTGCAATGTCACAGTGATGATATATGTGCATATGGAAAGAGACAGTAAATTCAGCTTTACCGGGCTCATCACCTCTCATTCCTTTAGGAGTGGATGAAAAAAATTATAAAAAAAAAAGGTTTGGAGTAGTTTGTTCCAGTAAAGCAATTCTCTGCTGCATCAAACCATGTTAATGAAAATTTTAAAACCCTTACATCTCTTTAATAAATAAGCAAATGGTGTGTATATAATAGTAGAGTAATAAAAATGCTAATTATTCAATATTGGAAAATAATAGATCTGCTTGCAGTAGCCCCATGTTAATTAGTAGGCTTTTTTTTTGTCCCCCAGTGCAGTTTTATGTTCATGAATAATACTATGCTGTTTCAACAGAGAATGCTTCCTTTTTTGGATTTCATAACTCTCCAGGGCACACTAGACAGCAAATCAGTTATGCTCAACATGCAAACATTAAGAAAACAGGAGACTCATTGAAGTTATTTTGGTATCTTGTCTTTGATTTATATTAATTTCAGCAAAACATCCTATAGGAAGAGTGCAAAACTTTTCTGCACATTACGTGCTAAATTAGACTTACTTAGGGAAAACATCTATGTCATGCTCAATATTACTATGAGGTATTAATTTCATTTGGGAAACTGCATAAGAGATTTTATGACTAAAAATATCTGAAGAGAAGAAAGTCATTATAACATTTGGTATATATTCTCTAAGGCTTTGATTACACATTAGTAAAGCTGTATAATACCTCTATTATTATGCAGGCATTTTTGCCAACATCTATATACCTTGTGGGTAAATTGAAGATAAAAAAGATTACCTCCATTATACTACTGGTATCGAAGCTGTCTTTATTTCCCTTGCAGTAATCTAAGCAATGGGCAATCATAGTGTAAACACAGCCTCTGAATTTCTGCACACTTTGGGGAAACTGTCTCCTAAGTTGCAAGACATATTGAAAATTAATTACCTCCATTAACACCCTGGATTGCACACTCACATTTTTCTGGTCAGTTCCCCAAAAACATAAACCCAAACTCCACCTGTATTTGATGTTAGTAAATGCTGTGTACTTTAGTTTAAATTTTACATTCTGTCTTCCCTTTTTTTTCCCTCTCAGATGGTAAATAACAGTTGGAAATTGTTTATCTCTACAGATAAAGTTTGGAAAGGACTTGAAAAGGGAGGGACAGAGAGATCAGATATTGGCTGAAGCAGAATATTTAAGAATGTAACAAACATCTTTAAACAGAGGTATGGAGTAAGTCTTGCAGTGATAGACCAAATCTGGTTGTGTCACTGTAATCTTGCTGACCTTGAAAGACAGACTACATATTCTTTTTTATTGTGTAGAGTCTGTCCCACTGTGTGATCTGAATAACAGCAACCTTTAAAAAAAATGTAATGTCACAGTGCTATTCTCAAATGATAAATTGTAGTGTCAATTATAATTTACTCATAGAGAGAAAAGATAATATAATTTCAAAAGAATATTACAGGGAAATCTTCCATAACAATCAAAGAAAATACATATATTATGAGTGGCTGCTGGTGGTATTGTTATTATTAAAGCCATTATGCTTATTATTAAGATTGCCAGACAATATTTGTTACAATGCTGCGGTTTTTCAATGTGACAGTCTTCTACTGAAAGGGCTAAAATTTGCCATACTAGATATCTGCCTCAATTTAAATGTTAAGTACAGTCTGAGCTACATAATCTGTCTATGTCATTGAATAAAGATATTGAAACGTGTTTTTTTCCAGTTAGTCTCTTTGGGAAAGCGAAATGCACAGTGGAAATGTTGGTGAAGGGTAGTTCTGCCATGAGGGAAGAGCCACTGGATGAGGAGACTGGAAAGTGATGCAAGGGAAGGGAGCTGCAATGAATTCCCTCAACTGGATGTAGCAATGGATTCCAGAGAACATTTAACAGGGACAGAAGAAAAGACAGGGCAGAGCACAAGGGAGGACCCTCCTTGGCCAGCCCTAGGAGAGAATCTGTGGCTGGGAACAGTGCAGTGTGGAGGGCATGGGAACAATGGAGAAACAAGCTGGACAGGAATCTGGGAGCAATGGTCTAAAGGTTAGCTGGGAAAGAGCTGGGCCCACTTAGGGTTGTTTCACAGTGCTCCCATTTTTCTGCCATCAGCAGATAAAAACCAAAGACAAAGTTACTCATTCTTCTACAGAGCAGCTCTGTGGAAAGTGCTGGAGTACATTACTACTTGTTGACTGTGATATCAGGCTTCAATTAAATGGAATTCACTTTTTACAGTATTTAAATTTAAAAAAAAAAAAAAGTGGGAGAGAGCAAATTTCAGAGTTTCTTTCCCTTCCTTGACACTCACTTAGATAGGATGTCACATTCACATATTGTGGTCCTTTGTTTTCTTATTTTTTTTATCACTCATGAATACCACGCTCTAATACCACAGCTCTAAAACTGTGCTTCTTGTAAGTAAAGAAAACTAATTTCCCTCCTTGCTCCAAAGGAGTCTGACAAGCTCCATACAGGAATAGAAATAGAAATAACTTTAAAAATTAAGATGATAGGAAGCAGGTTGCGTAATGTGAGAGGCAGAGATGTTGGAGACAGTGAGGGTCAGACAGGGACAAAGAGTGGCTCAGAAGAGCAGAGAAATCACAAAGTTGAAAGGCCAGAGCATCAAAGGAAAAGGCAGGCAAAAGAATGACCACAGTTACGTGTATGAGTCATCAGAAATGGCATTTGACAGTCCACGGTCAGCATGGCCAGAAGGTATATTAGTGTAAAAATGACATCATTGTGCTACTTTCTAAATCTGGTAACAAGAAAACATAAACAACTCCTCATGTCTCATTAAAAATCAATGGCATTAAAGAAGGATGAGTTACAGGAAAGGAAGAGATTTACTAAGGTGGTGTGGTGGTCTGACCCTGGCTGGGTGCCAGGTGCCCACCAAAGCTGCTCTATCACTGCCTCCCTCAGCTGGGCAGGGGAGAGAAAAAATAATGAAAGGTCCATGGATCGAGATAAGGGGAGGGATTGATCGCTTACCATGTTAATGTTACAAGCAAAATAGACTCGACTTTGTGAAATCAGCTTAATTTATTACCAATCAAATCAGAGTAGGGGAATAAGAAACAAAAAATTAATCTCAAAATACCCTCCTCCCACCTGTCCCTTCTCCTTAACTTCATGCCTGATTTCTCTGCCTCCTGTCCCCCAGTGCTGCACGGGGACAGGGAATGGGAGCTGTGCTCAGCTCATCATACATTCTCTCTGCTGCTCCATCCTCCTTGGGGGGAGAACTCACGCTCTTCTCCTGCTCCAGCACGGGGTCCCTCCCACAGGAGACAGTCCTGCACAAACTTCTCCAGTGTTGGTCCTTCCCACAGGCTGCAGTTCTTCTGGAACTGCTCCAGCATGGGTCCCTTGCGAGGTCACAAGTCCTTCTGGCAAACCTGCTCCAGGGTGGGCTCCTCTCTCCAAAGCTTCTGCCAGAAGCCTGCTCCAGCACAGGATTCCCATAGGATCACGACACCCTTTGGGCATCCACCTGCTCCAGTGTGGGGTCCTCCACGGGCTGCAGGGGCACAACTGCTTCATCATGGTCTTCACCACAGGCTGCAGGGGAATCTCTGCTCCAGCACCTGGAGCACCTCCTGCCCCTCCTTCCTCACTGACCTGGGTGTCTGCAGAGTTGTTTCTTGCACATGTTCTCACTCCTCTCTCAGATGAAATTGCTGTTGTGCAAGTCTTTCCCCTCTTCTTAAATCTGCTATCCCAGAAGTGCTACCACCATTGCTGATGGGCTCAGCCTTGGCTAGCAGCAGATGTTCCATCCTGGAGCCATCCAGCACTGGCTCTGCTGGACATGGGGAAAGCTTCTGGCAGCTCGTCACAGAAGCCACTCTTGTACCTGCTCCCCACCTCCAAAACCCTGCCATGCAAACCCAGTATAGCTGTGTCATTGCATGGGTTTAATTAAATAGGTGTTTTATTGTGCTAGACAACTTTGAGTACCTTATCCTACATGCTCTGTTTTCAAAGCAGAGGGAATCAAGGACACTCTGCAGCCTTTGCAATGGGTATTTCAATTGTATTCCCACATTTTCAGGCACAAATGTGAATCAGACAAATATTTGTGGTGTTTCAACTGCCTAGATATTTTTAAATGAAATTATTTTCACCATGAGAATGTAATTTTTTTACATTAAAGGCTTTGAATGGTTCCTTTAGAGACATTTTAGCCTATTGTACAAAGTGTACCATTTTGAAAGTGAAATTTTAGCACAATGGCTTTCAGCAGCTGCTCTCAAGCCTCTGTGGTGCTTTGTATGAACTCTGCCTGAAGTACTTCATGCCTCATTTCCTCTAACCTGACATTGCCTACATTTGTTGAATAATTGGTGAAAACATATCATCGTTAAAAATGTTTACTGCTCTATTCTAATGGGTATAGCAATAAAAGGATGAGGGCAAAAATATGTCATATTACACAAAAAGAAGCACAACTGAACCCTTCGGAGAGGCCTCACAAGAAACTATGAAATTCATGTTGCTGAGAAACTATTTGGCTTCTTTCAGATATTTTTATCACTTCTTTCTTTTTATCTTGTGGTGGATGTTTCCATGAAAACAAGAGGTCAAGTTCCACTCTCAAATCAGCATAAATTTGAAATTCAACAGTTACAGTAAACAAATAGCAGTGTAAGAAAGAGAAATCCCACACTGGTTTTCTGAGTGTGTTTTATGGCCAGTGACCTAGATGTTGGAATGAATTTTTACCCAAACTGCAGTGCACTCAGACCTCTGCAATTATTCTGCTTCAGCCTGATTTTTAAGGGGAAAACTCTAATTTTCATCTTTTCCTTTTTTCTTCTTTTTAATTAGCATTTAGAGAATGTCTCATTGTTTAATTGGTGAACAGTGAGTGTTGTGCCTGGAAGTGTAGAGAACATATTCTGTCTGACAGTGGACAAGATAATATACTTGTGCCTTAGTTTCCTGCCCTGGAGATCAATGCAGACTGGCCTTAACAAAAGTTTTGAGGGACACTTAGTGATACATGCAAAGTGCTTTGGTTGGAAGGGGCTACTGAACTGCAGCAACAGCTGAATAGGTCCAGTCATTTTTTATCCAAAACATCACAGTAAACAATACAAGTTGGGACAATACACTGTTTCCAGAGTGTGATTTTAAAGAATGTGTTATGAGATGATGATGTTGCTATGGTTACAGATCCATCTAAAGAAGTAAATTCACTACCTACTATCATGAAAAATAAGTAAATATTAAACAGCAGTTTTAAAAAACAGGTGTGTAGGAGTCAATGTTTTTATATTTTGTCATTTTAATTACTCTTAATATCTGTGAAAGTGGCAGGATGAAAGAGCTGTCCAAAAAAGGGTGTGATGCCGGGTTAGTGCTTGGAAGGCAGATCTCTGATGCTGATAGTCACTTTACAGAGATCCACTGCTCTTCACCACTTCTCTCCCTTTTCTCCTGAACTTATTTAATATACAATGGAAAATCATGCTATAGGAAGAAAAGAGAATACAATGTCCTTGTTGTATTAAATGCAGGATCATGCACAGAAGGTGACAAAAAGCTTACTCTTTCCAACTTACAGGTGAGGATCAGAAGCTCCCCAAGCCCATAGCGTCATGGAAACTATTATCTATTTGACCATTATAGCCCTTAGTCAGTATAGCAAGACCACATGGTATCCTGAGGGGCTTCTGTGCTTCTAAGTAAGTGAGCTCCCCAGCCTTGGTTGGTGGCTATTCCCAGTGCAGGTATTCCAGGGCCTTTTCAGGCTTCTTTCTGATTGAGTAAACTTGTTTTCTCCAGGAGGAAGCCAAGGGACACTTGGCACAGCAATTTGCTTCAGGGTTCACTCCAGGCAGAAAACATGAAATAGATGGTGCCAAAACAGGCTCCTTTAGCCTCGGACAGTCTTGTGACATGATGCCAGCAGGCCCTGTGCCCACAAAGACAAGCACATACCCCGAGGACAGGCTGCAGGGCAAGCAGTGCATGCTTTTGGCATCATGCTCTGGAGACACTGCTCCAGGAGGCTGCACTACAGATCTCACTTTTTTCTCTTCTTTTTTTCCCAGATTATCTCACTTTGTTATCATTTTGAAAACACAAAAAATTCTAGTTATGTCTCAGGGCCACAGAGCAAAGAACTGCTTCCTGAGGCAGATGAGTTGGGTAAGGTAGATGCAGCCACACACACTTTGCATTTGTCTTTAACACCATCCTGAATGTATTTCCATCTATCTGAATACCCAAATTTCAGGAAAAGGTGGAGCTATTGATTATTAGTGAACTTTGAAAGTTTAGTTCAAGTGTTCACGTTCTGTAATCATAAAAGGGACATGTAATTTATAATGCATACATTCAAATACATGACAGGTGGTTATCTGTCAGAAACTTATATGTTCTCTAAGAGTTTGTACCTAAAGGACTTGAGCTTTGGAAGAGACTCAGCATATGGTAGTTAGAGAAAAGCTGTTTTTAAAATTGTACTGCCACTATATCTAAATATAATCTTAAAGAGAGAGAGAGAAAAAATATCAAAATCCAGGACTGTAATTATGCTTACCAACCTAGTTCATTTAGCAAAGCACATTAGAAAATGAGCAGACAATTTAACTCAGGGAACCTGTACCAGTTTCAATTACCAGCCCTATAAATTACCCAAGCAGTGAAATGCAATGAGATCAAAGACTCTGAACCATTTGATTTTCTTACACATGACTGAGTGGCTACTGGGCACACTGATTACTCACCAGTGCTGAATAACTAGGGCAATATTGAACTCTGTACATGTAGCACCACTGACAATGGCAGAGAAATGAACCATGGGATACTCTGGAGGTTTGTTCAGCAACAGAAGGCTGGTGTATAGATAAGCAAATGTCTTATGAATATGCTAATGAGTTTGCCTTCTAACCCCATCAGCTGAAAATGCTGGGGCTAATTTATTTTTCTTTGTCTGTTTAGAGTATGTATCACCCCTATAAATTGTTATGCAGTCTCTCGAGTGTATTAAGAACAACTTCTAATTTTTGATCTCTTCAAAGCATCCTCCAAAATTTGGATTATACCAGTATCAGCAGCCCTATGTTCTTTCAGTAGATATTTGTTACAGACTAATCAACTTCATGCATTCATCATCTATCTGAACAGAAAGGGTAGATGATTTGACAATATTTACAAAATTAATTTTGTAGAAGTCTTCTGAGAAATGATAGAAAATGCTATCTTTAGTTATGAGGCTGATCCACACCTATTAGTCTTCCCATTTTCCAATAGCTTTTACTCAGATGTTAGTTGTACAATTCTGCTTTTTCTTTTTTAAATACTCTCCTGAATAACTTTTATATGTACAGCAGAAAAGGAGGCAGGGACAAACAAAGGAGAAAAAAAGTCCATGTGAAGGTGTTGTGTCTCTTGCCCCTTTGAAGTGCTCTGACACATACCTCATGTACTAAATGATCTGTAAACATTCCCAGCAACAATGGTGATGCTTCTTTCTGGGCAAGGATGGAGATGAGCACTGTAGGGCGTGCGGGCTCTGCACCACCCAGCTCCGCTGAGTCGGCCGTCGGGGTTTCAGCTGGTACCAACTCAGCAGACAAATCCTTCCTTCTCCTCCTCCTCCTCCTCCCAGTAACAAGGACAGCAATTGAGAAATAGCAAGTCCATCTTCGGCTTGTCACAACAACTGTGCATTATTCCTAATTTATGCTGTACTGTAAACTGACAAGCCAGCCTTGTGCTTTTACCTCAGACTTCAACCTTGTTTCTTTTTATGTAATTTTTTTTATCTGTAAAGAAGGAGATTTTGCTAGTCACACAGCAGGTTTGTGTGAAAACCTGTGTGTGCCAAAGCAAATTCTTTACTAAGGAGAATATTAAGGCAAAGAGCAGAGGAAAAGAGGCAGTTCAACTTAATTAATGTCAGAGTTTGTATAATCCTCTGAATGTGTAAAGCACTATATAATTGTTAGGTGTTATTACTAGTCTTGACTGAGTAATTCATGTTGAATTATCTGTTTGCCAGATGTCAACTCTCTGTTTGTGAACTGTCATTGAAAGAGCATGATTTTTTTCCCCTGGATTTGTTCAAAACGCCTCTCAGAATAGCTTCTGTCAGTAATTCTTAGCCTGCTGCTTATTCATGAGCAATTCATTGTAAGTGTCTGATAGTTGCAATTTGAGCTGTTTTGACTGCCCGGTTAGGTGCTGGGTATGCTTCCTTTGAGATATTTGATTACTGTAACTTTGAACTATGTAGTGCAGATACTCATTCAAGCCAGTATTAAATTTGCTTTCCATGAATACTGGCTAATATCTGCCTTAATATGAAATGCAGGCCTGTTTTAACATTCATATTGTGGCACTGACTACAAGTCAATTTGAAAACACATTATTTTGAGAATGATACAAATATTGACTAAATTATAGCCCCTGTTCTAAATTATTTACTGTATAGACAAAAGGACTGATCTCTCCAACATTCTTGACTGTAGAAGAATAAATAGAATCCCAGTAAGGTGATCTGAAATTGGAAATGGAAATAAAATGTTTTTACAAGAAAGCCTCCAGACCTATTCATCAAATAGCTACAGATGGTTGTATTTCAGAAAAATGTCTGTGCATGTGAAATATACCCTAGCACTTTATGCTAACTGGATGAACACATTTGGAAATATATTGAATGTTTTCTGAACAAAGGGAAAATTAAGATGTAAATCTGGAATACCAAAGGGATGGGCACTAATTTCTAGAGCATTTGCCTAATCCTACCTCAATGCTGCTCCATACTGAGAGTACACCCAGTGCTGTATTAACTGCTTCTGTCTGCAAATCAAAAGTAGCTGAAAACTGTGAAAAATCTAATTTTAAAAATTATTTAATTTGTGAAGTCCCTAAAAAGTCAATTGGAATGCCTCTGTAAAGATCATATTTATTGTTAAAGAAAAGGGTTTCTTTTAAGAAAATAAAATAGTATAACAGTTTGCTACTTGCTGGTGTCTAAACAGCTAACAGACAAGGGTATTATGAGAAATCCAAAAGAAATGGATGCACTAGGTTCCCTTCACTCCAGTGAAGCTAGGCGGGTCTGTGGATGAGGGATTCTTTTTCAAGGAAAAGAAATTAAGTGAGGGGTAAAATCACTTTGTCAATATATTACAGCATGTTTATGGAACAGAACAATTCCATCAGTCTCAGCGTAGTTCAGGCTGTTTCCACCTCATGTTTTTCAAAATAGTGCACATTCTTCATTATTTTTAATGAATCACTCTCTTTTAATCTGAATAATTTCATTTTTCTCTTTCTTGAATTTGAAGTAAAATGGCATTTTGAAATATCAGTGTACTTACCTGATATTGGACAAGAAAACCTTCTGCTCATGCAGAAGGTTCCAGGGAAGGCGGAGAGAATATCCTGGTCTAAATCATCCCTGAAATCATCAGGCATCATCTCTACTAAGTATACAAGTACCCTTTCACTGCAGTTCTTTGTACAAAAGAAACACAGAGAAAGCAGAAAACTCTTACTGTGTAGGACCATGAAGAAAAACCCAAACAAAGAAACAAAACAAACAAACACAGATGCTAATATCACTGGGAACAAGGAAAAAAGTGCTTTGATTTTACTAAGAAAGATTATTTTGAAGAGCAGCCATTTGAATGGAAGAACAGGAAGGACTTTGTGTGATGGCAGAACTTCCAGATTATGGAGGAACTCCACATTTCTGGTTGCAATTCACTCAGAGGTGACGGAATTTTAAGATTTATGTAGTATTTGTGCACCTATAAAGAAGACAGACACATTGATACAAATTCTAGCTTGGACTTGATCTTGCAGTTTTGGAAATGAGTGGCAAAACACCTACTGACTTCAGTGGAAATAAAACCAGGAGCCGTTGAAAACACATATTGATCCATATTCTACTCTGCTGGATGGCTCATTTTATTCCTCTTGAATAAGAATGTAAAGAAGGCATTTATAAGTATTATGCCATCTGCTTAGAAAAATGAATAGATTTTTCATTTTAAAAATCCATTTGTCTTAAGTATCTGAAGTTTCAGGAAAGCAAAATAATATAAAATACCAAACTGAAAGAGTTCATGGCCTTATTCTGGCATGATTTATATCCTATGCATATTATTTGTCTTTACTGGGGTTGCCCAGACATATGTTAGTATAATTACAGGGGGAAGAACCTAATTGTATTGTACGATGCTGGTTTAAGCTGACAGATAACAGGTTGTTATGTATAAAACATGTTCATACATAGAGTAACAACATGTTAAATATCTCATTACATCTTGATAGATAGATATTGTTGGGAGGATGTAAATTAGAGTACCAATTATTCTGATGCAGTGGTAATGAAGCATTAGCGTCTTTATGCACATGCATTTGTATTTGTGCAGCTAACAATGACTGTCCTTGGGGAAGCACATTGAGTGGTTTGATGTTGACCTCAAAGCTATTGCTCCCACTTTTAAAGCTTTGTGTTAAAGATGCATCTGTAGGAGAGGGAGGACACTAATGACAATGTAGGAAAAACACAACACAACAGTATAGGTAGTGCATTTTAGAGTGAAGGATAGCTAGAGAAGAGGGGACTCGAGGTAAAGGAAAAGAAGTTATGGAACATGACATACAGAACAGCGTTTCAGACAGGAGAAATACTGTAGAGAGCCAGGAAATTGTCATCATATGCAACATCAGTCTCAAACACTGATTCACTGCTCTCTTTAAAAAGGTTTCCTATACAACTGCATTCCACAGTTATTTCTCAGTCCAACAAATACATGAACAAAGATGAAATGTCAGCAAATATATCAAGCTCTTGCTTTCTTCTGTATGTTGTGCTTTCCTAAGCTGCCAATCCAGTCTACCAGCTTTCCAGTTTGAAAGACGTAGCTTCTTTCAGATCTTGGAGGAGCAGATATTGCCAGTAGTAGGGAAGGACCTGTATTATGGCTAAAGCATGTTCAGGTTAGATAGAAAGACCAGATTTGTTCCTTCTAAAATTTCCTTTGAAAGTTGGATGGCTGTTTTCAATAGATTTTAAAGCTTTTTTTTTTTTTTTTTTTACCTCTTAGGTAAATAACTATTAAATCATGCCGAATAATTCCCCTTTGTATCATAACAGATAGCTCACACAACCTTTTGAAATAGCAGAAAATAATTTATGCCCTCAGAGACATCAGGAGACACAGTCTCACAGGCAACAAAACCTTGTGAAAGCTGGGAAGTATCCATAGGAGAACAGTGGTCATCAGTTGGATTGACATAATTAATGACAGAGGCCTACAAGAGCGGATGCAGGTAGAAGGATTGGTAGGGAGAGAGAGGAAATTCTTTCAAAAGAGTTAACCAAAACATTGGACAAAGGACATACACTGTGCACTCAGGTTAGAGACCCAGACAAGCTGAGGGAAGGGGCCACTGGAGCCCAGCGACATCCAGCAGGGCTGAAGGCAGCATCCTCCTGGGATGTACCAATGGGAACATGGACAGTTCATGGGGAGAGAGGGGCCATCGCTCCTGTCCAGCACTTGTTAGAGCACACCTGGAATGCTGTGTCCATTGTCAGATCCCCAGTACAAGAGTCATGGACAAAGTGGCACAGGTTCCGTGGAGGGGCTGCCACAATGGGGCAGGGTTGGAGCACCTGCCCTGCGGGAGAGGCTGAGAGTTTGGAGAAGAGATGGATTTAGGGGTCCCAGGAGCACCTGCTCAGCTCTGCAGGATGTAAGGTATCAAGGAAATGAAGCCAAGTTATTTGCAGTGGTGTGAGTAAGAGAAACAACAGGCTTAAACCGAAACATGAAAGGGTGTCAGAGTAGCCATGAGGAAAATCTTTTACCCCCTGAGAAGGCAGATGACAGAGTAGCCTGTCCAGGGAGGCTGTGCACTCTCCAGTCCTAGGGGTGGTCAAAATGCAACTGGACTCAAAACTCAACTCTGAGCATCCCAGTCTGACCCTGCTTTCAGCAAGAGGTTGGAAATTTGACCTTCTGCGGTCCCTTCCAGCACTGACCTTGTTTCAGCCTTCCACTACCTAAAGGAGGGGCTTTTTACAAGGGCAAGAAGGAATGGGTTTAAACTGAAAGAGAGTAGGTTTAGATTGGATCTTAGGAAGAAATTCTTTACTGTGGGAGTGGTGAGGCACTGGAACAGGTTTCCAGAGAAGTTGTGGTTGTCCCATGCCTGGAATTGTTCAAGGCCCAGTCAGATGGTGCTTTGAGCAACCCGGTGTAGCGAAAGCTGTCCCTGCCCATGGCAGGCAGGAACTAGATGATCTTTAAGGTCCCTTCCAACCCAAACCAATTCTATGAATTATCCTTGGATCCTTTGACTTATGTATCTCCCACTCGAATAATATTTGAGAAATCCTTATTTTTAAGACTATGTAAACATAATTTGCTCTGAATCTGGAACAAAAAAAATGGCAGAGACAATGCAATTCAACTGCCTACCTAACTTTTGGGTGGAATATGCTAGCTGCCAACACTGTCTCCTCATGCTGGGTACATTTCAGCGGACATCATACACCACAGATTGTTCAGAACAGGATTTTGAAGATGACCATCCTGTTTTGGACAAAGGAAAGCTTGGGCATGTCAATGCAATTTGGCCACATTCCCTGATGTGGCAGTGGACTCTGGCCTGTTACTAACTAGAACAATCTTAGTCTGCTAAAACCTCACAATGGGATTCCTAAAGGATCTTCTATAGGAAAATTTGCTTCTCTAACTTACATAGATACAGAATTCTATCTAAATTATCCTCAGCTACACAAGTTCAGGGACCTACAAATGCCTTGCTGCAGCAGCCATGATCTCTAAACAGGAGAAGAGATTAGGGGGGATGTGAGGTGTCCTCTGAATCCAATGGGGTTTCTGCAGGAACTGATTTCCATTCCAGACAGGCTTTGTGTATCCCCTCTGAATTCAGTCCCCTTGCAGCTTGCCCCCTTCTTATATAACATGAGGAATCTAGCTCACTACTCTGCCATAATTCTGTCCAGGAAACAAAAAATTTTCAAGTCTGGCACTAATACATGCAAGGGACCTTTCTGAAGGATGAAGTCAGACTTGCTGTTGTGGAACCCACAATCACACAGAACAAGGAGAGGCAGGAGATAATTCTCTGATACATGATGAATTCTGACACTGATAAGGAAGCCAACACCTTAAAAGTCTCTGTAGGATATACTGACAATTTCAACAAAATTAAAGAAATAACAGGAATTTCAAGGAAAGTAGGACATTCAGTTTCCTGCCTTGCTTTTTCAATTCTTTTGAAAATCAAACCTGGAGAGTATAAGAGTCCAGTCATTAAAGAGATGAAGAGTGGGAAGGGAGATATACATCCTGGATGGATCTCTTTTTTCTTTAAATAATGTTTCAAATCCTGAAATATTCAGTGTTGAAAATATCTCCAGCAATATGCAGGAATTACACCACAAAAAGATAATAATAAAATTTGACACCAATCGGTGTCTCAAGGTTCTTGTATGACATCCAGAGAAGGAGGGTTATAATAAACAGCTACATACAATGGAGTATAATATTACAGATACAGTGCACATTTGCTCCCTTAAACTTGTGGGGTTTTTATATTCTTTAACATCATTTCATCTATAATTATCAAGTGGGAGACTTCAAGGAGATGAGTCTATTACAGTGGATTTGTCTGCTCTTCCTTAGTTATTAAAAGAAAGAAAATAAGGGAAGTCATAGGCAGATCATTAAATGCAGTAACAAAGCAATGGAAAAGATAAAGGGAAGACATCTGTTTCATAAAGGATTTATATTTAGTGCTGAACAGTGGGGATTTTTCCCCTGTAGTTCTGCAGATCATGTCACTGGAGAAGGAAAAGATTATATGAACATTTGCAGTGGGGTACAGTATTATTTAGTTTTGAGACTGATGAATTGTGAAACCTCGATGAAAATAAAGAGTGCTACAAATCACTGCTGTTGAACCCTTTCAGATCATAGTGAGAAGCTGACAATTGAAGAGAAACTACCCACTCTCTAGAAATGTATTGATACAGTTTGGCTTGAAAGCTCTTTTTGTGAGTTGCTCCATCTCTTCCATAAATAGCCATTGTTAGAATGGCTTGAACCAAAACAATTGATCCTAACAACCTTGAACTTTGTGAAAGTCTGTGTTTGAAATCAAAACTTCTTTGCCGCTTGGGATCATTTAAAAATAAGTATATAAAGATATTTTTATGTGTTAATGTTTTACAAATTGAGCCTTAAATTAATGAAAAGCTAGCATGAACTTATGTGATCTTGTGGAGTAAACCAGAATACTCAATACTATGTGTTTATTTCACAGCTCTGGAGTAGTGTCATCTCAGGTTAGGAACAAACCAGGAAAAAAATTCTTAAATATTTAATCCATAATCAGTCAATTCAGGTAAATCCCATGCTTAGTCTTGTGTCATTTGCCAGGGACAGGCTTCTTGAAGGAGGTGTATCCACTGGGATGTTTGCTCTGATCAGTCTGTACAGAGAAGGGGTGGTGTCCTCTTTCTGGGACATGGGCTGGTCCCTCTGCAGACAACATCACTATTGCTGCTGTGGCCTTGGCTCAAGCTGCCATATGAGCCTGTCAGCCAAGAGAACAGGCCACCCTTCCCCAGGGCAGAGAGGCTGTATGAACACAAACAGTGAGGTATCACGGTTATCACTGTATGTGCTCAAAACTAGATGACAACTCAACTAGCCAAACCAAGATGCAAGCAAGAAGCAATACTTTGAGCCACATGATCAGTATATTGAAGCTGATATATTTAAGAATAAGTTTCTAGAACACCATCACTCTTCACTCATTATGTACATTAGAAGTTGGCAAATGTTTTAATTTTATTTTGATTAATGACTTCATATGTATTTAGTAAAACTGCCTTTCATGTCACCGACTACACAGATTTTACAAGGAGCTTCTGAATCTACTACATTTACTAACATCTTCATTAATGGAAACATCCATATTTTTGCAGTCATATTGGTGAATTAAATGCTAATAAGATTGATATTGGCAAAGATAGCAAAAAGAAAATGTATGTGGAGCTCAGAAGTGATCACATCTGTTTAAAATAACACATTTTTAATGGGATATTTGGACAAGTTGGAAACTGTGATTAATCTATTCACATTTAAGAAGTTTTCTAGTTTACAAGAAATTTTGAAATACCCTATAGTAGCCATGCTGTATCAAACAAAACACACACAAAAAAAGCCAGTGTGATATTTCAAAGACTTTTTATTTCTGTAACTAAATCGCCTAAAATTAATTTCCATAAGCTTCTGCAGAAAAATGCTCAGATTTCTATCAGAATGAGCCTTCACTTGGTCTGAGATGCTGCAGATTTTCGAGGTTTACAAAAACAACTGGAAGGCAAATTACTCCAACCTTCCAATGCTTTACAGTAATCTTCCTTGCAACTTCAAGGTTTTTCATCAAGTAGCAGACGCAATTTCTAAACTGGGCTACTACAGAGATATCCCCTGGACAGAAAATACAACAACTGTTAGAAATATTGCTACTGAAAAGGAGAGGGAACCTGTTGTTAGAAGCCAATAGTCACAAACAATTCATACTGGCCCATAAAAGCAAAGCAGGTAGTGACCTTAAGAAAGTGGTGACAAAAAGAAAGGTTCATAGGACAGTGGGGTTTGCCTCAGAGAGGTCCAGTTCTCCCCATTTGAAAGGGGCAAGACATTAAGAATGTTTCCAAAAATTGCTAATGATTAGGCCAACATCCAAGCATGAATCTGGATACTGCTTACTTTAACAAATAAGAGTCACAGTGCTGGAGATTGAGAATGTTCTGCTGCTATAAACTGTATATTTACATCTTTTCTGAACATCTGTTAGCAGCTGGTCAGGGAGCACCAGCCCTGCTGAGAGCTGCTGTGGCTCTCCTTACCATCCCAGCTACCTGTCGGATGGATTTTGCAGGTTGAGTTCATACAGGACTCAGATTTAGAGGGTGAGGGGTTAATAGATGCACATGAGAACGGGTTTTTTAACTGAGAAAAGTATAGTGGTGGTTTCCAAATATTGTGACTTTGTTGTACAGTCATTACAGACCCCCTGATTTATACAAGGTTTCTGACAGATGAAACAGCAACAGCATTGTTAGTTCAGGGCTTGCTGTGCTATGTGAACTGTATCACAGAATCACTTGTGAAAGATGTGAAGGAGCTGGTGTTATGTTAACTAGTATTATGGAGCAATCTAATACTAATTAAAAGTGTTTGTTGTTGTTCTACAGCATTAAATTTTAATTAGAGTGCATAGAGATCTCTCTTGACTACTGAAAAATTAAATAATTATAGAATCATATTTTTGATTCTGGATAGAAGCTCCCATCTCACTGCATTGTCAATATCTTCAGCAAGCTTTGAAACATGTTAGAGAAAAAAAAAACAAAAAAACCCCAATAATGAAATTTAAAGACAATAGTCTTTATGCTAAGTGAATTCCTCTCTTGTGTTCTTTGCATTTTAAACTTGTTTTTGTAATCCACCCTGTTCAATTATTTCTGAGTTCTTAATCAGGGCTACCTAACTCCTGTGACGGATTGAATCACCCAGGAAATTCTCCATTGTTAAACAATTGTTAATTGTTTAACAATTAACTAAACTCATTTCTACTTCTAGCAATAAACATTTAAGACCTTTGAACAGATATGTGCCTCTGAACTTTTGAAAATGTAAATATGTATAACAAATAAGTTAGCTACCAGAAAATTCACATTTCTTGCAGACATCTAGAAAAAGAGTAAAATCACTTTATTTCACAGGTGTTTAAAAAACCAAAAGGCAAGGTATTTCTTAGTCTAGAGGACTTGTCACTCTAATTCTACTCTAAAAATGAAATAATGTTTTATTCAAAATGGAGGATTTATCAACAAACACATGGAAATTTACTGAAAGCTTCCAACTGTGGCTAGTTGGCAAAGTAACACATTTTGGCATTTTATTCTCCCTGTACATATGTTTCACTCACTTAAATGTCATTGAGAATTAGGATGCACATTCATCAAGGGAGTCTACCACTTTAGGACCAGATTTGTCATCCTTTATCTAACAAGTGGTCTCATTGAAGTTAGTGAGTGTAATCCTGATTCCAAAATAGTTCAGAGGAGTCAGTAAGCACACATTTTCAATGAGAACTGTGGGCTTGGATCACACTGTTTCCTGAGGAAAGAAAGGGTTGAAGTGTAGTAATCTGATATTACAGCTCCATCTTGATTTCTTGAGCTTATTTACCTAAATTCCTTGGGAGTTTCACTTGGACAGTCCTGTATTTCTCTTTGCTGTTCCCTTAGCCCTAATAGATTATGCCATTACTTCTGAGAACCCACTGGTTCTCAAATAAGCTTGGGCTTATTTTCAATTATGAGAGTGAAAAAATGAGAGCCACAGGTTTCCTTTTTTTTTTTCCTCTTTCTTGGAAAATTTATACCATTTATTGAACCCCCAAACTAGAAACCTTGTAATCTGCAACTGATGTGTATGTGTTCTGCTGCTAAAAAACAAAAATAGTTTGTCTTTAGCATGATAATTAAAACACTAAAACAATCATAGACTGTATCTCCTCAAAAATAATTTTACCAACTTTTTTTCATGTATAGGGACACTTCAGCTCCCCATATTTGAATAAGTGAGTTGTTTTCAGCCAGACAGTATAAAACAGGCTCTCAACTTGATGCCTGCTCTGTTAGCACACACTACCCAGCAGCATACAGACTGCCAGCAGCCACTAAAGGCCAACCTACAGCTTTGTTCTGCACCGGCAGACCAGTCCTCTAAGCCGCATGAAATAGTGATACAGTGTGAGAGACTCACACTGAGGAACTGCTTCAATAAAAAATAGGGTCTTTTCTGGCTTTCACTCAAACAGTGATGAACAAAAATATGGCTGCATATGACTCATATAGACATTGGGCTTTATTCTTCATTGCTGACAATGAATGTGAATGTAGCACACTGCTTAAAACTCTCCTAGGAAAACTTAATAATGCAACCAAAGTGCATCACTTTAGATTTGTCAGTCTCCTTTGCATCTTTATAGTGAAATGTTCTTATAAATCTGTCCTAGTCCTTTTTAATATGGCAGATAACACAATAGTATAAAACTTAGTTAACAAGAAATTTTACAGGCACCCTTTTTAATGCAATGAAATATTCCATTTTTTTCAGTATGAACTATCCATTCATTTTAATACAGCAAGTTGATAAATGCTTTATTTTTTTCCCCTCTCTGTTGCAAACAGGTAAATGGAAATGATAAGTCACTCTTTGCCATTTGGATTATCAAGAAACAAGAAATTAACAATTACTAATAGCATGAAGGTGTGTCAGGGAAAGTTTAGGTTGGATATTAGGAAAAGATTCTTCACCCCGAATGTGACTGGGCACTGGAACAGGCTCCCTAGGTAATGATTACAGCACCAAGCCTGACAGAATTGAACAAGAGTCTGGACAATGGTCTCAGGCACGTGGTGTGATTTTGGGGTTGGTTCAGGAGTTGCAGGGCCAGGAGTTAGACTTTGGTGATCCCTGTGGGTCCCTTCCAACTCAGAATTTCTATGTTTCTATGTTTCTATCATATAATGACATCATATTATTTCCTCTAGCCAGTGAACTTGTACAGATTATTTACAATTTTACCTGTGCATACTTTATCCATGGCCTAGGAAAAGTTTTTTCATTGATACAATGGTGTGATGATCCCTGGTGTGGTGATCTCTATTCAGGGGAAACAACTTACATCTAAACTAGTTATATCAGAGTGTTATACAGGCTTATCCTTATTCACACAGCAAACAGTGCTTCATTGCTTTCATATTTTGGATTCCTAACTTTACGAAAAAGCTGCCTTAATTGCTTTTTTTATTTATGGTACTTAAAGCATAGGTGGATGTGTGAAATAAAGATGTTAAGAACCTGTAGATTTTGATATTGCAATGTCCATATTGTATTAAGGGTATCCTGAATACGCTGATCACAGTTCTGTTCTTTAACCCCAGCGTGAAGAGGTCCTGTAAGAATCAAGGCAAAGGACTCCACACAGTAAGACAGTACCCATGGGAGTACAGCATTTCACAAAAATGTGTGCAAAAATATTCCCACAAGGTGATAACTTGATGCATGTTGACTTCCAGAATGATAATGTTGATGAAAGTTTTCCTGAATTGACAGAAATCACTTTGACTTTAAGCTCCTTCTCCTTCAGATGATACTGTAAGGTAGTATGTGACCTTTTAGGATATTTATGATGTGAACCGAACTGCCTTTAAAATTATAATCCTTCAACTGTCAGCATATCCTTGCAAAGTTCAATAGATTCATAAATAATGGAAGTTAATATTCCATCACTATACTTATGTAAATTATAAAGGCTGATATATATGGGTTGGAAATAAAAATACAATACTTTTTTCCATTAGTATTACATCAGGTTCAGATGCAAAAATATTCCAAGAGTCATATTCAGGATAAAATTTGTACTCTTGATGTTAGTGGCTTATCTTTTTCTTTCAAGAGAGTTCATTCTTGCATTTTCCAGTGTGCTGATTTAGTCCTCTTGGCACTTACCCAAATTCAAACGTAAAATAAAGCCTTGATGCTTCAGTAACATTTCCAGCCTCCTCTTTATCTCCATTGTATTGCAAATATTTATCCTTTGCTCTCATGCAGCCTCCTACTCAGAACAGTCTGCCAATCTTTTTAAAAGCTTAGGTCAGGAGATTCTTCTCAGCACAGCAAAGCTTTCTTGGAAACATAAGAAAGGTCATACAACAATAAGAGTAGCATCAACATTTTGGCAACAGGCCTTCATACCTAAATGGTTATGACTTCTATGAGCATAATCATTGGTTCAGTAATAAATGCTTATGGTGAGGGCAGTAATTTAACTTTCCAAAACCACTGGTGATTTTTCTAGGGAGCTTTGACTTGTGCAGGATGCAAAAGGTACTTTTTGCATGTGTTAGTGAGCATATATTAACGTGCTGTTTTTATCCTTTCTTTACAGAGTTGGGAACTGAGATCCAGTAAGATTAAAAATCCCCATCAAATAAAGGACTTCGTTATCCAGAAGTAAAGATCTGTAACTCCTAAACACCTGCCCCTCCCTAAATTGTGTTAGGCATACTAGTTGCCAGTATGCTGCATAAAGAATATGAGGTATGTTGTAATAACATTTAGAACTCCTACTATGCAAAAAATCAGCAGCATGTTGAGAACCAACACATTTAACAAGCCACAGGCTAGTCCCAAGCAGCAGGAAAACAGTGCATCAGTCTTGCCCCTTGGAGGTGCTGGGAAGCAGATTTGCTTTCCTTTCAAGAAATACCTTTTTCTTTTTCCTTTTCTTTTTCTTTTTCCTTTTCTTTTTCTTTTTCTTTTCCTTTTCTTTTTCTTTTTCTTTTTCTTTTTCTTTTTCTTTTTCTTTTTCTTTTTCTTTTTCTTTTTCTTTTTCTTTTTCTTTCTTTTTCTCTTTTTCTTTTTCTTTTTCTTCTTTCCTTTTTATTTATTCTTTCTGAAGCATTGACTGTAGAGAATGGGGCAGTTTTGGTCCATTTTTGTGATCCTCACAGCTGCTAATCTGCCGTCTTCCTGTAGTTCAAGAAGCAAGAGAGAGGAGAGGGAGGCAGTTACCTCTGCCAGCAGCTTCCCCCTCTGTTATGACAGGAGACCAAGGCAGACAGAAAACACTGCTATCAGAGGTGTCTGCTACAGCTGCTGCAGCACAGAACATGAACCAAAGCTGCAGGAAGGTGTTTGCTGCACCTGAGAAAAGGCCATACACAGGTGTTGACCAGTCAGAAGTGGATAAGCTGTACTCTCCCATACCTTGCCTTGCCTCAGCAGTCAGTCCTACATCTCTTTACTCATGAGGGAGCAGCACTGGGATTTATCCACCCCTGATGCAGGTACTCGGAAGTCAGCAGAGGTTTGATTAGGAAACACCTATATGGCAAAGCAGCTCCAGACTTCTCTTGTCACAACACAGTCCTTCTGTACTGCCAAAAATGCTACTCTACTGCCAAAAATTGTAAGCCAGCAAGTCACACTGGCAACATGACTTGCCTCTAAACTCAAATACGTTGTGAGAACTGTTCAGCCATTTACAATTGTCGCAATATCTTCTGTTGTTTTGAAAAGAATTTGGAAACTCAAGCAAAAGTAAGACAGGTCCAAAGGAAAATAAATTACTTAACTGGATGTAGGTTAGAATAAGTGGAGGAAATGATTTAGGTTTCATGGCCTGTTGATCAGACAGGAACAGCTTTCAGACCCTTTCACCAGTGGTTATAGACAGTTTTGGTTTGGGGATAGACTGGTAAACTTTTAGGGTGTTCAAAATCTTGAGGAACCCTCTTTCAAAGACTATCTGTACATGTGGGGGTTTTAGCTTTTCTTCTTAAAACACTCACCATTTTTATGTAAGCTCAGAGTAGTCTGAGCATCACTCCAGAAAAAGCTTATAGACAATGACTTCATTTCTTATTTACATTGTCAGGCACTGCCTATATCAGACATTTGAAAAAACCAGCTATTTCCTATCCTCAACTCAACCAAGGGCAATTTAAAAACTTCTTTAGGCTTTAAATATTCAATTTTATCCACAGTAAAAATCTCTTCTCCTTTTGACCATTCACACTGCTCAGACAGGGTCAAGATTTCCTGCTTGAAGATATTCCAGGAATTGCCATACCTTCTTACTCTCCAAGTTCAACTAGTGCCTGTTTACTGGGTGTTAAACAAATTTTCTGCTGTCTGAATTTAATCATCAACCTGGAACCTGCTCCATGAGGGCAACTATTTAAAAATCAAATTTTTTACTTTTGTAAGAAAACCCCAAGACTGGCAAAAAAAACCCAAAAAACCCAAAACCTGGATGCACCTGGGTATTTACCTTCCAAAGTGAATAATAAACCTGGTTAGCCCTGCAATACTTTACAATACAACAATAAAACTATCAGGTTTGTGATTTTCTGCAGGGGATATCAATCTCATAGCTCACATTTGAGAAGAGTTACTATTCAAAGAGGTATATAAAAAACCCCTGTAACATTAACTAGATGTCCATAAGGAACATAACCAAAAACTGTGAGGAATACAAAATAATATGAGCCTTTATTCCAAGTAGAACATTATGCTTTCTTTTCTTTTTATTAAATTTTCACTTCTTCATTTACGTACTTGTCACTACTTTCAAAAAGAGCCATTAATGCTCAATTATTAGGTGTATTTCTTATTACCACTTTTTCTAAGAACTGTGCCAAAACAGGCCTTTCTGTTTTCTATCTTTGCTGTCTTTTAGCAGTTCAACCAGAAGCATATACTTTCACTACAATTTTTTGGGTGTTTCTGACACATTTCATGCTCACTCCCTCTGAAAATACAACCTTATGGATACATCTGCTTTGCTGAGTTTAATGTACCAGAAATGCTATCAAAGCCAAAATTGGTACCTGGCCACAGGAGATGAGGTCTTAAGCTCTCCCAGGGCCAGCTCTGGAGAGGATTTCCTACAATTATTAGGGAAAACCTTGACATACAGAGGACTTCTCAGCAATATCCAAAACATAAAGCAGTTGCATGCGGTGTGAAAGGGTTTGGTACGTCGAGCTGTCCCATCCACCCTCTGAACTCTGGTTTTCTTTGTAAAGGAGCCCTAATGACACCTGCCACAAAGACAGCTAAGATTCCTGAGTCCTGGGAAGGCAAATTTCAGGAAAGCCTTCCACAAACACTTTGACTGAACAGTGTCACAAGTTCAAACCATTCCACAATTTAGCCTGTAAGTGCACGCCACAATTTTTCTATACGCTTTGTATAATACTGCCGGCCTCCATTGAGTCTTGTGAGAGTTAATGATTGCAACAGTCTTGGGAGCTTTAGAAAATTAAAAAGCTTTTAGGGGGAAGAAAAAAAAAGGAGTGAACTTTCTTTTCTCTTTGCAGAAGGGAAAACTTCAAATCTTCACTCACTTTTTGAAGGGTGTCTGGATGGATGCATCTCTTAAGCAGATGTACTGGAAGTAATACAGAATGACTGACTGACATTCAACCCATGACTCTGCAGCGTTAGTTAGCCTAGATTGCCTAAACCCTTGGTTTCACCTAGCTCTGGGCATAATTCCATTAATTCTGTAAACTCTTGTTTTGCTTTTAACAATTTTCAGTGATTTTTTTATTTGTTCTTCCACTGTGGCCACATAAGGTTATATTTGCGAGTTTATTGTATGACAAAAAGTCAACATCACCTTGCACTTACTTCCTTTGGCTTTTGCATGCTTTTTTCTTTTCAGCTTCAGTGTTTTATTAGAAACATAGATGTTTTTATTTGATTCACCAATCTCTTTGCAACTAAAGCCTAAACTGAAGAAGAGACATGATGAAAAGATCTTCAGTCTGAACAACTTAAAATGTGTGAGCTTCTATGGGTTAAATCGATATCTTACACATATTGTACTCATCTTTCAAATTGGAAGAGCATAAGCACTTTGTTAGTTTCTTATGTTTTGGTGAAAGTATCTTTAGGTATACATGAAAGACAAAGAATAACCAGATATACAAAAATAAATAAAACTATTAACTGTACATGTAAATTTTTTTTTCTCAATTTCTTGAACAATTCTTTTCCAAAGCCTAATTTTGTTCACAGCTAAAGCAAGGCAGAGTGATTTCTATCACTTGCTGCTATGCTTTAGTGCGAGAAAGAGCCCATTTCTTTCGTTCTTCATTACATTCATTCTGCATCATTTTCAGATGCAGCTGAACTGTCATAAAACTCTGATGCAAACAGCAGAATTGCTGCCTTGAGTTGTACACAAAGCTGGCCCTGCATGGCCCTAATCACTCCACACTAACTGCCTTCTGTTTCATATTCTTCTATGAACTCAGCTGAGGGGAGAAGTTTAATATGGTCACTGTGCAAAATGCTTCAGCTCCAGAATACACATCCATTCATAGATAGCAATTATAGTGGCTTAGGTGCACACTTTTTCATCTTTGCTATTTGTAATCCTACATGGCATATCAAAACCTCCTTTGCAAAGTGAAAAGTCAGGTTCAAAAGTTGCTTTGATGTGAAGACAAAAGGCCTGATTCTTCTTTTGGACTACTTTAAAGTGAGTCTGTTGAAGACCGCATTGGAATTCCAAAAAATAAGCTCAATCTTAATTTCTTAGCATTGTTAGCTTTACTTATTGTCTCAATTTAAAATATGTTCTCAAGAAAACAGTAAAAAACAGTCAAAGAAACAACTGCCATGGTACTTCCCTCCAGAAACTACTTCTGTCTAGAAATAACTTTATTAGTTTGCATTAATTTGCTTCAATTATTTAGTCTTAAACCCACGTATTTAAATATAATTATCTCCTGAAACCCTCACAGTACGATCAACATTAGTCACCAAGAGCTGCCTTTTTTTTTTTTTTTCCCAATGAGTAAGTTATAGAGATTGTTATTTTAAGTGAAGGAAAAGATGACTAAATTAATCATTTCAGGTTATGGAGAAATTCTTCACCCCGCACAAGCTCATGTGAAAAAAAAAACCAACTTTTTAGTTTCTCTGCAAATTGACAGGTTATCTGATAATGTCTAGAAAACCAGAATTTGAGGTAGGGTCTGTTCCTCCTGTACTGTGATCACACAGGACTCGCATGCTAAGTGGGCAAAGTGGGGTCACACCAGTGCTGCGGCTTTGATGTGCTTATTGCTCCCCAGTACTCAGTAAGCCCTGAAAGGAGCAGTGACTGCACCATGGCCACCCAGTCACCACTTCACAGCCACAGTTCCCTGCTCAGGAGCCTTCAGTGACTTTCAAAGGAGCACAAGGGCTGACCTAACACCTTTCCTTTAAAAGGCAAGACTTTTCTGTGCTCTGTGTTACCCTTACACTGCAATTTCCCTGCTCAACACAAACTTTGCCTTAAAGACTTGATCTGACAAGTACCTCTCCCATCTAGAAGAAAATGTGGTTTTGGAATTAGAGGGAAATGGAATGATAGGAAGGAAAGAAAAGCAGGCACAAACTCTAAAAATATATATAATAAAAAGAAAGTGTAAGAATCACATACGCAAAGTAAATTGTTGGGCACCATCTGTGGGCACTGACTTGCTAGTCATTTGTAAATGAAAGGAGATAATTCTGCCCAAAGAGGGGAGAATACAACACTGGGGGTGGAGAGCTGTGTGGGAGTTGTTGGTTGGTGTGTAACCAATTCTTTTGGACTTTCTATA
Source organism: Sclerurus mexicanus (assembly GCA_013396755.1). NCBI lineage: Eukaryota > Metazoa > Chordata > Aves > Passeriformes > Furnariidae > Sclerurus > Sclerurus mexicanus. Next base: position 1,000,040 of record VWZF01000985.1, on the reverse strand, counting down.
ACACATTTAATTCAGAAAGACAGAGACTATTCTCTGTCTTTCTCTGTCATACTCCCACAGAGTTTACATGGAAGTCCCACAAAGCTGAGAACCTGCTCTATAAAATTAGTGGATTTTCCAACTCTGCTCCTTTAAGCAAAACCAAAAGAACAACAACACTTACTTACTAGAAAAACAAGCCACAAGCATAAGCAAAAGCAAAGAAGCTACCACAAAGCTTGAACAATGCCTTTCTTCTGCGAAAGATGAAAAGAGAGAACTGACCAAGTTCTCCTTTCCAAAAAGGTAAAGAACACTTTTTTTCTTTTTTTTTTGGTGAAATCAACAGCAAACCAGGACAGGCTGTGAAAAAAATCCAGAGAGACCCTCCAGTTTCAGTAATTCAGTGACATCCAAACTATGAAATGAATAGATGGAACTGTTACAGCTGCTGTGTAACACATCTTCAAACAAAGGGATGTTTTGGAGTAGCTCAAAATGTTAATTGCTTTTTAGTTTAATCAAAACGAAAAATAAAGAACAAGATTTCTACCTGAAGTCGCAGAGTGTATTTCCCAATCTGTTAAGAAACAAGAGCAAATCTGAACTTAAAATTGCTGTTTTCTGCATTACCACACACTCTTACAACCAAAGAAAATAGAATATAAATGGAAAAAAAATCATGACAGCTACAAGTAGCTCAAATTTAAACCTCAGTGTGCCACTGGCAGAGCCCAGATTGTACTTATCTAGTTCAGCATTTCTAATTTTGAAATCGAGATCTAACATTTTAACATGCACTTGTATCAGAATGCTTGAGCCACATATTTAAAAGAGACAAACAATGTTTGAAAATGGGAAGACAGATCATTAGTAGACCACAGCCTAACCTAATGCATTTCCTCTCTCAGTGTCATTATCAACATGAGCCTCCAAAATGTCTACACATAGTAAAAATTCCTGTATGACTGCTATGTGGAAAGGACATTGTGGCTGTGAAATGCAAGTAAACATTTTTATGGATAACTGTGATGTTTCATCCCGAGTCTGGCACATGTTAGACAGCAACCTGTCTTAGGGAATAACCATTATAAAGGATCACTATGTAACTAAGGCTAAATTGAGACCAAATGACTGGTATCTTTTTAGTTTTTCTTTTTGCTGAGCTATACAAGAGCTTATAAATATTCAGTCTTGATAAAATACCTCAGTGAATCACTAAGAGCATGCTACCTCTTAGATAACCAAAAAGTCTCGTTATGACATGCCTGAATGTTTTCTTTCGCTGACAATTTAGAAAATCTATTGCAAAATCCAGAAAGAACAGGAGCAAATGGTAAGAAAACAATATTAATTGAATTTTCTATGTGTCTTAGAAAACCACTTATTGTTGCTGCCAAGCTGAGCAGGAGAATGCATGGTTCCAGTGGCTAAGTAGCAAAATGTGTTTTTCTTTCACGCAAGAGAAGATTTGATTATTTTAAAGTTCTGTATTTCTCAGAAGATAAGTACCTGAATTACAGACCAGTGGTGCTCTAGGACTATAACACTGCAGTGTTCACAAACAAGTTCAGCCTTCATTGACTAGCAATAGGGTTACATCAATAAGCAGCCAAGGTTGCCAAGACTGGTTAGGCTCGTTATGTTGACACAGCCTATTGCGTTCTGCTACAGGAAACTCACTGTTTCAGGCAGCCGAAACCATGATTTAGCTTCCAGTGCCATCAGCCTGAAGTGGCACTTGTTTTCTGGTCACAAAACGTGACCAGAAACTTTAACTTGAAAGGAAAAAGAGTTTTGGACTGCTTTGTAGTGTAGGAAGCTTTCCCCACATCTGGATAGGTGTTTAAAAAGACGTAAGAATCCCCCAGTACTTCATGTCAGTACATCATTTAATGTTATTACCTCCACCTTGCATTTGAGGCTTTGAGGGGAAAAGAAAGACTTGGTTGTGATTCACAAGCTGGAATATTTACTGTGATGAAATATGTTTTTAAAAATGAATCACCAGAATTCTGCCTACCCCTGATATTAATGTTACATTAGATGAAGTGCCATGGTACTCCCATAATTTGACCACTGTGTATGACTTGATTAGACAAGGTCCTGTATTGAAAGATCTATAATCTTGTGTTGTATCAAATGACTTGCATCTGCAAAGCTACAGTACAGGGAGATTTCAGTATGATTAGTGAATCAGATTTTTTTGCTTCTGGACTCTTACTACAGCAGGTGGTTCCAAAACTTCCTCTAAACTCTATTAAACATGCTCACCTAGTCACTCTTGATTTGCTCTCTGTAATCCTAAGGTATTTGTCATACAGCCAGCCCTCAAGTTTTCGGCTTTGTAAACAGCAGACACAAAAAAAAATGACAAGGAACATGAGGTGGCCAACTGCTTGATTCTAGAAAGAGTGAGTGGGAAGCAGAAGAGAAAAAATGTATTTAAACTTAATTAAAAGTAATTTACACTTCTAAGTCAAGAATTTGAGTCAATTCATCTGTCATTCACCTGCAAATCTTGGGGATTTTTTGCTTCTGAACCAGTAGATAGCATTTTACTTTCAGAATAGTACAGGCTGAAAAATAGAGACATTAAAGCCTAACCTGACAGAAACGAGTCAGTAGTTACACAATTACATTTGGCCACCAGTGGCAATGTGACAGAAGTGAAAAAAAGAGAAGCAGAGCACAGTCTTTCAAAACATCTGAAAATGTTAAAGGCTCTAAATTATACAGGGCTTTGCACTACTAAAGCTCATACGAGGCTTCTGTCTGTCACAAGGATTCTTCATGTCACATGTTTTCTTTTTAAAAAAATTTTCAGCACAGCCACAGCCTCAGCCTTTGCAGTGATCTTCTGTCAGCAGAGCCTGGGTTTCTTATCCTCAACACACCAACAATCCAGATAAAAGGCCCTACCCAGGTGCAGACAGGAGGCAGTCATGGGTTCAGCAAGCTCAAAAGAAAGGAACTGAAGTTTTTCAACTTTCACTCTCTCAGACTCATTAGCAATAACTGGCACCTGCCCAAATGATTATGTGAGAGGGGAAACCACCGTTCAGCACCCAGAGGGCTGGCAAGCCTTCTCCAGGGAATTGTCAGGAACAGCCACATTTACACCTGAAATTCAAACTCCAAAGATAAGTCAGTATAGCATTGTGATTGCACAGTCTCTGGGCTAGCAGAGATCTTAAACCTCCAATTTTTAAAGTCTATAGAGTCCCTTAGGTGTTCCAGCTAGCAGACAGAGGGCAATTAGAAAGATACCCGATTATCAGGCGAACCTAGGACTGCACCTATGTTTGCTCTGCTTGTTTACCTGCTTTTAGTAGTCTGCCTGATATCCTGGCATCGAATCTTGCTCAATACATGCAAATGTGTGTGTTTATATGGTTATGAGGGAGGAGTTATTGTAACCTACTGCCTTTGCCTGGTATTTTGAGTGCAAAGTGCAGTGAGGTGAAATAGGCAAGCCCAGGTTACTCCACCTCCATGAAGGAAGTGAATCGAAATAAAGCCAAATATGCAGAGACTTTTGAAGGCTCTGTGTTTGTAGAAATACCACAGACACAAGCTGGTAGTATCTCTGCCAAGATGCTTAGGGCCAACGTGAGGGCTGGCACACACAAATGTTGGGTGCTAGGGATATGTCCTCTCTGGCAAACATAAGCTGGAGCAACAAGCAGAGGAGTTATTTATTCTTGCTTTGAGCAAGTCCAAACAAAACTCCCAATTTGTTGGAGTGCAGAAAATGAAACCAAAATGCAGTTTGATGCTTATCCAATGAAATACTTATTATTTTTCACTGTATTTCCTTATACAAACATCACTCCTAGAAATCTAGCCAGTGTAAAACACAACATTTGTGTCTTGGCCTCCAGTTCTCTGGCCAACATAAAGCAGAAAGTTTTGGTAGCCTTCCAGAATATGAAATTCAATGCAGTGCTTGACATTGTGTGTGCTGATAGGCAAAAAATCCTAGTAGAAACTACTCCTGCATAACTACATGGAGCAGCACCAGCTTTCCAGAGCTGTTTGCTGAGGGCTGGCGTGACCAGGCTCAGAATTGAACACGAGCAACTGGGGGAAACTTCTGGTCTTCCTGGACAGCAGGAGCAATCTACATGTGAACTAACCCTAATTAAAAGACTTGGAGATGTCACATGCCAGTGAAAAAGCTGGTGACAAGCAGTAATCTGACTGATGTGCTCTATTTTGCACACAATAACTCTGTACAGTGGGCTATGAGGGACAGGGGCATGGGAAGAAGAGATGCAAGATAAAACAAGGAGGCCCTGTCAAGGGGCACAGTTTTCTTTATGTTGTTGCTCAGTGGTATTTTACTTTCCAGCATTAGGCAGGGGTGGTTGAGTCACACAAGGAGTTGCCAGGGCTATACAACAAACCATCAGCTCACCTGCAGCCTCTATAGCTGGGGATTTTGCACTCATGGCAAACGCTAGCAATGGATATTGGAAAAACATTACCCATCAGAAACCAATGGCTGTAGAATGTATTCAATATACTCATCTGTAAAATGGGTGTTAAAATAGTTTTAAGCGGACAGTTAGGAGTTGAAGGGAAAGGCAAAAAACTCCAAATGAGTACATCTGGACTTTCAGTTTCAAAGGGAATATTATATGGCTGCAAACTGCAGGAGCAAGAATTCCTTTGTCTTATTTATTCACATAAAGTTTTCCAAATGTTTTGGTGTTTGTTTTCCTATTCAGTGTGGAAAAAGACTCTTAAATTATGACAGCAAACCTTTTAAATGTCCTTGAAAGCACAGGGATTCAACAGCCCACAAAGGGCAAAATACATCTGCCAAACTTTCTATTTTTACCTCTTTTAAGCTGTTTTAATACCACTTCACTTGGGAAAGAAGAGAGAGCCCCTTTAACTGTTAATAATATACTATTCTGCTCTTTTGATTCTTATGTTTTGCTTCTAATTACCTAAATGTCATGCATGCCTAATAAATTGGATAAAGGGTATTGATTACTGCTCTGGTTTTTGTAGTTAAACCATGGAGTCAATTAATCTGCATTGTATATTTGGGAAGATAATCAGTTATTAAAATTGAAAGGAGGCAGGCAAAATTAAGCTGAAGAGTATTTCAGTAGATGAGTCCCTATCTAGTATATGTTCACAAGACTTTCACAGGGTTGTGTTTCCAAACACTGGAAATTATTGGAGACCTTGAGGAGATGGTGGGTTCATGTTTTAGCCGTTCTTGCAAACACAGCTTAGTTTATCAAGCTTTGTGGGGTTTTTTAAAAAAATATAAAAAAAGATACACAAAAAAATGCTAAACCCAAACCCAATGAAAAAGCACAACACTTGGAGCTGTTGATATGAATGTATATATACCTAATTTTCTCAAATGCAGTCCAAGATAGAACAGGGGAGGGGTGAAGCCATAATGTTTTACCAGTGCCTTTGATCTCTAAATACCACATGGCTGTGAAAGTGTGCCTAGAGAGGGGGCTAGTCCAGCTGAGCCATCAGCATAGCTGGTGTTGGGGCTGCCCCAGTCAGTGCACAGTGTGCATGGCCAGAGCCTGAGCACCACGGCCAAGGCCCCAGTCGGGTCTCTCCTCCTTGACCCTGGGGGAAAGGTGCTGGTGGGGTTGGAAGATCCATGGTTGAAACACTTCAGGATGTGGGGTCAGGCAGAGTCTTTCTCACTGGCAGGTAGGTTGGGAGCTCTGGACAGCCCCAGTGTGGCTGGGACAGAGGAAAGAGGAAGGGAATGTGCCTGGGGTGCTCCTTCAAGGACAGAGAGCCCCCACTGAGCTAAGTATGTGAACTCTGCCTTAAATGAGGCTAATGCTTTCCTGTCACAGGGAGGGAGAGTGAAGATAAACATATTAAAGATGTTCACTTACTGCAGCGCTGGCGGCTATATAAGCCAACGTTGGCTGCATAGATTAAATGCCAAAAAGCCCTTCAGCAATGATTAGTCTGTGGCTGCACCGACTGCTGCTTCAGCTGTGATCATAATCACCTCCCTCCGACCGCGTACCACCCCTCGTCTGCTCTTCAGTTGTTTCTCATATTCTGCTTAGCTATTGCTTTAGAAGAGTTTTACAATGAGCTCTTCAATGTGTTTGTACAGCGCATACACAATAGGGCCCCGTCCCTGGCTGAGACCTCCAGGCACTAGAAGAGTACAAATGCCAGTAGCAATTGCACACTTGTTGAGGATTCAAGTCTCTCGCTGGAGAAAATGTGATGGCAGGCAGAGAATGACAAAGAATTGGGCTTGTTTTCTGCCTTCCTTTTCAACTTTTCTTTGATAGCAGCACTTGCTTCTTTTTCAAGGAATATGGCTATTAGTGCACTGCATTTGTTTTTCTTTTCACTCTCATATTTTGTGATTCTCTAAAATAATCTGAAGGAACCTGTAAATCTTTAATCTTGATACAAAAAAATTTTATGATTTCAAGAATAATTTAAAATAGATATTTTCAGAGGAAAATAGCATTCTTAACTTTCAGCCTGAATCAGTTGGTAGGACACACAACAAAGTATTTGTGTTGTTGTCATCGTTAATATATACAATGATTCTGAGAGAAATCATCCTTCTGGTCTTAACAATTTCTAAAATACTATGGGGTACTAGAAAAGGATTTTCTTCTCCAGACTCCTTTAAAAACTGTAATATTTTTTCTTCAGTTAAGGGACTATGTCTAGAATCCTTTTATATATTAGCAAATTCTACAAGTCAGAAGGATTGCACTTTCTAATTGAAAGCAAATGAAAAACAGCAGTAAAGGTCATTTTTTTCTTCAGGTTTTATTTAAGCAAACAGATAAAAGAGAAAGGTGATTCTGAAACTGTGAAGTTTTGTTCAAACTTACTTTTCAGTTTCCTGACTTGAGCATAAACACACAGACAGTTCTGGTCCCATCCTTATGAAATGCTGTGTAAGCGATTCCACTTCCCTGAGGAGGAACTGGATCCAGATCCAGGGTGGACATAGCAGCACCACTTCCACAGACCAAGACCACTGAAGAGCACACATTGGAGGGCATCTCTGGATCTCCTCTGGTCCCACCTCCCACTCAATGTAGAGTCATTCACCTAAGTCAAGCAGCAGCCAAACTGTGAAAGCCTCAAAGGATGGAGACTCCACAGCTTCACTTGACCCAACTTCACTCTTTCATCATCCTCCTGGAGCCCTCTCTGTAGATAAGACAATCTAAAATACTGATTATTTGGTTGGGTGGCATATTTTTTATCAGCTAGCTAGTACATATGTGTACAAAATCAGTATAACCAACAATTTAAGCAGATAAAAAAAAGGTTTGTAGAAGCTAACTAGTCTCTTTTTTCTTATCAGTAGTGGATTTTTTCTTCTATAAAATTCTCTTCTACCTTAGGACTANAGGGGAGGGGAGGGGAGGGAAAAATCACAGCCATATTCATGTAAGAACTACTCTTAATCATTTATTTCTGGGATTAGTCTTTTTCTAACTCTCCCAAAATAACTTGGGTTTAATCACTGTTGCAATCATATTTCCATTGTAAGTATGAATGGGAATGCTGAAGGGTAAGAGTCAGTAAGGCCTGAAGGGTTGTGCCTTGGGCTTAGGCATCAGAACAGCTGTATCCTGTTCCTGCCTCTCCTGCCTACTCTGTGAAGTACACCCAAGCTGCTTCATCTCCTCATACTTTTCATAATTTCTTTTTTTTAGGGCCTGAGTTTGCAAAAAACATAGGAAGACGTGCAAGATTGGCAACTTCATTGAAAACTCTCTTAAGGGAATTCTTAAGGGAATATTGTCTCTCCCCGCAGTTCTCCATGCCTCTAACTCTACCATGAATGTCACTGAACCTCTCAAGGCTATCCCCTAAAACTAATAACTAAAGATAAAACTGAAGGGTTCAAAATCAATACTTCAAAAAATCAGTTTCATCTCATTAATGGTCCCTGCACCCCTTCTACTTCAATTAGGATTTTCTTCACATATGTTAAGGTTCATTAATTATCATACTCCAGGATCTTGGCAGGCAGTTTAAAAATAATCACGTAGCCTTTGGAGCTTTGGTTTCAGAGGATTAGTTCATTATATTCTGAGGTTGGTGTATAACTATTGTGCTTGTGTAGTCTGACAAACACAAGAAAAAAAAAGACAAATGTTTAAATCAGCTTTTTTTCTTCATTCTTTTTGTTTCAATGTATTTTCATTGCTACTTTGCTGTGAAACCAGGTGGTCAAAGATTGCCAATTGCACTGTCAGATGTCATGGAAGCTTAAGCAGCCATATTAATTGCTTTGTGACATATAGACATACATTAAAATCAAGATACTGAAAAGTATTACTCTGTTGTTCACCTAACTGATGTGCTACAGATATTTAGAGAAAAAAAAATCATGCTTTCTACACACATAGGCATAATGTAAAAAGCTGGAGGAAAACACAGCAAAAACAACAAAAGATGAATTTTCCTCTTTTGAGAATAAACAATTACAAAAAATTCCAGGCTGCTCCTAAAAAATACAGCCAAGATTCTTATAGCAGTGTTATGTAGTGGATTACAATTCCCATTACCAGTTTGGCTAGATTTTGACATTATTAATTTCTATCTATAGATTGCAGATAATATGTTATAAAAAGAAAATCTAACAAAGGAGGTCATGATATTTGGGATTATGAAGAGGAGAAGGAAAGCATAGGCAAAAGGTAGTGGGTGAAAGCAAAACCAAACTGCAAAACTGCTTTTTTTTTTANAAAAATAAAAGAAAGGAAAAAAGAAAGGCAAGGCAAGGGTAAGGCAAGAGCAAGGCAAAAGGCAAGGCAAGAAAAAGGAAAAGCAAGGCAAGGCAAAAGGCAAGGCAAAAGGCAAGGCAAGGCAAAAGGCAAGGCAAGGCAAAAGAAAAGGGAAAAGGAAAGGGAAAAGAAAAGGGAAANGATTGGCAACTTCATTGAAAACTCTCTTAAGGGAATTCTTAAGGGAATATTGTCTCTCCCCGCAGTTCTCCATGCCTCTAACTCTACCATGAATGTCACTGAACCTCTCAAGGCTATCCCCTAAAACTAATAACTAAAGATAAAACTGAAGGGTTCAAAATCAATACTTCAAAAAATCAGTTTCATCTCATTAATGGTCCCTGCACCCCTTCTACTTCAATTAGGATTTTCTTCACATATGTTAAGGTTCATTAATTATCATACTCCAGGATCTTGGCAGGCAGTTTAAAAATAATCACGTAGCCTTTGGAGCTTTGGTTTCAGAGGATTAGTTCATTATATTCTGAGGTTGGTGTATAACTATTGTGCTTGTGTAGTCTGACAAACACAAGAAAAAAAAAGACAAATGTTTAAATCAGCTTTTTTTCTTCATTCTTTTTGTTTCAATGTATTTTCATTGCTACTTTGCTGTGAAACCAGGTGGTCAAAGATTGCCAATTGCACTGTCAGATGTCATGGAAGCTTAAGCAGCCATATTAATTGCTTTGTGACATATAGACATACATTAAAATCAAGATACTGAAAAGTATTACTCTGTTGTTCACCTAACTGATGTGCTACAGATATTTAGAGAAAAAAAAATCATGCTTTCTACACACATAGGCATAATGTAAAAAGCTGGAGGAAAACACAGCAAAAACAACAAAAGATGAATTTTCCTCTTTTGAGAATAAACAATTACAAAAAATTCCAGGCTGCTCCTAAAAAATACAGCCAAGATTCTTATAGCAGTGTTATGTAGTGGATTACAATTCCCATTACCAGTTTGGCTAGATTTTGACATTATTAATTTCTATCTATAGATTGCAGATAATATGTTATAAAAAGAAAATCTAACAAAGGAGGTCATGATATTTGGGATTATGAAGAGGAGAAGGAAAGCATAGGCAAAAGGTAGTGGGTGAAAGCAAAACCAAACTGCAAAACTGCTTTTTTTTTTATTGCTGGGTTTTGTTTTTTTTAATCAGGTTTGGAGTTTTTTTGTTTAAAAATAGAATACAGACATTTTGCCCAACTTCAGTACACAGACATCCCCATGAGTACTGCTGTTGCTCTTCTGCCAGAATATCAGATACCTCTTGCAGCTCTTCTTCCTCCTCTCCATCTCCTGTGATCTGTGATTCATCCTCCAGGGAGGAAAAGTGGAAAGGGTAGAGCAAGGCTTGGTAACTGGTATGGACTACACCAGAAAAGAGATGCAATGTCAGCAATATACCCAGGAAAAACACCCTTAGCTAACTCACATAGCTCTAAAGAAAGTGTACTGCCAGAAGGTGGGAAAATACTGTAGGTGTTTTGCCTTCCAGCAGGTCTCCAAGATACCCAGCCAGCAGAGAAGGAGGCCCTGGCTCTGGGCACTCAGCTCTGGTCTTGGCCTCTCTCTGCAAAGACTCAAGGGCATCTCCAAGAATCTTCATTCCCATGTTTCTTATCAAAAAAGTCACGATAGGGACATTAAATCAAAATTTAAATCACTCATTTCCTCCCATCAGGACTTCTTAACCATCTTTATTCCTTTATAACCAAACAACAGTGTGATGAATGGAGATATTGTGGCCTGGGAATAGAGCCTGCTATCTGTCTGATGTTAGGCAGATACGAGAATCTAATGTTCTTTTGGAAGTACCACCCTTGTTTATCCCACAGGATTAGCAGAGTCATCTGTGGGGGAAGGGGCTGCCCCACTTAGTTGACTGAGGCTTAGGAATGCAAAACTTCACCAATTAAAAAAATCCTATAAACCAGGACAAATTCAGTTTTTATGAAAGTCCATTTTGAAGAGCATGTCATAGGATGTCATAGGAATATATTTAACCCACCACATCCTCACCTGGAGCAGGTCTTTAGTTAATAGAAATATGCTGAGTGTCTGGCTCATGATACTAAATTATATTACATTTTTCATTCCAAAGAATTGCAAATTACTTTACAAATTATATACACAGCCTGCCTAACCACTTTAAAGCAATTGCTGATAGGGACAAGATCAACCAACATAAAATGCTGGCAGGCGAAATGTAGGTTGTAGAAATGTAGCTTGTGAAGCTGTGCCTGGAGTGACCAAGATTCAGTTTGATAACTTATGTAACACTAACAGGTTGCCACCTAAAAAGTGACTATCACTGCATGGTGTGATGCACTGAAGAATGTAGAGGTGACCAGAGAAAATGATGATTGCAATTTTTAAAGTTCTTTCTGTATATATCTAAAAAGGATACATCTTTACCCAAAAGTTACCACAAGGTGCATTCTTTGATTTTCAAGATCTCACATGAAAAAAAGCCCATGAAAAGTAAATTGTATGAGATTCACTATCTGTATCCCAGAATAGTGAAAGATTTGGTGAATCTCATAAGACTGAAAGCATTTGAGCATTTTAAACATGATGCTTAAAAGACTAAACTATCCCCTCTGGGAATGAGTTAATGTTTCAATTCCATTTCACTTTAAAAATGTCCTACTGGCATGATAAGCTAAAGGCATAATGCCAGAGCCCAAGGAAAGTTTACATGTTCCAACATCACAAGGAAGCACTTTCCCAAATTCACTCCTACAGCCACTGGAGACCAGAGAAACAGTTCCCCAGCTCCTGGTGTTGACCAGGCTGGATGCTGTGACTGTGAGGTGACTCTAAGGTGACAAACGGGATCCCTGAGGCTGAGAAAACTGGGAGGCAAACCCGAGGATTTCAGTAAACAGGATATCCATTCTAGAGCTGTAAGAGACTAAGAAGGAGCAAGTGCCTTGGATGAAATCAGCTACTAGTTTTCTGAAGGGGAGGGAATAGCTGAAGGACTGAAATACTGTTTTAATAGTGGACTTTCTTTGAAATCCATCTGTTGCTGCTTGGGGGGAAATCAGAATGCTGCATTCTCCAAGGGAAAATCAAGTTGTTTCCTGACAGAGGCGAGGAAAGTGGGGCTGAATTGCAGTTTTTTCCTACTGAACAAAATGTTCAGTGGTTCCTGTGTCTCACCTACTCCTACTGGCCAAAGGCACTTCTTTCTCCAGGTAACCAGTGCAGAACTGGAACCTGGCTATTGCTCTCCAAAGCCTGCAGCGACTACCACATTTTCTGAAAATACCAGTTACAACTCCCTAGTTAAAATTAGAGATATGTTAATTCGTCCTTTAAAAATTAGCAACTTCATGCAAATTAAAAAACAGATGTCTGTCTTCACTCACTGCTAGTTAGTTTATGCACTTATTCTTCACACAACCTGTTTTACCATCTCCCCAGCGCCACAGTCTCCTAAAACACAGCTCCACCACTGATCACAGGGCAGCACTGGTGCCTTCCACTCCCCCTTTCTTTGTGCTAGGCAGCTCTGTAGCTTGGCAGTGATCATTTCTGTCGTTTTATTATTGTTTTCTTTAGTGAGGTGCCAACCTCTGATGATTTGAAATTCTGGGCCTGACGCCAATCCTCTGGGCTTTTAGAAATTCACTTGTCACCAGTGTAAACCTTAGGCCACTGTTGTGGACAGGTGACAAATTCTCCCTATTTAAGGTTGTAACCAGCTCTCAGTGTACGTGTTGTTAGTACAGTGTATGCATGTAAATCAAACTGCGAGCAGTGAGGATAAACACTGACACTGCTTGACAGTGCTTGATGGTGTGGGGTCAGTGATGCAGACAGAACAAACTTTTTCCGAGTTCCTTTATCACTGAAAATCCACAACCCACCCATTTTTGTTTTAAAGTGCTACATTGGTTTTAGGTAACAAATTTTAAATGGCTTTACAAAGATCCTTGCTTAACAGTAGCTGCAGTGCTGCTTCATTACTGTCTGTAATACCCCAGTGAATCACAGTACCTGCAGAAAAAATGACAATTCCCCTTTGCAGAATATCTACTGCAGGAGGAAAAAGTAAGCTTAGTGGAAATATAAATAATAGATTCTAATAGTCCCAGCTGTTCATAAATAAGGAGATATATACAAACATGGTCTAGTGAAACAGGCACATTTCTCTCCAAGACTGACTTGCTGGATGATTTTGAAGGAAACACTCTGTCACTTTTTGGCTCAGTTTACAACTATGAAATATAAACTGATATGATTCTTACCACTCAGTGTAAATAAAATGCTTTGAGAACGCAAACACAAATCAGTATACAAATGCTAATATATTGTTTTCTGGCCACATCAACATTCTGCACATGCAACCAGAGAGTGAAGATGAATTTTTGTTTTTTTTCACATCTGTGCCACCAGCGGAAGTTTTGCAAGCCAGATTAGGTCCTTGGGGACATAAGTGCGTTCCTACTGCTCCTGGTGTGTTTGTATAATTGCAAAGTGGCTTAAACTACTAAGAAATTCAGCTCATGGGTGTACAAAAAATAACAGCCATCACCTTACTCTGTTAGCTGCGTGGTTCTTCAGTGCGAAGCAAAGGGAAAATTGCACCCAAAATACGAGAAATCAGAAGATAAATGATTCATAAAACACAGAAAGAGTTTGCAGCCTTATCAGGATGGGAAGAGACCAGCTCTGCCTGGAGAAGCTATTGGCTTCTACCAGCAGAGTATTTCTGCTAATTCTGCTTGTTAAGAAATTCTTCTCAAAATAGCAAGAGGCTTCACTTAATTAAATGTTAGCAGGTCCTTGCATAATTTAAATTTCATTTTGGTCAAAAGTCATCTAAGAACCCTGGAATACTGTGGCAGGGCTGCGTGCTAAATTCTGCCTTCATTTATATGGCTGCAGTTCCATGGAGGTCTACAGAATACTGTGTGATGATTAGGTCTTGTTAAATTCATTTAACATAGGAGATGAAATATTGGAAAGCTGAATAACTTGCCCAAGGTCAGTGACACAATGAGGAGGTGAATTACCAGCAAACGACGAGTTCTATTTGCTTGCTGAGTTCACTAGACTCGTTGAAAATTTCATTTCTGCTCTGCTGACTCATGGGTGTGGCTGCAGTGTAGGTCACAGAAGTCTTTCTAGGGACGCTGCTGAATCACATCTTCCTGTCTGGGCCTATTCTGTGTGTGCATTCAGAAAGCATTGCCAGCACTGGTCACGGTGGGAGCAGCTGTTCAAACTGAAACACGACGCTGTTCTTGCTGCCATCAAGCACCACAGTTTTCCTATTAGTTAATAAACAGATAGTCTCCTCTAAGCTTAACCACAAAAATGTCTTTCACTTAAGGAACAATTCTTTTCAATAAAGATAGCAAAACAAAGTTAGAGGTGTGTATTTACACATACTCTATTAAAACAAATAATTTGAAGGTTTTAATGCGCTCTTTAATTTTGAAGTGCACAGCTTTTAAAATATTTTTAGAGTCTGTATGACTCAGGGAATAGTAACAGTGTCTATGTACTTTTTTTTTTTTTTCCTCCTAGTATTCCCCTCCAGCCTAAGGTCATACTCCTGCCAAGAGTTAGACAGCAGAGGACTTGGCATCAGCTCTCACTAAGACTTTTACAGGCTTATGCCTAGTGAGTAGTCCTATCAAAGCTAACAGGAATGCTCATATTGTGAAAACTTAAGCCTTTGTTAAACATCCAGCAGATCAGAGACTACATCAGCACTGGTTACTGCTGACTAAATACAGGAAAAATATAAGTGTTAGAAGTAATCTGGAAATATAAAAACAACTTTGCAACAAAAGTCAGACTATATTTTTGCAGTGCTCTAACCCCTTGTAAATGACTGATCCATTTATATATGTATATAAATGAGTGAAATACATTGTTGACAAAAAAGTGACCTCTTCACACCCATGGTGATAAGAGATGTGTATCTGGCTACATGGTTTTCTATTCCCACAGTAACAATTCTTGAGTTTTTTCTCATGGCACTGACACAGAATGTTCAAATTAAGAACAGCTTTAAGATCTAATCTTTCTTTCATTAAAGAGAACTTGGTGGCAAACATTTTAGAAGGCTTATGGCAATTTCTTCTTCGAAATTTCTGTTCAATCTTATCAGCATTTTGAATAGAGATCTTCTACAAAATGTTTAGAATATGTGGTAGACAATGGCTTGATGACACTCTACCTCTTTTTTTATTTTTTACAGGATATTTTTGAGCATGTTAGAATCGATCTGTGCCCTCTGGGGAACTTCTGCAATTTTTACTTCTGGATTTATAGCTTCGAAGCATTGTGCAGATAAATGGATTGAAGTCCCATCAGGAGGTGACGTATAAATTGATGAGGTCAATATTGCAAAATACGTAAGAACATGAGAGCATTTTATTTGATAGGGCTACTCTAGAGTGCAGTATATCTGTGGAAAGGCCTGACTGGGGCTCCAACAGCAGTCTTGGCTAAGAGAGGGTTGCCACACTCCCTCCTAGGCCTGCAGAAAGCTTCTGGCCTGCTTCTCCAGCCCAGAAAGAAAGAAGTGTGTGACTGCTTTCAGGATCTAAGAGCAGCAGCCTTTCCCACAGGCATCTCACCTCAGTGAGAGCAAAATGGCATTTGCTACAAACTTGAAAACGATGCTGGTAAAGGTCATTCTTTGCAAAACTGCATTCTTTTCAAAGATGACCTACACACGAAAAAAAACCCCACCCCAAAACAATTAATGAAATGGTGAGCATCACAGCAAAACCAAAATATGAACATAAACACAGGGTTGGCAGTTTTAATTTTTTTTTTAATTTCTGTGGTTCCTTAGCATTTTGGAGCAAAGGCTGTCATGAGAATAGAAGACGTCCCCCCTAAATGTCAGAGCAAACACTGCTTGTAACCTCCAAAGAAAAATCTTTAGACACTAATATGCTTTTAAAAACGTTCAACACTACCAGATAAATAAAAAATTCTATAAGAACTTTCTATTTTTATATTTCATGAATCAGAAAGGTCACAAGCCCAATCTAAAAAAAACATGCCTTGCAGGCACAGAGGATAAAATGCTGAACATGAGATGTAGTTTATTAGAAAACATTGCACATTACTTGTCACAGAAATATATTCTTAACATAATAAAGCAAATCCGGGAGAGATTTGCCACCTGATTTTACCCTCTCTTACTTCACCATTAGATGCTCATTCTTCCATTTCTTACTAGGCAATTTTAAAAGCATCTCTCTGTCACGTCCATGCTATTCTCCTGATCTTCCATGCTGAGCTGATCCATTTACTGAACTTGAAGAAGCAGAACTCCCTCCTCTAAGTTATCGAGTACATATACCAGTACCAGCAGGAGACAGGCAGAGAAGAACAGTAGGATTTTAAAGAGGGGGGGAAGGAGGTCTGAAAGTAGTAAAGGACTGAAAGGAGAATATTTGACAAGCTTTTGACATCCAGTAGACCTGAAAGAAAGTTAATAACTAGAGAGAAACAAGGAAAAAAAGCATTTGTGGGTAGAGAAGGTCATTGGGTAGACATTAAGTTTTGAACATGTTAGGGCCAACTAGGGAAAGGAACTGGAGACAACAGGCATGAGTGGAGATCTGAGGAGAAGTACAAGGAGTGGAGGTGAAGTATTAATAGCTGTACATTAAAGGTCAAATCCTAAAGAGTGTAGTTAGAGTTTGGTTCTTTCATTTATAATTGCTTAACACTGATGTAACTCTACTGACTTAACTATAGCAACCTTCATCATCTGACTTTGATTGTGTTGTTTTTGTTTTTGTTTTTTTTTTAAATAAAGCCAATTATTCCTATTTCAAACTATCAGATCTACTGATACTCTGAATTGGATTTTAGCCATAAGCTGGAAGTCAGGAAGTGCAAAAGATATTCAACATCTGTTAATCTTGATTGCTCTGGCTAAAGACAGAAAGAGAGGGAGGGTTGAATCCCTCCACATATTTCTGTCCTATTAGTTTCATACAGTTTTCTCAACACTAGTGAGACAGGGAGAGCTGAGCATATCCATTCTTATTCACATGTGGATAGAGCATGTAAACACTCATTCTCCCTTACATATAATGACTGACTTTCAGTGAAACTGGAGTAAAACTTCAATAGTTCTACTGGATCAAGGAGATGATCTGACTCCAATTATTACAAAGGCAAGAGATTGTAGCCTACTGAATACAAAAAAGTGGAAAATTACCAGCTTAATAAGTAACGAAGCAACAGAGGCAAGATATTATTGCTATGAAAACTTTAGCTTTAATATTCACTGGTTTCAACTCTGAGTTTACAGAGTTAAGGTGACATTATCCCCAGGCTTTTGACATGAAAGGTCCTGCATCACTATCATCTTTTGTGATTTTCATGCCAGTCAGCAGCTTTCTCACCAGGACTCCACCAGACCCCCTTAGTCTATCCTTTCTTAGCCTCCTAACAAGAGCTGAGCTCATTTAACATCTGTCACAGACACCATGCTTACACACCCAAGTCAGCTTCTTTACACTGCAGATTATTCTGTGCAGAGCACACCAGCAGATGCTGCTTCCGGCCCCCCACCTGATCTGTGAGAAGTATCTGGAGCATCTCAGCTTGGCACTGCACGCTGTGGTGGAGACATACTATTGCCTGCTTAACAGCCTATGCTACTTCCATTGTCCTAAAATGGAGTTATTTTGCTTCCTTACAGGAGTGCTGTAGGGATAAAGTCACACATGCTACTGGAGTACTCAGCACAGGAGAGAAGCCACACAAAACTCCTCCACGCCCCTCTGTGGGTAGTGCAGGCTGAGCTGACTCCTCCATGCACGTCCTTCTGGCCTCCCCATATTCTCCCTCCCTTCCAAGCACAAGTCAAGCAGTTTGAACATGGTGGAACTGAAAAAAAGAAGGATTACTCCCAGTCAGATTAGTGGCTGTTCAAGCATATAGTTCTAGAGGAATGTGCTATCTGAAGAAAGGGAGAAATTACAAGGTGGTGAGAGGGCAGGAATGGAGAGTAGCTTAATTAAATTAACTGAGGGAATATTTACACTTTTGCAATTCTGTAGAGTAATCTCCCATAGGAAGTAATGAAAACCTCATCACTGAGCCATTTTAAATGAGTTGGAATAGCTCTACACTGAGCAACACTGTGGGGGCTGTGGACTGGTTTATGGTTCCCCTCTTTATAACTAAGCAAGCACACTCTCCTTATATCACCATGGCATGAACTGTGGAATAATCCAGATCAACTCTGAAATGTATTTGACTTTTAAAACCTGTATAGATACTTATCGAAACAAATTAATATGATTACCAACAGGATTAATGTACTATTGTTTGCCATTCTTCTGTTTCCTGCATTCACACAATATAAATGTTAATTTAAAACTTTTGGCTCAATGCTGAAAGTATTTTGTGATGTGGATTCCCCATGTACACACATACCTGTAGAAAGCTTTCCCATAACTTTGCATAGTACTAAATATTTCTTATCTTGTCTAATCCTAGCAAACCTTAGGTAAAACAAGACCTTTATGGGTCAAGATCCTTTGCATTCTCTTATTGTGCATCTTACTATAGACATTTCTATGTTAAAAATTGAAGTATTTCAGAGGATTTGAGTTGGCATTGCACAACCCCAGGGACACAGCCCATCTTGGATATACCCCAAAAGGATCCTCTGCAGAAATGATGAGAACAGCTGCATCAGAGGCCACCATTTCACTTCATAATTACCCAAGTTGCCTCTAATACCTAGTGCTCCAGTTGTGGAGTAGCTTTTTCAAGTGGTTGTCCTCTCATCTATGTAGGAGTTAAGTAACAAGGTCTAAATATGTAGGTTTTGCATAGTACACAGGCTTACTCACCTCAGACGAGCTAATTGCGTTGCTACTGTGCAGAATTAAATCCTGTAGCTTACTATGATAATTTTACTTTATTCATAAATATCTTGAGTCTATAGAGAGAAAGGATTAAAATTGAAAGGAGAAAGAAGGGTGTAAATGGTATTAGGAGGAAGACAATAGTTACTGGACCCACTGAAGTTTTTCCTACTATTTCTATTAGAGACAATATTATGCTTCACTTCCTATTGGAAAATTATGTTTAAAGTTTCCATAAAAAACATCTGCTGCATTCCACCCCAGCACTGGCAGTTGTTCAGTGATAGATTAAATCACTCATTCCATATATGCTAGTAAATTTAGTCTCCCTTCTTCTAAAGTTGTTATTGACCATGACTTATTGAAGGACTCATTTTGTAAAAGTCAATTTCTAACTTTTTCCAATTTGACTACTCTTTACAAGTAAATAGTTTTTTCTTTCTCTGTCATTTGCACCTTGAATGCAAAGGTTGCTTCCAGACACACGGTGTTTTGGAAAATCAGGCCACCAGACTTTCCCAAACATAACAGAACATCTATTTTAATCTTGGCTTGTGATGATGATGCAGACAATATTGTTCAGAACTTTTTGTTTTGTCACAAAGGTCTTATAATAACATGGGCAAAGGTAATCAGGATCCCAGTTGATTATGTTTTACATTTTCTATGTTGAACTACGAGAACAGCTCACTGAATCACGGCTGCAGCACAACAGGCACCAGCCATTCCCCGAGCAATGGGGCACATTTGTGCAGCTCGTAAAGCAAAAGTGTTTTACATATTTGAATGCTTTGGATAAAAGCAATTTAGCTCCCTTAAAATTAAATATTCATTTTGCAAGTGGGTTTCACTATTGCCCTTTTGTAATAAGATAAACTGAGCTCTAAAGATCCCTAGCAAAGATGACATTGCTGAATGCCACGAGAAGCAGAAATAAAAACCCCCCTGAGATCTGTGGTTTCCTTCTTCTAGACATCAGCAAAGGAATTTCAAGGGGAAATCAAGAAGTTAAGTAACTAAGTCTTAATAACATGGTCTAGACTGTGGGGTAGTTATGTTTTGTGGCATTTTTTACACTCCTGGTCTGCCAGTTACCTTGAAGTTTCCCAGGGCATTGCAGCTGTCTCCTACCCCTCCATCCAGGTCTTACAGGTGCACACCCAGGTCTCATCTCAAGGAGGAATTTGGACATGACTTGGATTTGAGATCTGGAGGATGTTCATAGAGCCATGGAACTGACATAGCCTGTTTAAATGGGAGTTAACACAGAATCACAGAGTGGGCCAGGTTGGAAGGGACCAAGTGATGTGAGTCATCAATATTCCCGCTTGAGCAGGGTCATCCTAGAGCACATCTCACAGGATTGTGTTCAGATGGTTCTGGAATATCTCCAGTGAGGGAGACTCCACACTCTGTCTGATCAACCTGTTCCAGTGCTTGGTCACTGCACAGCAAAGAAGTTCTTCCTTATGTTGTGGTGAAACTTCCTCTGCATCAGTTTCTGCCCGTTGACTCTGTCTCATTGCTGGGCACCTCTGAGCAGCGTCTGGTCCATCCTCTGGCCACTCCCTCTAGATAGTGCTGGATATTGATGAGGTCCCCTAACGACTCATCTCTTATCAGGGCTCAACAGACCCAGCTCTCCCAGCCTTTCTTCCTAAGAGGGATCCTCCAGTCCCTCCTTGCTACTCTCTGCTGCACCTGCTCCAGGAGCTCCATGTCTCTCTTGTGCTGAGGAGACGAGAACTGGACACAGCACTCCACACAAGGCCTTAAAAGTTGGATTTTGTGATTTTTGAGTTCTCCTTCCATATTTCTGTATTCTGAATTATGGCTTAGTCAGAATCAGAGTTTCTAAAATATTGATGCCATTTTTTATAATTTTCATCTATTCACCTTCAATACTTAAAAGCACATTCAGTTTGTAAACCACAAATTAATTGGTTTTTGTTTGCCTATGTCAGGATTCTGAATTTGCTACAATGTTGATTTTCACACTGACACATTTGGAACTTCCAAGACATAAAAAAGCATTTGAAAATGCTTACATGCCAAGTTGAGCCTTGTACAATAACTACCATTATTGCAAAAAGACTTCTCTTTACTTTGGAGTACAAAGAATCATCTGCAAAACACTACATGGATCATAACTCATAAATTATTAGCATCGCTAGGCAAATTTTGCATCTGTCAATTTTTACACTGCAGAAATTACCCCTTAGATGTAGTTTACAGTCCTCCTGCTGGTACTTGAAGATTATTATGTTTGAGAAACAGAATGATTACTTCCTTCTTATGATAATCCATTGTGTTTTATAGATTTTTATATAGAATATATATACTAATGTGTAGGGTTGTAATTCTTTTGTTGTATCCAGTTCAAGCAGAGGACTGTGAAATAAAAGGTCTATTTACAACCTTTATTGCAATAAAAGCTTGCCTAAAGTTCAAGAAATAGGCTGTCTATACTTATTATGATTAAAACACCAAAATGTGAGGGATGCCAGTGTCTTTCTAAAACTATTAGGGAACTTCCTAAGAGTCATCAACAGATGTGTCTGATGAATAACGTCACGTACAAAGAGAAAGTAATAAGACTTGGATATGCTATGGATGCAAAAGGAACCTGACTGGAAAGTATAATCCTTATGCCTTTCTTTTGCTTCTAATGCAAACAGT